>OY728159.1:1198569838-1199169838 GCA_963277665.1 Viscum album
TAAGCATGCTTGGCATTTAGTAGTGATCAGGATGAGTGACCTTCTGGGAAGTTTTCCATGATGTGTGTGAGTGAGGACAAAGAAAACTGGAAAGGAAATTTGTTGGCTTGTGGGAAAAATCATTAATCAGATGACCCATTCAGGCACATGGGTGGGCCTCAGGGTGGGGATCACGTGTTTTTGGGAAAACTGGTGGTACCTGGTAGGCCAGGACCTAACGACCATGTTAAGGCGGGGGTGTCTGTGCTATCACTGGGAGCTGGTTGTTAAAAATATTATGCAAAAAGTGTTTCTTTATTCTAAAAATTCCAAGTAAAACTTATGGTGTAGCTAAAAAAAAGATAAAGTTTGTACAAAAGTTATCTTACTTGAAAATCCCAAATCTTGCGTGCAAGACTAGGTGTTGTGCGCAAGTTCCAGTGTGTGATTCTAGAAAGTTTTAAATATCCAATTTTTTTGATTAGTTATTTCAAGTGCATCAATTAAAGACATCGATGCAAGTAGATTCTCATACTAGATAGGGACAAATACTTCAATGCAAATCTACTGAAGAGACCTTCAAGTCGATAAACTGACTAAGACTTCACCCAATGAAGTGAGATAGGGAGAGTCGATGGAAGTGATCTAAGGGATGTAGTGTGCTATCCCTAAAATCTTGTAAAATAAGTATTCCTGGCATAGAGTGATCATGTCTAAACTCTTATACTCCACAACTAGTGAAGATTAGTAGATTTTGGTATGACTGACACACTATCGATGTATGCTTCTTGGACTAGCCCTTAGTGGTGAATCAAGTGAAACTGTTATTTTATCTTTCTTTATGTGAATATCTGATTTCGATCAGATCCATCATATAGGTTTAATGAGTTACTACCAACGCGGGAACATGATCCATCACATTAAAAGAAAAATTTGACACCCTGATTCACCCCTACCCTCTCAAGGAGTTATTGGTTCCTTCAAGTGGTATCAAAGGCTACAGGTTACTGGTGTTAAATCTGTCCTTCTTTATTGTCATAGAGAATTCAATTAATGTTAGGGGAGCGCACCTATTTAATGGAAGTAACCTTAAAATTTAGAATAATAGGATGATATCTCATCTAATATTTCTTTAAATAGAATTCCTTTTTTCCACTGCATAAGGAATAGAAGTCACTAATCCCACATGGCTATCTATGACTAATACAGATAGGAAAATGATTGATCTAGATGCTAATGTGTAGAATGACCTCACTAAAACTCTTTAGGATCAAATATATCTAAAGGTGATGAGTTATAATTCAGTAAAGTCTATGTGAAAAAACCTAGAGAATATATATGAGGGTAAAAAAAAAGTGAAGGAGGAAAAACTAAAAGTCATACATAATAGGTTTGATGACTTAAAAATTCATCTAGATAAAAATTTAGATACCTTTATTAATTAAATTATTGAAGTCGTTGCAGCTATATGTGGACTTGGTAAAGAAATCAAATACATTGACATTGTGAAGAAAATTTTGAGAAGACTCCCACCAGTGTATAATCCAAAAGTTTTAGCTCTTGAGGAAAGGGATCTTTTCAATCATTATTTGGATGATATAATGATCAGTCTGGTGGCCTATGAAATGAGAGTGAAACCTAAAGATACAACAACTTGATTAAGTAAGAAAATGGATTTCAAATCCATGAAAAAACTTAATGTGTCTCGAGATACAGTTAGTGAAGATAATGAGGAAGATGGGATTATTGATCTTTTTGCTAATAAATTCAATAGATGAAAATGGATATTTGATGGAAATATTCCCTTGGCTTGTTTTCATTGAGGTAGAGTTGGGAACATTTCCCCTCGGTGCTCAAGGAAGCTCGATGATGAAGAAAGTAAAGCTAGAAATTCACATAAGCATTAGAAAAGGTTTTCTCAAAAGGGAGACTTTAAATCTGGAAATAAATTTCAAAGAATGATCTTTTTATATAAAGAATAATATTTGGAAAATGAATTTTTTGAGGAAGAAGAACTAGATTTTAAATATATAACCCAAGCATCTACGATGGATACAGTTGAAAATAAAAAACCATTAAAAGATAAATCTAGAGATAATCACTTGATTGGTGATTTTGATCTCACGTTTCAACTTAAGGATGGGCTTGGTAAGCTTGAGAATCAAATTAATAGATGAAAAAAGTAGAGAGAAATTGTGGAAGAATCATCAGAATATGTTAATCATCTTGAAGCTGAAATTTAATGACTGGAAGAAGTAGTGAAAGAATAGTCAACAGCCTTTGAAAGTATAAGAGATGTAGTGGAACTAAAGCATAAAATTGAAGAACATGTTAATTTCATCAATGACCTTTCATCCATACTAGAGGATTAGTCTATGAATATTGAGGGTATTGAAGAAGAAGTTGTTACTATTATGAGTAAACTTGAAAGTGAATCAAATTCAAAAGAAACAATGAAGAAAATATAGTTTGGAAAATTCTCATATGTTGAGTCGCTGAAGAGAGCTAAGAGTGGTTCTAATGGAGTTTAAAAGGTTTTTAATGATCAAAGACCCATATTCATGGGAAATAATGGAATTAGTTATGATGTTGAAACATCAAATTATGTAAATAAAAAGGGCCAAAATAAAGGCAAGTTGTAAGTTGGACATATTGCAAAGTCACATAAAGTGATAGAAAAGAAACCATCAAATCAAACTAAAAGGATAACTAAAAACTATACTCAAGAATCCATAAATTATATGTACTCAAACTATTTTCCCGTGGAAGGAGACATGATGAGGAATAGAATTAAGAAGAAATTTTCTCTTTTGAAATGTTAGTTCTGTGGATATTTGGGCCATACCATGTCATACTATGAAGATGAAAGGATATATTAGAATGGAGAAGAGCTAGGAAGTCAACAAAGGATAATGAATTCATATCCTATATCTTATAGAAGAAATAGTTTCTATGGATACTGTTTTCATTGTTCTAACTTTGTACATAAAGCTGTTTATTATAGGTAGAAGAATGATAGGAAAAATACATTCAAAAGTCAGAGACAGATCGATACTCATCAAGAAAACAATGTTTCTATTTCAAAAAGTCTTTCTACTTTTGAAGAAGAGTATGACTATGATGAACCTTTTCTTGTGGAAAATAGATATGAAAGACCATCTTCATCCTTCACTCAATTTAATATTTCAAGGAAGGAAAAGAGGAAAAATGAAAAATCCAACCTTACAGAAGTAGATCTCAAAGATATAAAGAATAACAATACCTAGATTATTAATAGTGGGTACTCATACCGTATGATGGGAAATGATGAACTATTAATTAATGTTAATAAAAAGGTTTATGGAATAATAAGGCATGATAATGATGGTTCTTTGAATATCAAAGGAAGTGGATGTGCTGAATTGGATAATGGTGAGATGAAGAAAACTAAAGTTCTCTATGTGGATGGTCTACGTCACAATCTCCTGAGTGTAATTCAACTATGTGACTTGGGATTTATGGTGAAATTTAATCAAAATGGGCTCACTATTATAGGAAATATAGGGAATTCTCTTATGAAAGGATGTAGAATAGATGGAAAATTATATCAAGTTAATAGTAAAGAGAACATTTGCTACATGATCATTGAAGAAGAAAACAACTTGTGGAACTGGAGGTTGGGTCAAATTAATAAACAATACATGGAAAATATATCTAAGATGAATATAGTCATGGATATATACAATATGAAGTTTGAATGGAAAAGACTTGTGATGATTGAATATGAGAGAAGTTGGTCCGTAGTTCATATCGGCCAAAGTAGAAAAGGGCATAAAATATTCTTGATCTCATCCATGTAGATGTATGTTGTCCGATAAATGTTACTGGACTATATGGAGAAAGGTACTTCATTATTTTCATTGATGATTATAGTATAATGGATTGAGTGATGGTTATACACAAGAAATGACAAGTGCTTGATTGCATGAAAATGTATCGCCAAGTAGTTGAGAATGATAATGGATGTATAATCAAAGTTTTGAAGTTTGAAAATGTAGGGGAATACACATCCATTGAGTTTTAAAATTACTTATAGAAACATGGAATAAAACATGAGGTGTCTATTGTGATAATCCCATATAAAAATAGAGTTTTTTAGAGGAGGAATATTTTTGTGAACAATATGGCCATAATAATGATGATTGAGAGCCATATCTCTCACCATTACTAGAAAGAGGTTGTTCAATCTACAATGTATACTCAAAATCAAATAGAGATTTATATAGGGGAAACCAAGACACCATATGAGTTTTGGCATGGAAGGAAGAAATCTTTTAAAGTATTTTAATTTTTTGTATGTAAATGTTTTACCGGAAGCAAAGAAGGAAATCCAGGAAAGTATGGTGATGTGGTAGATGAAGGAATGTTCTTCAGATATTCAATGAATAGAAAATCCTACAAATTTTTCAATAATCATCTTGGAATAATTGTGGAAAGTAGTGATGTTAAAATTATTGAAGACAAGACCAAAAACTCCTCGAGGGGATTTTGTACTGATGTGATTGAATATATATAAGAGAGTCAATATGGAACAGATTGGAATGAAGAATTAGAGGAATAAGTGAAAAACATTCAGAGGTCACAACATGATATTGATTCAGAAGAAGTGAAAAACATTCAGAGGTCACAACATGATATTGATTCAGAAGAAGCATCATAAGAGGAAACCATGGTAGAAGAAAATTCTTTTGAACCTTATAGGAGAAGTCAAAGAGCATAAATTGATTAATACAACATTATTGGGGACTAAACAACACCCACAATGACAATGAGAATGAGAAATAATGAACAATATGACTTCCTATTAGTTTTGGAACCATCCTCATTTGAAGAAGCTACAAAAGATGAATCTTGGGTTAAAGCCATGAATGATGAGATGAATCAGATTGAAAAGAACCAAACATGGGATCTTTTTAAGAGACCCAAAAATCACAATGTGATTGGTACAAAGTGTATTTTTAAAAATAAATTTGATGATCATGGAAATGTGATCAGAAATAAGGCATGATTGGTGTGTAAAGGATATTCATAGATTTAAGGCATTGATGTTGAAGAAAAAATTTCTCCAGTGGATATACTGGAGTCAATAATGCTCTTTCTTTCCATGGTTATCCAAATATGGTATAAAGTGTATCAAATGGATGTCAAAATAACATTATTAAATGGTGTTCCTAAAGAAGATGTCTACATTGAAAAACTAGGGAGTTTTCTGCTTGACAATGATAAAATGAAGGTTTGTATATTAAAGAATGAACTCTATCGTTTGAAGTAGGTACCATGAGCATGGTACTCTTGGATTTATTCTTATCTAAAGAAGTTGAAATTTAAAATAGAAGGAGTGGATCATAATATCCATGTGAAAAATTCTTCAAAAAAGACCAGTTCATGGTACTGGTGTACGTAGATGATATTATATTTGGTTGAAAAAGGTAGGGATTAGTGGATGAAATTGAAAATCACATGAAATCAGAATTCTAAATGTCTATGATTGGTAAAATCACATACATCATGGGGATGCAAGTGATTCAGAGGAAATATTTCACTTTTATTTCATAGTAAAAGTATGTAAGAGAGTTTCTAAAGAAATTCAATATGAATGACTCTAATCCAATGTCGACTCTTATTTACATTTCAAAAAAAACATATAAATAATTTGGATGGGTCTTCTGTGGATCTAACCATGTATAGGAGAACCATTGGAAGCTTATTGTACTTAAATACAACATAGCCAGATATTATCTTTATAACATGCTTAGTGGACCATTCTCAAAGTAATCTAAAGGAAGAACATATGGAGACAATTAAAAGAATCATGAGGTACATTCAAGGAACTCATAATTATGAATTATACTTTGTTATAGAGAAACATAATAAACTATAATATTTTTTTGATTCTTACTAGGCTAGAGATGTACTAGATAGAAAGATCACAAGTGGAGGAGCATTCTTTATTGGTAATAAATGTGTGGGATGGTTGAGTAAAAAATAATAAAGTACTTCTCTTAGTACTATGAAAGTAGAGTATATATATACTACAAAGTATTGCACTTAGTTATTATGGATGAAACAAAAACTGACTAATATTGGTGATGAGGTGAAATAACCAATGTTGATTCACTGTGATAACAAGAGTGTGATTGATCTTACAAAGAATCCTGTTCATCATTCTCGTATGAAACATATTAAAATTAGATATCACTTTGTTAAGGAAAAATTTTAACAAGGAATGATTAAAATGGATCATGATGGAACTAATAACCAAGTGGTTGATATTCTGACTAAGACATTGGAAGTGACTGTGTTTGAGAAGTAGTGGTTGAACCTTGGTGATCAACCACCTCTTAGTGCATAAGGAGGTCATGAGTGGTCCCGAATCCCTAGTTGTGTTAACTATTTTAATCTGTTTGTGAAAGTGATGCAGGATTATGGGGGAGATATGATCCAGGGGGACTGTGTTTTGTGATCTACAAGTTCATTAATAGGTTATTTGGGTTTATTTTCAATGTGGGAGAATGGTGAAATATGGTGAAATTAAATGGTACAAAGGGAAAAATTAAATAATAAAAAATTTATGGTTTTCTAGTTGTAAGAGAATGGAGTATGAAGAAAGAAATGGGTAAAGTAGTTTTAGGTTTTAAAAAAACCATGCTATGCTTCCATGACATGATTAGAGGTTAGTTTGGACATCATTAAGAATTAAAAAACATGAGAACCCAATTCATTCTTCTCTAATTGTTTTATATAATAATCATTACTCATATAGACTTAGAGTGTTGGCTGAGTTGTTTCTTGTGTATTAGGTTATGATAGTGGCTGGTTCTCTATTGAATTTATATGTAGATTGCTGACAAACTCAAAGGGGGAGATCGTTGGAACCAAGATTATTATTTTTTGGAAATGGGGTATGGGTAGTGTTTGTTATCAATCCTCATGTAAAATATTAGATAGTTTTCAAGGAAATGGATCTTACAGTTCAAGCTGAAAACAATATTGAAGGTGGTGTTATTTTTTAGTGTTTTCCAAATTTTTGGGTCAAAAAATTAGAGAATGGAGAAAGGTGTTTTGGACAAGTAATTTGAGTGAAATATTGAAGGAGTTTTGGAAAGTTTCATGCAAGTCTTTTTGAGGGATTATCACATAAAAATATAGAAAATAAAAAGGTGCATGAAAGATTTAAATATGCGTAAAATACGAGGCTGTACGAAAAATACTTATGTGCCCAATGTGACATCAAAAGGGGGTTTTCATGCTTGGAGAGAATCTTATGCACATAGAGGAAGAGGCGTCCAAATCTTACACATAGGTTCATCAAGGCCTATAAATAGGCATCTACCCCATTCAAGACTTAGAACATTCCAACAAAGATCATGTTCCTCTACTACGTAAAATATTATCATGTGGAAGAGTTGAAAAAAGAAAATCTTTCATGAAAAATGTTCCTCTAGTCTAAAATGAACAAGTGAAACTTATGGTGTAGCTACATGAAAGGTAAGGGTTGTAAAAAATTCATCTTTGGAAACAATCCCAAATCTTTCACGCAAGAGTAGGTGTTGAGCACAGCTGCTAGTGTGTGATTCTAACAAATTTTGAATATCTAGTTTGTTTGATCAGTGCTTTCAATTGCATCAATTCAGGACACCGATGCAAGAAGAGTCTCATGCTAGATATGGAAAAAGAATTCAATAAAAATCTATTGAAGATAACTTCATGTCAATAAATTGAGTAATACTTTACCCAAGGTAGTGATCTAGGGGGAGTCGACAGAAGTACTTCGATGGAAAAAATGCTCTATCCCTAAGATCTTATAAAGGTAGCATGGTTGGAATAGAGTGATTGTGTCTAAACTTCTGTACTACACAAATAGTGAATATTAGTGAATTTTGGTATGACCAACACACTGTTGGTATATTCTCCTTAGACTATCCCTTAGTGGGGAACCAAGTAAAACTTTTGTATTATCTTTCTGCATGTGAATGTTTGATTTCTGATCAAATCCATCATACAGGTTTAACGAGTTCCTACCAATATGGAAACAAGATCCATCATATTAAAAGAAAAAGTTGAAACCCTGATTCACCCCTCCCCTCTCAGGTTTTTCTGGGGTCCTTCATAAATCCCATGCAGGGGTGAGTATAACAATACTTAGTAGGACACCATGATAATACTAAACATGAAGAACCAAGTATAGTTAGCTCAATATAAGATATAACAATAAATGTATAAAAAAACTACCTAGATATACTCAGGAAAGATACTATACTATAAGGCAGTCATAACCAACTGTCAACCACATTATTCTTCTCAAAGTAATGCTCATTCCGGGACAAACCAATCCACAAGCCATACTATCATCGAAGACACTCAATGAAGAGGTATAACACATTGGGCCCTACCCAAATAAATCATACAGTTCTAAGAATACTCATATACATAAATAGGTGTTCATTCCCATAACTACTAGGGGATACCACAAACTCAATATGAATCAACCCAGTAAGTAGGGAATCACATGTCAATAATTCCATGAAGCCTACTAATATGAAATTCTAGATGGAAGATCAACACCCTGCTTAGGGAGGTCATGCTGATTCCACAAAATCCAAATAGGGAACTAAGAATGATAGAGGATCACACTAAGGTCTCATTCAGGGACACCACAACTATATCTGAGACTAAGCCTCTAGAGGGGATCACAATATAGTGTTTTGGATGCAATTCTTCACTGTACCCTTGAGGGAAAGGACCAAGGGAATACACTAATCCTATACTGGTCCAAACTAAGAAAAAAAAATCCTTAAGCACTCTTTAAGGGAGTACACGATGTTTTCCAATGGGTACATGATGTTTCCAGCTATCCAAAGTCATTTACATGTGGAAGAACCTAAAAATACATGTAGTATCAATATACATGATGTGTAGAAGAAGTACATGGTGTGTAGATAAACACAATATCCTTCCCGTGTCGCTTAGCCATGTCTGTGTATGAAAGATGTGTTTGTGTACCCTTTGAAGAACACTATGAGTTAAATGAGGATGTTTACACACCATTTGATAGTGTTTACACTATATGTGATCCTTATATTAATCTTGAAACCCATTCTAGAACTAAAGGGGCCCCATATGCTGTGTAATCCCACATTACATGTTATGTTCTGAGGGATTTTATAGAATCCCAGATTCTTCCTCTAAACACCTTAGACAATCCCATGTCTTATGATCCATCAACCTCCATGCCTCAAAACTTCATATCTGACCTCATTTAGCCATGACATCACTGAATCAATGTGTTTTGTCATCAGATCTTCTCGCAAAACAGATCGAATCATTGTTCTTTTTTTAGTGACAAAGAACAATGAAAAATGTAAAATCAAGAATCATCCATCATCCAAATCATTCCATTTTCATCATCTCACCTCCATTATGGTGTTCCGATCCTAGATCTATGATATCGAATCATTGTACCAAGAAACAAGTGTGAAACGATTGATCAATCGGGAATAGTCAAACCCTAGGCCAAACGAAGAACATCTGTGGTGAACTGTAGAACTGGGGGAGAAAAGCATAAGAACAAATGAGAGGATTGAACCTCGATCGATGTTCATGTAAATTTCAATTCATTTTCATAAGATAAATGATGAATAGATACAAAATAATTCTCTCAAATCACCCCATAATTATACGCATCCTACAAGGAGACTGATCAGAAAATCAACCTATTCATCGATTGATTTATGTTCATCACAAAAATTAAAAATGGGGAAAAATACACATAAAAAAAACAACCTCAATTTTTTTGATCATTGATGAAGAATGATGTATCTTTGTCATCGTTGGCATGATAAGTCAAATTGGTTATGCATTGACCATTGATCCACTATCTCATCATCATTCACCAGAGAAGATTCTCTAGAGGCTCTCTCTAATGACTCTCTAGAGGTTACAAAGTTATGTGGATAACCCTGGAATTCTGACATAAATATATATTAAAAAATCCAACAAATCACTGCATTGTAAAATAATTTTATTAAATAATTTTATTTATTTTATGCCTATGAAAACATTTTTAAAAACAACCCATGATGACTAATGTTAAGTCACACCTTGGGTAAAACCGTCATTATGAACTCAATAGTGCCCCCATATTTCAAATCCGATCACCCATTTATGAGTTATTATTTCCCTGTCCTTTTCATTGGATGTGGTTGTAGCCCACCCCAACTCCCCAATTCACCCAAACCCTCGCACCCCTCCTCGTGACCCTCCTCCCTCATTGTTTCCACGATCCTCCTCCTCCCTGTGCCCCTTCTCCTCCTCCCCACCCTCCTCTCCCAAATTTTCTAAGACACTTCTTCTCCTCACATGCCATATCCTCCTCATGACCCTCCCATAAAGAGGCCACCCCACCCTCTCCACTGATGCTGCTTCAATGCAGACTCCCCACCTCCTCCTCCAATGTTGCTTCGACGCTGATCCAACACTAGTTCACCACCACCTCCTCCTATGTGCCTCCGATGTGGCAACCCCAATTCACTATGATCCTCCTTCTCTGATGCAGCTCCAATATAGCTTAGAGGCAGCCACCCCACCTTCAGACTAGTTCCCTTTTTGGCTTTCCAAGATTTGGTAACCATGAAATGTGTGGATTTCTTGCTTTCTTTGGCTTTATTTTGTCTTAAAATTGAGTTTTTAAATCAAATATGGTTAAATTGGTTCTTTGGAACCCTAAATTAATACCAATTTATCCATCACTAAAGATTTAATCTTTCATTCCAATATTTTCCCTAAATTTGAGCACCTCCACCATCTTCATTGCACCTCATTCATCTCAACATTAATCTCTATCAAAATTTACTATTGGGTGACAATAAGATTATTTATTTTATAAGAATAAGTTATTATTACCCATGTTTTTTATTTTTATATTACTTTTCTAGTGAATTCATGTATCCCTAAGCCTCTCCTTCAATCTAGGATCTGAATATAGGAACCACTTCAAATTGTTCTTTCTTTGGATGGCATATAGAGAATATAACCGTTATTCATATGATAATAATTTTTATAATAATTTTTATTAGATTTTTCCAAATAAGGCAGAAGTATAAACCCTATTTTAACTTAAACTAGGGATCTTGAATCCATTAGTGGTATTATATATATATTCTAGGGCTTATGGAATAACATCAATGTGAGTTAAAATAGGTAACCCTCTATTCTTTTTTATTATATAATTACAATTTTACAAATTTAAGGGCATGGGGTGCATAGGGGTAAAGTCAGATAATAGTTTTAAATAAAAAAATTAATAATTTTTTTGACAAAAGTTAAGATGTATTAGTTATCCCTCATAAATTATGAAATCATTACCCCTTTTATGAGCCTCTTGATTATTCAGTGGCATGTTTGTGATGGCCAATTCATGTTATAATTACAATACATTTTTAGAATTGATTTATAAAATTATTAAGTAAAATAATTATGTTACCATTAATTTAACAATTTCAACCAATCACTTGATAAACCCATTCCTAATATTCCAAATTTGTGAATATGAAGGGTGTTGATTTAGGATTTATCATATTGAAGTTACATAACATGATTGTTGAGATATTTTAGTTCTAATTTCGAATACTAATTTCATTATTATTAGATTATTGATATATAAAACATGGATCATGATGCCTTTATTTGATATTATATTATCTTGGTGATTAATGTTTTATTTTAATAAAATGGATATATATATACAAGTTCTACAATATATTATGTATGACGGGTTTAAGCCTTGTATTGTAGTTTCCAATACGGGGATTATATATTGATTTCTCATTAGGAATTGGTATATGCATATGATAAGTTCTTCCTTATAAGGAGGGAGAAATTATATAATGTATGGATATGTATATGTATATGATTGCACATAGACACACACACACACACACACACACACACACACACACTCTCTCTCTCTACCCCTCCATCTCTTATCTAAGATAAGAAGATTGACCTCCTTGGGGAGAGTGTTATATATTTATATGCAGTTCCTCCCTTTAAGGAGTGGGTGAATCTTATGGAAGATGATTATGGATACACACATATATAAACACACACATATATATGCACACTGCCTCCTATAGAGGATGGATTTTATCATAATCCTTGAAAAAACCAGTCCCTTATAGAAGATAGGTACCCTACAAGGATAATGTGCACAAATGGAATTAGGATATATTGATGAGGTTGAAAAATATTATAGAATTAATAATGAATTCTCTCTATTATTGTTTAATTTGAATTGAATGTCCATTTTTTTGGAATAACTACTTTCTTACCTTTACACTATTGAGATTCATATTATGTTATCTTATTACCTTGCCACTTTATATTCCTATAGTTAACATTTGTATTTATGGAAGACTAGATAAGGTTTGGCGTTGACTTTCATAGAGTACATTATACTCAAACCAAGGGGTGTGAAAAAAACACTAAAACAATACCAAATAGAAAATAATACCAAACATAACTAAAATAGAGGTTTTTTATTATGGTTTGGTTTATAGTGTAAATTTACATAACCTTAGAGTTTATACATCATATTAGATTCCAAATCAATACATAACTATTAAACTGAGCCACAATTATTTTAATAAAAATAATTTTATATTTTTATATTGGCACACCCCATGCATAATTCACTAATCGAATCACTCTTTTCGATTTTATTTTTAATAACTATTAATGAAATAATTTTTTATTTTGATAGGAGGAAAATGGTATTATTACATCACAGTGTCAATGATTATGTAAAAACTCCATTCAAATTATTTTACTATAATTATAAAATATAATGGATCCAAATATTGGAGGTATTCATTAAAAAATAATTAAATATGAAATCTGTACCCAACCAAAACATCAAACAATGGTTTTAAATTTTTTTATCCAAACTAAACCACTATTAAATGGTTTAGTTTTTATATATTAAAACCTATCAATAAATTTTGATATAATTTTTTTTCATTGAAAATGAAACACAAACAATATGCACCCACCTTTACTAACACCCAACACATGTTTCCTTGGAAATTAATGAAGTCCTTGATTTGTGTGACCCAAGTAAATAGAAATCCAATGCACATGATAAATGATGTTACCAAATCATGGTTAAGTGTTGGATATGGGAATTAGATTTAGGATAGACCTTTATAAAGTTTTTTTGTGTATATATAGCATTTATGTGATGAGGTTTTCCATGATGTTCATGGGGGGTACAATCACACTAGACTCTCAATTTCACTCTTTGGTCCATATTTGGCTCACCATATATATTTAATGTGGTTTACATGATAGTTCAGAACATTATTTTTATTTTTTAGCGATGTTTTGGAATATTTATTCTTACGATTTTTTATATGGAATATTTTTTATTCAAGTCACCATAGTTATTGAATAATATGTCAATGAGGGACATAACAAGCAATAGTTCCACTAGAGAATGCCTATGTTTTGGTCCTTCTGGTGCAATGAACCCATGATTCATTTTGGATTCATGACTAGATATTCAATTGGAATAAAAAGACATGTTTGAGAAGGATATAAAAAAATGATGGTTGAAATAGGTTGTTCTAAAGAAAATTATAGAAGTTTAAAAAACTTGGAAATGCATGAGTCCATAATAAAAGTTGTTGCGGAACATCACATTTCATGTGCATGCATGCAATTGTGTGGAACTAAATTTGGATAACCATACAATTCCAAGTGTTTCATGATTTTCCATTACTTACATGAGATTCCACCTACCATGTTCCAATGACCTGTTAATATCTTCTTAGTTATCTATTGGTTGTTAAATATGTGACTTCCCATATATGAAAATAATATTTGGATCCATCTTCACTGGATAATAACATGTGTGTGAGGGGGGGGGTATGATAATTGAGTACCAATGGTTGATAATTGTATACATATTATGTTATGAATTCCATTTAATTTAGTACATGCATGTAAATTTATACTGGTTCTTATTTAAGACACAACCACTAGAGGTATAATGAGTTATTTTCTCACATCCTATATATTAACTTTGGTTCCCATGAAAATAATATTATTGGAATGTAATTTTGGGTAATGGCCCCCATACTAGAGGATGATTTAGTGCAGATTGATGGGTCATAGATATAGGTATGAACTGATATCATGGATAGTGTGTGGTCTCCTTTGTTTTATTTATAGTTTTATCCAATACTATATATTATTGGTCAACTTGGAGATCCTATTATAGCATATGACTATTTTATAATTTATTTTAATTTTCTATAGTATAGTGTTGTTATTAATTAAGGTTAACCATTTTATTTAAATATATTAGTTATTCTCTAATGTTATATTTCTTTAATTTTTTATATTTTACTTTTACTCTATGCTCTGATACTAGTGGTTATATTCTCTCCATGTGGTTTATCATACCCTATCTATTGGTTCACATCCTCTAGTATATGAGGAGATGTTCTTGAGGTCATATTACACTCTGGTATGGGATGATATTTAGTGACCATTCAAATAATGTTACCAAGTAAAATTATAAACATGTTTTTTATTACAATTTAAGATATAATATGTAGATAAATAAATTATAAATTCAGGTATTTATGTTATTTATGTGTATGGAATGCAACTACATGATCTTAAAGTCAAATTTACATGGTAGTTGTGACTATTTTTCTTAGTTTTTACTATTATAGTTTAAATATTTTCATCATTCCAATAAAATATTCTAATTATTCAATGTATGGATTTTCAATTTTCTTATCATAGTGCATTTCCATGGATGTTGTGAGTCACCATGGAAAGGATGTAGTCACCCACATAGGGGGTTGAACCATGTAAATCTTGTGTGATCTGCTTAATTATATGGAATAAAATAGTAGGTCAACTTTTTAATTTACTAAGTGTATAACACTGAGTTGGTGATGAAACAAGTTAAAATCTATAGGTCTAAGGCTATGAAGGCTTTGAAAGTTTCTAATGGGGATATAGTCACAACTATCATGGAGCTTACCAACTAAGGTCTACGGTACTTTTTCATTCAGTTTAGTTTCATGTGATGTGTTTGGCCTGCTTTGAGTTGGATGTTTCTCCCATTCATCTTAATTTTCTAAATTATTGTCTTTATCTGCAGTGTTAGATACATGTCAAGAGTATATATTTAAGAGAAGTTTTATTGGGTATGTATTGTATATAAAAAATACTATACATTGTGAGGGGGGGTTGTAGGGGGGAGGGAGATGTGTAGTTGGGGGGGAGGGAGGGGGGTTGTGTGCAAGTGGGGGGGGGGGGGGCTACAAGGGGTGAAGGGGGCTATGAAGAAAGTGATACGGTGGTGATAATATTCACAAACTAGTGAAACATGTTATTTTTATTTTATTTTATTATTTATATTATTGTATTTAATGAATTCATGGTTTATAATTCTCAAATATTTTATAATTTTATAGTCTGTGTGGTTTCATCATTGTTATAAGAAACCAAGTCGATTGATATTATATGTGTACATTATGGTTTTGTGTAGGAACTTGATTTATGCATGTTTAGAGGTAAATATTTAGATTAATAATATTTAGATAGAAAAAATCAAGGATTCATAGGGTTTTGTATCTATGGTTGTCTATAATGACTACATATGGTTTTTTAAACCATGATACTAAACATTTCAAGCTGCCCAATTTTATAGAAATTGTTTTAAAATTCCAAGAGTGAACCTAATAAACTTAGTCCAACTTTGGCCTAGATTTTCCCCATTATATTTTTCCAGACCATCCATGAGTCTCCTCCTTTGTTTTCCCATTATATCTTGTATCATATATGTATATCTTCCATCATTGAGGATTGTTCTTCAAGATAAGTCCCTCAAGATATTCCCATCATCTCTTCTTCTCATGTGTCATCTTTTTCTTTCCCTAATATGGTTTTAGTCGTGCATATGCAAATTTTTCCACCATTTTTTTGGTAAATTATATATCATGGTTGCCTTTATGATGTTCTTAAAGTTATGTTGTTGTATTCCAAATAGGTCTGTAAATAAGTGGAGCGTGATTTGTAAAAGCTAGGTCTTAATATGCTTGGTGGAAGGTATGTTTGTTTCTCATATAGTGGGTCATACTGATGTGATTTAATTGAAGGGAAATGCCTTTTATCTTAAAAATATGCACTTATAAAGCTTGATAAATGTAGGTCTCAACCTAAACAACTATAAGGACCTGGTGGACATTGGATCAAACATGCCACCCATGGAATACAACGTTGGAAAACTATATGACCTACACCAACTTTTTCACTGCAGCATCCACAGCTGAACAAATCTACACTAGCTAAACACCAAAGGATGCATGCTGAATGTCATCCATGCCTTTCTAATGTCAAGGGATAGGATGGATGAGATCTCTCTCATTCTAGTGATGGAGTTTTTTTTACATACTAAGATTCATTTGATATATTTTGTGTTTTAATATTGATTTTCTATTTTTTTTCTGATTTTAATGCATTTCATTACTATCATTAACAACCTTCAGATTGGGTTGATAGTGAATATATTGATGATCTTAATGATTTAAAACCAGAGGTATAAAATTTATGATCTGTTTCTACATGATATTGCTTTGTTTTATTGTTAGTATATATGGTCAACATCTATGAATGTTTTCTATTGATGCAAGGATATGATTTGATTACAGAAAAAATTCTTGACTATACTGCTAAAGAGGTTGGCCTAGTGGTCTTGAATATGGTTGTTTTTTTCTATTATTAGTGAAAAATTATCGAAGTATTATGCCTTTTTACCTTCCTAGCGCATGAGTGTTTAATATATAACATCATTTCTGGTACTTGTATTCCATAAATTTCTCCATCTACCAATGGTATGTATGATCAAAAACTCTCCAGCAATCTGACTAATGGTGTGACAACCACTGATGTTTTTATGAAATTTATAGACTAAAGATTTTTTTTGATAACCTTTATCTGATCACACTCAACTTAGATAGTTAAAATATTCTCAACTTACTTCTCAGTAAGTTGGGGGAAGGGGGGATGGGAGTAGGGTGAGGGGGTAGGGGGTGTGAATGGTGTGTGTGCAGTGGGAGGGTTAGGGGGGTGCAAGGGGAAGGGAAAGGGGAGGGGGTGCAAGGGGGTTTATAGGGGGAGGGGTTCAAGGGGGAAGGGGTGGGAGGGTGCAAGTGGGGTGCAGGGGGTGTCCTGGAGGGAGGGGGTGTCCAGGAGGGGGTGTCTAGGAGGGAGGTGGTGTCCAGGGGGAGGGGGGTGTCCAGGAGGGAGGGAGTGGGTGTGTCCAAGAGGAAGGGTGGTGGTGGTGGGGGGGAGGGTGTCCAGGAGGGTGTCTAGGAGGGGGGGAGGGTGTTTATGAGGGGGTGTCCAGGAGGGAGGGGACTGTGGTGTTGTAGGGGGGGTATCTAGGGGGTGGGGGCTATCCAAGGGGGTGTCTAGGGGGATAAGGGTATCTGCAAGGTAGGGAGAGGGGGAAGGGTGTTGATGGGGTGCAATGGGTGAGGGGGGAGGGTGCAAGTAGGGTTAAAGGGGGGAGGGGTGGGGTAGGGGGTGCAAGGGGGTGGGGAAGTTGGGAAGGGGGTGCAAGGGGATAAGGTAGTGGGGAAGGGGGTGCATTTAATCTCTATATGTTTCTTTAATCTTAGATGAGGTTGAATAACCATTATAACCCATCTCTAACTCCCCCATTTCTTCACGATTTGGTTTCTCCAAATATGTCCTCCAGTTTTCAATAGATTTCTTTCACTAAATCATGGCTTGATATCACTTATAGAAAATTAGATTTTTTATGATACCACTAGTTGTTATTGGTATATATTTAACAACTTTTATTTTAAAAATCTAAGCACTTATCACCACTTTTTTCATTATAGATTATAAAGATAGATTTCAATCCTTCAATCTGTCCTCCTCCTTTTGGTGGGTTGATTCCACTACCACACTGCATGAATTTACCTGTACATAGCTAGATTCAATATGATATTTTAAATTACATTATATATATATATATATATCCAAATACACAAAATTTCATCAAGATCATGATATTTTTCATCAGTTTTAGTATGAAAATTTATCTTTTTCATGTAGATTTCATATTTTAACTTCCAGGCTCTTATAATTTCACTTGTTACATGTATTTTCCATCCTTAATCATGAACATTTTTTAAATATAGAGTATGTTCTTTGTGATAATACTTGCCTCATTAAAAAGGAGGGGGGGGGGGGTGCACGACTCCATACCGATTTAGCTAATCAAATAGAAAAACATGCTAGAATTATATCAAAAAATGTTAGCCCAGTATCTACTATAGTGGTTCTTTAGTGTATTATGACTCTGATTCCATGACAAGACTTTGTAAATAGATATTTCTTTCTTCTACATTTAGGTAAACTCTGAATAACAAACAACCACTTTTGTGATTCTTATTTTACTAAAAATAACACAATGTTATGTTTTCAATGTAGAAACAACTTCTAAGAGAGAATATTAATCAAGAAAAGTGCATCACATATTACAGTATCTTGCAACATTCAATGTTCCTAATTTATTTTTTATACAATAACTTTAATTTATTTCCATATTTATGTTTTTGTTGTACTGTAAAGTTTTTGATGTATTAACCAAGTCTTTTTGTGCTAGGAAAGGATAACAATTAGGATCATTCATACATGAATGTCTCAACTCTCTATCCCTGTAAGAACCTTATCGATAATGAAAATATTATAACACCATATACTAGCATAAAACTAATAATTGACAAGACCATTCCCTAAAACCAAACCTCCTCATATCTTTGACAATGAAACTCCATTCAATCTGATCATATGCCTTGTCCATGTATACATTAATTATGATGTTCAAGCATAGTGATTTCTTTTTTATGTTTCCCACCATCTATTTAGATACTTCTATATCCCATTGAATACTACACCCTTGCACAGAGCTATGATTCACCACCAAGACTAGCCTATTATTGACAAGGTTCAGTCTCCTATTGATAAAGGGGAAAGGATTTTGTATGTGAAGATATAGAGGCAGATGGTCCTGTAGTGATTAATAGTTATAGGGTATTTAATATTTTGAATGAGAACCACCTTGGAAGAATATATAACCCTTTTGAGTCTTTGAACTCTGATAAAATCCCACAATTATTATCCCACATTATCCTTGATAATATTCCATGAAACCACACAAAAGATCACATACATTCATCTAAGCCTGAAACACTCTCTTGATTCAAGCTACACACCACCTCCATTATCTCACCCTCATCGGGAACCAATACCAACATATCATTATCTATGATTCCCACCAGACTTAGGATGTAGTTTAAAAACTAATCCTCCTTGTACTCCCTGCTTAAGACTCCACCATTGGTCTTGGTGTCTCCTGTAAGTAGATCTATTAAATGATCAATTTTCAATTTTCCATCCATCCCCACTTCTATCATATAAGACATATCATCAAATTTTATGTTGATTTCTTGACCACCTTCCTCTCCTTCACTTAAGCTTGGAAGAAGGATGTGTTCAAATCACCCTCTTTAAGACAAAGTTTCCTTTATTTTTTCCTCTAAACTCTTTCCATTTCTAGGATCATTTCAGCTATAGTAGTTTGTTTTTCCACCAAATTTGAAAACATGTCATCATTCTAGCTATCATGAAGCCTATCCTATAGAATTTATATGTCTTTTTTTATACCCTCAAATATATTTTACTTACTCGTTCTACCTTCCATTTATCTTAGAATTTCTTTCTTTAAATGTTTTAGGTGATGTGTTAAACCCACCCAAGAAGAGCCAAACTTGTACAAGCTGAAGAAATACCTACATCCTCATCCAATTCCTTGATTAGAAAAATTACATACTTCTTATTTCATCCTTCTTTAGTTTCACCATGACCAGTGAGTGGTCTTAAAGATACCTTGTGATATTATTTACGGATGTCTGTGTGTATGTGTCAATGCCTTGGAAGTGTAAAAGACACTGATCCAACCTACTCCATATTCTCTTACATCCATTCATGATGTTTCACCATGTAAATTTTCTCCCTAAGAAACCAGAATCTAGAAGAAACTTCACATCCATTAATCCTCTAAAATACTCCATGGAAATGGTTGCATACGCTGAACCCCCTTGCTTTTCTGTCCAGGGGGTGTCCAGGAGGGAGGAGGGAGGGGGTGTCAAGGAGAGGGGGGGGGATATCCAAGATGGGGGGGGATACAAGAGGGGGGGGGGTGTCCAGGAGGGGGGGGGGGGGTTAGGAAGGGGTGGGGGTGGGGTAGGGGGGGGGGGTCTGTAGGGGGTGCAAGGGAGGGGGGATGGGGGTCTATAGAGAGGAGGGGGTGTGTAGGGGGGTATGTCCAAGGAGGGGGTGGGGGGTCTATCTATGAAGGAGGGGGGTGGGGTGCAAAGGGGTGGGGGTGGGGGTGTGCATTGTAGTGTATTTCAATAACTAAAACTATCATGAAAACATTAAAAATACATTTTATACTTCATAAATTATGAAAACTACATTATATATTGTTGTAGATACCAATTTAAGTTGTTGGTCAGTGATAACACGTTATTATTTTGGTTTATATAATTAAAATTAATTGCATGTTAATTAATAACTAATATATATTCATTATAGGGAAATGATGAATTTGTTTTTCACCTGAGTTGAATGTATTCAAACAAAAAACACTTCTCATGACTATTGATATTTCAATTTTCAATGTCTGCAACCAACATCGACCATGTTAAAAAAATACATTCAAGGAAATATTTATGACATATGATGTAAAAAAGATAAAAATTTAAGAAAGTATTGCCTAAGAAAATGTGGAACGAACCAGTTTGGATTTTCAAGCATTGACAATCAACAAGATGAACTTTCTGACATGTCTCCCTCTTGTGTGTATCTTTGGTAGAATATTCTAACTTGTTTTGAAATTTGAAGTTTCAAATATTTAAATAACACTGACACATCTACTACCTTTACTTTCACACTAAAATATATGTTATGAATGTATGTCATTTTGAGTATTAATGTATTTTTGTTAAATTCTAGATTAAATTTCTTGACTTTTAAGATGCTTTCAATTGGATAAAATAAAGGGTTTTGATCCTATATACTAGGTTACAGGGTTTTCCATAACTAGATTTCAAAGAAATAAAACATCATGGAACATAGAATCAGTGGCATATTTTAAAGCATTGGATCATTTTATTCTATCTCGGTTATTAGTTTCTTTTACTTTTACTTAATATCACTTTAGATACATGTTTTTTAAAACTAGATCATGTACTCTGTTTAACCAGTCAATGATGTATTTAATTTGAATAATGATTTTTTTAATATAATTGGAACATTTATTTTAGGGGTATCCCTGTATTTTATAGGGTTTTCCTTCAGGAGGTGTCTAGGAGGGATGGGGGGGGGGTGGTCTAGGAGGGAGGGGGAGGTGTCCAGAAGGGGGGGGGGGGGGGAGGATGTCCAGGGGGTGTCCAAGAGGGGGGGGGGGTATCTAGAAGGTGTCCATGAGGGAGGGTGTGTCTTGGAGGGGGGGGGGGGTGTCCAAGAGAGATGGGGGGGGGGGTGTCCAAGAGAGAAGGGGGGGGGGGGGGGTTCAGGAGGGATAGGGGGATGTCGAGGGTGAAAGGGGATATGCAGGGAGGAAGGGGGTTGTGTAGGGGGAGGGGTAGAGGGGTCTGTCTAGGGGGTGGGTGGGTGGGTGGGGGGTCTATCCAGGATGGGGGGGGGGGTCTATCTAGGGTGTGTGTGTGGGGGGGCTTTCTAGGAAGGAAGAGGGGTCTGTATAGGAGGGGGGGGGGTGAAAGGGGGAGGGGTGCATGGGGGTATGCAGGGGGTGGGGGGGGGGTCTGTAGGGGGTGGACATGGGGTCTCTCTAGGGAGGGGGTGGGGGTGTTTTTTTATGAAATGGGAAGGGGGGTGGGTGTCCAGAAGGGGAGTGGGGGGGGGGGTCTAGGAGGGATGTGGGACTCTTCAGGGGGGTCTAGGAGGGATGGAGGGATATCTAGGGGGGAGTGAAATGGGGGTCTGTAGGGGGTTTTGTAGGGAAAAGGGGTAGGTGGGTGATTCTCGCTCAAATTTACCCAAGAGAAGAAGGTAAGACGGTCCTTGTAGTTTAGCTTGGGTTATCGAATCCACAGAGACCTAAGAAGAAACCTATAGACACATACATTCTATGGACTGTTTTCAGCTATGAAGTGGCCAACTTGGATTTATTTTGTATGAGTTTTAAATATATCTAATAGATTTAAGTGAATTCAATTTAAAAGAATGAGTTGATCCTAGGTTATCGCTCGGAGTGGATTGGACGTATTTTCTTTTTAATGATTTCAATTTCTTAAATTTGAGATGGGTTCATTTAAGGAGATAAAACAACATCATCACTTATTGGTTTAATGCCTACACCCTTTAATACTAATCACCTATACACTTTAAGGATCAATGTTTTGAGCACTTCAAGGTAAAGGTTCGTATTAGTACTTGAAGTGTGTGGCCTTAAGTTCAACAAGGACGATGGAGTTTAAAAATCATCAAATAAAAATCCCAATTAAAGAAGTGATTATACATTAATTAGGTGATAAATAACATCAAATCCAGCCCCTTTCTACTCCATTGGATCAAACCATAAGTGGGTTATCCCTCCATTGATCCCATGGTTTCAATGGAAGCGGAAAGTAGACTCATGAGGGAGGAAATGGAGAAGTAAAGAAAACAACAAAAATAAAATGATCACTCCACCGTTGTGTGAATAATTTTACAAGGGTTGGTGTGAATAAATTCAAACCTTGATCCAACGGTATCAAAGTGATATGAAGAAAAATAGAATAAGAGTAGAAGAAGAACTTTTATTAAGAAACTAAAGTGAATTGAACAACTTACATGTGAAAGACAAAATTGAGGCAACAAAAATGCAGCATAACATTACAATTGAACAAAGAATCCAAGATATTTAACTCCTTCACCACCACTTACTTAAATAGGCATTTTGGGATCCTTGGGTTGAGACTCCAACAGTACAAAGCATCTCAATTAATTTTGGTAGGCCATAGGTGGTGGAAGGCTTGTGGAATTTGAACTTTTCCACATTTGACCCGAGGTGGCAGCCAGCTTTCCTTCACCGAACAGATGCGTCTGGAATACCTTCTAGACGGCCGAATCAGAGTGGGAAATAGAAAAAGAAAATGGATCTCCTGATGTCTTATAACTGTATGTAAAATTTGGGTCCCTTTGGAGTTGTGGATTTAGAGATATGATCAAATTAGTGGGATGTTTTTCTGGGACGCAGAATCTAGCCCAGAATTTTATCTCTAACTTGGGCCGCCTAAATTACCAATATGGAGGCCGAATTAGCATTAACTCCTGAAGAGTTATTTGTTCCTATACATGTATTATAGCATCACACGAAATTTGGGATTAATTGGGCTTGTATGTTGGGACCCAAAGTCTCATTAGTGGGATGATGTCCAATCTGACTTCTCCAGAATTGCTTCCTTTCATTTCCAAATATCTCCATCATCCTCCATGAATTCTCCACTGATCCCTGAATCAAACATGTTCATATTTAAGTGTAGATCAATTTACAAAAATATAAAATTAAAATATATATAATTCAATTCCTTAAAATAAGATGAATCATTGGGTACTTTAAATGATGTTCAAAAATGTACCACATAATAGTGCATTTTAAGAAGGTATTACAATCATAATGTGAAATGATGTTCAAAGTGTAAAATGCACTAAAATGGTGTTTATGAATAACAAAGAACATGAATATTATGTATATTAACAATGAATATTAGCCTAATTTAGTGGCTAATCACACCCCCCAACTTGAGTTTTGCTAGTCCCGAGCAAAATATATCTCAACAATATGAAATTCGAATTCCCTTTTCTAAAAACATTTTAATACACAATGATCACCAAAAAACCTTATACCAAACAATCATGAAACCCATAAAAATATTTTAATACAAGATATTTTCATAAGAAGATCCCAATACCAAGCCCATTCCTTTGATCAAATTCATCATCATACTTTATCCAACTCAATTAGGTGTAATGATGTGTTGTGAATCACGATAGATATGGGGGTTCATTTTCATTCAAGGGGGAAATCATGGAAGCACTAGGTGGAATCACATTTAATCCTAATATGAGTATTCTTCATCCTTTTTTTTTGTTTTTATTTTTTGCAATATTGCTATAGTAATTGAGATTGCAGTTAATCAAATTAACCCATGTAGCAAGACTTTGCCGATGACTCCCAGACTCAAAGGCCTTAGGGCACCAAGTGAATCCCACATACTTGGGCATCGTCTCGAGTTAACTTAATCAAAAACAAAGTCATATTACCATAAATATAGATATATTGAAAACTCAGGTCTAGACAACTCTGGAGTCACGATCCCCAAGTGCCGAAAGCCTCACATTTTATCAATCCATTGCTCTATACGCAAATTTTTATTTTTTTTTATTTTTTTTTATTTTTAATAATTTTTTTAGTTTTTTTTGAATACTTATATTATTCATAAAAATAAAACCAGCCTATGCTATTTATTATGGGACCCCAAAAATTGAAATGAGTACCCCACAGTCTAGAGGACGTGCATTGTGGCATTTTTTTATTTGGATGAAAATATAAACGATGAAATATCACATTGGACAACCACACTTTCCAATGCTCATGAAATTATACAAGGATTAAAATCAGAATTAGGGTATGCTAAATTATTTTATATTCAGTTTCAAAGTATGCAATGCGTATTACCATGTTCAAAGTTAAAGGAATTTTTCCTTCCATTTAATTATTTTTTCAAATAATTCATTTTTTTTGGTACAAAAGCATTTTTTTTATTTTATCTCCCCCCCAACTTAAAATAACACTGTCCCCAGTGTTTAAATAAAAGAAAATTTAGAAGGGGGTAGAGGTAGAGAATGAATGTTCAAAAAGGAAATTGAAAATGAGGATCATGGAATGAAGTCACCTGGTGGTTGAAGTTGAAATTCTTGTTGCTCCAAATTAGTCCTTTGATCTCTTGGGGGATGTAGGAACCTCCTTGATTGAACATGTATCACCCAAAATAGTACCTAGATAAAAATAAGAACAAACCAGACAAAACAAACAACACAACGACTTATTTAATTCCAAGTATCATCATTTTTATGGTTTTTCCTTTTTTTTATTTTATTTTTTTAAATAAAACTAATGATACATTGTCTTCTTTTTAATTTTTTGGGTAAGGTATTACTCAGGGATCACACCGTGTGACACGGATGAATACTATGCTCCCCTTTCATACCCATCCATACTCATAATAGAAGAACAGGTCAATAATACTTTTTTTAAAATGTAAAAATGATTAATTAATCCTATTTAAAATATAAAGTTTATTAAAACAACAAAATGATAGGAAACTTGAAAACCATGGGTTGCCTATCATGTAGTGCTTTTTTTAACGTCGTTAGACCGACATGGACCCTAAATCTATAAACTTTTTCCTTGTTCATAGGTCGGCTTAGTTAACTCAACCTCTATTTCCTATTTATTGAATGATTCAATGAATGGTTTTAACCTTTGACCATTGACCTTGAAAATGTAACCAATTGTGGGATCTTGAATCTCTACTGCCCCATGGGGGAATACATGATGCACTATGAAAGGTCCTGACCATCTAGACCTTAACTTCCCCGGATGTAAATGAAGTTTTGAACTATACAAGAGCACAAGTTTTCCCGGTTCAAAATGTTTGACCTTGATATTCCTAGATTGGTAGGCTTGAACTCTATCTTTATTGATCCTTGAATTTTCATAAGCCTCCATCCTTAGTTCCTCCAGTTCATTGAGATCTAATTTCCTTTTTGTTCCAGTCAATGAGAGGTCATAATCCATTTTCTTAATTGCCCAAAAGGCCTTATGTTCAATCTCCACTGGTAAATGGCATGCTTTACCATAAACCAACCTATATGGGGACATTACTAAAATGGTTTTATATGTGGTTCTATAGGCCCAAAGAGAATCTAAGAGTTTCTCAGACCAATATTTCCTAGAGGGGTTGACAGTTTTTTCAAGAATTTTCTTAATCTCCCTATTCGCTAACTCAGCTTGACCATTGGTTTGAGGATGATATGTAGTGGAAACTTTATGAGAAATACCATACTTCGACATGAGTGAAGCGAATGGGCGGTTGCAGAAATGGGTTCCTCAATCACTGATTATAGCCCTAGGAATTCCAAATCTTGAAAATATGTTCTCTTTTAGAAATCGAATCACAACTTGATGATCATTGGACCTAGTGGGAATGGCCTCAACCCATTTTGAGACATAATCAACAGCTAAGAGTATGTAGAGGTATCCCTGAGAGTTTGGGAAGGGACCCATGAAATCAATTCCCCAACAGTCAAATATTTCAACCACTAAGATGGGAGTGAGTGGCATTTGATTATTTTTTGTGATGGACCCTACTTGTTGACACCTAGGACAGCTTCGACAAAATGTGTAAGAGTCCCTTGAGAGGGTGGGCCAGAAAAGACCACATTGAAGAATCTTAGCAGATGTTTTCTTAGAGGAAAAGTGACCTCCACATGCCTCACTGTGACAGAATTTAAGGATGGACTCTTGTTCAGATTCTAGAACACACCTCCTAATGACTTGGTCAGGGAAGAACTTATAGAGGTATGGATCATCAAACACATAGTATCTAACATCAGAATGAAATTTACTTCAAGCTTGAGTCCCTAAGAATTTTGGAATGACTCCTATAACTAAGAAATTTGCTATGTCAGCATACCAAGGGTAGTCACGCACATAGTATAGGTGTTCATCAGGAAATGAATCAGACACAGAAAGTTGATTTGAGTTGTCTTTAAATTCCATCATAGAGAGGTGATCAACTACAACATTTTCAACTCCCTTTTTATCCTTGATTGTGAGGTCAAATTCTTGTAATAGAAGGACCCACCTAATCAGTCTAGCCTTAGCATCTTGTTTTTGGAAGAGGTATTTTAGTGCAGAATGGTCAGTGAACACAGTGATGGGTGATCCTAAGAGGTAGGACCTAAACTTCTCTAAGGCAAACACAATAGCAAGTAACTCCATTTCAGTGGTGGTGTAGTTGATTTGGGCATCATTTAAGGATTTTCTTGCATAAGCAATGACATAAGGAGTTTTATTACAACGTTGTCCTAACACAGCTCCAACAACAAAGTCACTGGAATCACACATAAGTTCAAAAGGAAGGTTCCAATTTGGAGATTTCATAATGGGAGGAGAGGTGAGAGAGGATTTGAGGGTTGAGAATGAACCCTCACAGCTTTCTGTCCAAACAAATGGAGAATCCTTTACTAGGAGAGCACAAAGGGGACGGGATATTGAACTAAATTCCTTGATGAATCTTCTATAGAAACCAGCATGTCCTAATAAAGACCTCACTTCTTTGACAGTTTTGGGTGATGGAAGGTGACGAATGATGTCAACCTTTGCTTTATCAACTTCAATCCCCCTACTTGAGACCAGATGGACTAGAACAAGTCCCTCTTTAACCATGAAATGACATTTTTCCCAGTTTAGGACCAGATTCTTTTCTTCACATCTTGACAAGACTCTCTCCACATTTTGCAGACATCCCTCAAAATTATCCCCAAACACAGAGAAGTCATCCATGAAGACCTCTAGAAAATCCCATACCATGTCTGAGAAGATTTCCATCATGCACCGCTGGAAGGTTCCATGGGCATTGCATAACCCGAAGGGCATGCGTTTGAAGGCAAAGGTACCGAAAGGACATGTGAATGTAGTCTTCCCTTGATCCTCTAGGGAGACCTCAATTTGATTATACCCCGAGTACCCATCTAAGAAACAGTAGAAGGCATGACCTTCCACTCTCTCAAGGACTTGGTCAATGAATGGTAAGGGGAAATGGTCCTTCTTGGTGAATGAGTTTAGTTTCCTATCATCAATGCAAACCCTCCATCCGCTAATCACCCTTTTTGTAAGAATCTCTCCATCCTCATTGGTTATCACTGTGATTCCAGCCTTTTTTGGAACCACTTGGATTGGACTCACCCATTAACTCTCATCTATGGGATATATGATACCAGCTTTCAATAATTTCAGAAGTTCTTTCCTTACTACCTCCATGAGATTAGGATTGAGTCGCCGTTGAGGTTGACAACATGGATTTGAATCATATTCCAAAACAATCCTATGAGTCCTGATAAGTGGGCTAATCCCAGGAATATCAGAAAGGGTCCAACCAATGGATTTATTATGCTTCCTAAGGACATCTAGAAGCATCCTCTCATGATTGGATTCAAGAGAAGAATAAATGACAATAGGATGTGTTTGATTTTCCCCTAGGAAGGCATACTTTAGTGCAGTAGGAAGTTCCTTCAATTCAAGATCAGGTTGGTTCAGAATTTCAGCAGAAGATTGGGACATTGGATCAAGATCAATTTCTTTTTTTAGAGGTTCAGATAGGATTGATTCCTCACATTTAGAAGTTTCAGCTACTAGATTGGCTTGATTAGATTTAGGGAAGGAATTTGGAGTGGTCTCCATGAAAGTAGTTTCTTGAAAGGTTTCACTGCTTGTTGGACCTAAGACTTCATCATAAGAGAAATTTGAAAATGATTCAATCCAAGGAGATAAACTTCCTTCATATGAACAAAGGAAATCAATCTCATCCTAACTTAAACATCCATCAAATATTCCTTGATGTTCCATGGATTCATTATCAATGCTTCCTATCATGTTTACTTCATGAATGTCCTCGTCATCCCCTATTTGTGAGATTGCATTATAGATGTTCAAGTCTAGACTCATATTCCCAAAGGTGATGGTCATGTTCCCATTTCGGACTCGGATAACAGATTTGATTGTTGCAAGGAAAGGACGACCAAGGATGATTGGGGTTTGTTCCTTATTTCCTAAATTTGGATGGTTTTCAAGGACAATGAAATCAGCAGGGTAGATGAAGTTTTCAACCTTTACCAGAACGTCCTTTAAAATCCCCTTTGGAACCCTAATGCTACGATTAGCAAGCTGAAGTGTGACAGATGTGGGTTGGAGTTCTTCTAGGCCTAACTGGCAGTACACAGCATATGGGATGAGATTGACACTATCACCTAGGTCACACAAGGCCTTGAAAACTTTACTTTCTCCTAGTTCAACATTGATGTAAGGGCAACCTGGGTCTTTCAACTTAGGAGGAATGGTCCCCTGAATGGTGGTACTCACATTAGCAGCCAAAAGGACTTGGTTTTTATGTGAAAATTTTCTTTTAAAAGTGCACAAGTTGTTAAGATACTTTGAGTAGGCAGGTATGGTTTGGATTGCATCGAGAAGGGGTATGTTCAACTTGAATTGTGAAAATATTTCTCTCAATGTTTCATTTAGTTCAGGCTTGGGTTTCCCCCTCATGCGTTGAGGAAATGGTGCAGGTTGTGGGGTTGTTTGTTGAAGAGTTGTTTCCTTCACATTGTTATCAGTTTCCTCAATTTTATCTTGTGGTTCATTTGAATTTTCATCCAAGTTTGAATCTTCGGGTGGGTTCTGAATTAGTTGTTTAGGTTTCTCAATTGATTTCCCACTTCTTAAAATAGTCACAGCCTTTAGTTGTTCATAAGTTGTTTGAGCACAACTTGACTCTCCCCTTGAATTTGAGGATGGAACCGCCTGAGTAGGCATGGGTGCCTTTCCAGTTTTGATGGTTTGAAGTTCTTGTTTTAGGGAAGATACTTCTGAGTTCATCCTCTCCATTTGTTTGCACAGTTGTTCTATTAGGCTTTGTGGAACAGTTTGGGTTGGTGCTTGAGTAGGTTGGTTTATCCCAGGGGGATATTTTAGAGGTGGGATGGTTTGTTGAAAATGGACTGGTGGCTGTTGGTATTGGATAGGTTGGGTTTGGAACTGGTTATGGGTTTGGTAGTTCTGTTGAGGGTAAGGATTTTTCCTTTTTGGTTGGATATGTTGTTGGTTATCCTTCCATCGGAAGCCTGGGTGGTCATTGTACCTTGGATTGAAGGTGTTTTGGTATTGGGGATTTTGAAAGTTTAGGGAATTGACTTCTGCTGGGGGTCCTCCTAGAAGAACATCCTTGATGGATGGAATGGTTGGGCAGTTGTCTGTTTTATGGTCATGTTTGTCACAAATTGTGCAAACAAGGTCTACATTTTGGATTTCATGGACTTTCCTAAGGTCTATCTCTTCAACCTTCCTAGAGAGTGCTGCGAGCTTAGCCCTAAGGCTTTCCTCTTCTCTAAGTGTATGAATTCCAGTGGTTATTTGTGGCTTTTCAGAATAAGGTGAAGTTCCCCAAGTTTGGTTTTTTTCAGCCAGACTTTCCAGATACTCGTAAGCATCATTTGGGGCCTTGTTTTTGAAAGTTCCATTACACATCATGTCAATGAATTGTTTATTACCCGGACCCAACCCTTCATAGAAAATTCTCACTTGTTCAGGTATGGAAAACCCATGGTGTGGAACCATGTTTAGGGTGTCTTTGAACCTCTCCCATGTTTCATACAATGACTCTCCCTCTTTTTCAAAAAAGTTTTGGATGCTCTTTTTAAGTGCAATTGTTTTGTGATGAAGGAAGTATTTTTTGTAGAATTCTATTTGCAGTTGGTCCCAAGAGTGGATTGATGCAGGTCTCAAGTTGTTTAGACAATTTTTAGCTCGATCCTTTAATGAAAAAGGAAATAGCCTCATCTTAGAGGATTCTAGTTGATGTGGGGGACACATGGTTTCAACAATGTCGTTGAACTCTTTGACATGAAGGTATGGCATTTCTGACTCCATCCCATGAAAGGTTGGAAGGTGGTTTAGGACATGGGGTTTGAATATGTAGTTGGTGTCTCCTATGGAATTGTGTCTAATGCATGAGGGGGCATTGGTCCAAGCTGGAGTGAGGTAGTCGTTCATGGTTTGATCAACTACATTCCCTAAGTTTGGATCTTCTTGGTTTTGGTTTCCCATTTGATTCCCCCCAGGGTTTACAATTTGATTTTGTGGATGACCCTCCATTGGTCTTGTTTCAAGTTCTGACTTTGGGGTTTCAAGAATATTTGAATCTGATTTAAACAATCCCTTAGGTGCACTTGACTCCCCTATCCTAGGACTTTCCACCCTAACTAGTCTGTTTGAGAAATCGCGGGTGTAGGCGGACATGCGTAAAAAAAAAGCGAGAAAGGGACAAGATAAGAGATCTTGGGTGAGAGTAGAAGAATGGAGGTGAGGAAAGAAGGTTGTTTTTGGATCTAAGGTACTTACTTGGTCCCTGGAAATGGAACCAAAATTTGATTCTCGCTCAAATTTACCCAAGAGAAGAAGGTAAGACGGTCCTTGTAGTTTAGCTTGGGTTATCGAATCCACAGAGACCTAAGAAGAAACCTATAGAAACGTACATTATATGGACTGTTTTCAGCTAAGAAGTGGCCAACTTGGATTGATTTTGGATGGGTTTTAAAGATATATAATATATTTAAGTGAATTCAATTTAAAAGAATGATTTGATCCTAGGTTATCGCTCGGAGTGGATTGGACGTATTTTCTTTTTAATGATTTCAATTTCTTAAATTTGAGATGGGTTCATTTAAGGAGATAAAACAACATCATCACTTACTGGTTTAATGCCTACACCCTTTAATACTAATCACCTATACACTTGAAGGATCAATGTTTTGAGCACTTCAAGGTAAAGGTTCGTATTAGTACTTGAAGTGTGTGGCCTTAAGTTCAACAAGGATGATGGAGTTTAAAAATCATCAAATAAAAATCCCAATTAAAGAAGTGATTATACATTAATTAAGTGATAAATAACATCCAATCCATCCCCTTGATACTCCCTTGGATCAACCCATAAGTGGGTTATCCCTCCATTGATCCCATGGTTTCAATGGAAGCGGAAAGTAGACTCATGAGGGAGGAAATGGAGAAGTAAATAAAACAACAAAAATAAAATGATCACTCCACTGTTGTGTGAATAATTTCACAAGGGTTGGTGTGAATAAATTAACACCTTGATCCAACGGTATCAAAGTGATATGAAGAACAACAGAATAAGAGTAGAAGAAGAACTTTTATTAAGAAACTAAAGTGAATTGAACAACTTACATGTGAAAGACAAAATTGAGGCAACAAAAATGCAGCATAACATTACAATTGAACAAAGCATCCAAGATCTTTAACTCCTTCACCACCACTGCCTTAAATAGGCATTTTGGGAGCCTTGGGTTGAGCCTCAAACAGTACAAAGCATCTCAATTAATTTTGGTAGGCCATAGGTGGTGGAAATCTTGTGGAATTTGAACTTTTCCACATTTGACCCGAGGTGGCAGCCAACTTTCCTTCACCGAACAGATGCGTCTGGAAGACCTTCTAGACCGCCGAATCAGAGTGGGCCATAGAAGAAGAAAATGGATATCCGGATGTCCTATAACTGTCTGTAAAATTTGGGTCCCTTTGGAGTTTTGGATTCAGAGATATGATAAAATTAGTGGGATGTTTTTCTGGGCCGCAGAATCTGGCCCATAATTTTATCTCTAACTTGGGCCGCCTAAATTACCAATATGGAGGCCGAATTAGCATTAACTCATGAATAGTTATTTGTTCCTATACATGTCTTATAGCATCACACGAAATTTAGGATTAATTTGGATTGTATGTTGGGACCCAAAGTCTCATTAGTGGGATGATGTCCAATCTGACTTCTCCAGAATTGCTTCCTTTCATTTCCAAATATCTCCATCATCCTCCATGAATTCTCCACTGATCCCTGAATCAAACATGTTCATATTTAAGTGTAGATAAATTTACAAAAATATCAAATTAAAATATATATAATTCAATTCCTTAAAATCGGATGAATCATTGGGTACTTTAAATGATGTTAAAAAATGTGCCACATAATAGTGCATTTTAAGAAGGTATTACAATCATAATGTGAAATGATGTTCAAAGTGTAAAATGCACTAAAATGGTATTTATGAATAACAAAGAAAATGAATATTATGTATATTAACAATGAATATTAGCCTCATTTAGTGGCTAATCAGTGGGGTCTGTCCAGGGAGGGGGTGGGGTCTGTCTCCGAGGAGGGGGGGGGGGTCTGTCCAAGGTGGGGGTGTCTAGAATGGAAGGGGAGGGGGTGCAAGGGTGGTGCGCCGGGGGGGGGGGGGTGGGGGTGGGGTGGGGTGCAAGGGAGAGGGTGGGTCTGTAGGGGGTGGGAGGGGTCTGTACAAGGAGGGGGTGGGGGGGGGGGTATGTCTAGGGGGTCTATCTAGGGGGTAGGGTGGGGGGGGGGGGTCTATCTAGGGGTGTTTTTTTTATGAAATGGGAAGGGATATAGCCATAGTTTCAAACCATGTCTATAAATATTTATCCACAGTTTGAATCGTGGCTATAGGGCTTTAGCCATGGTTTCAAATCATGGCTATAGGTTTTTCCCTATAGCCATGATAATACCATCCATGGTTCATTAAACTATAGCTATAACTTATAGCCACAGCTTGGAACCATGGATATAGACAAAATTTCTAGTAGTGTGATAGAGTTGGGAACATTTATCTTCAGCGCTCAAGGAAGATCGATGATGAAGAAAGTGAAGATAGAAATTCACAGATACCTTTGAAAATATTTTCTCAAAAGGGAGACTTCAAATATGGAAAGAAATTTCAAATAAATATCTTTGTCTATAAAGAAGAATATGAGGAAAATGAAGTTTTTATTAAATAAGAACAAGAGTTTAAATCTATAACCCAAGCATTTATGATGAATATAATTGAAAATACAGAACCATCAAAATATAAAGCTAGAGATAATCACTTGATTGATGATTTTGATCTCAAGTTACAACTTAAGGATGGACTTGGTAAGCTTGAGAATCAAATTAATAGATGAAAAAGTGAAGAAAATTTGTGGAAGAATTACCAGAATATGTTGATCATCTTGAAGATGAAATTGAATGATTGGAATAAGTAATGAAAGAATAGTAAAAAACCTTTGAAAGCACAAAAATGTAGTGGAACTGAAGCTCAGAATTGAAGAATAGAAAAATTTTATCATTGAAATTTCAATCAGACTAAAGGAGTAGTCTAAGACTATTTAGGGTATTGAAGAATGATTTGTTAATCTTATTATTAAACTTGAAAGTGAATCTAATTCAAAAGAAACAAAGAAGAAAATACAATTTGGAAAATTCTAAGATGCTGAGTTGCTGGAGAGAGCTAAGTGTGGTTCTGATGGAGTTGAAAAGGTTTTGAATGATCAAAGACCCACAGGCATAGGAAATAATGGAATTAATTGTGATGTTGAAACATAAAATACTATAAATAAAATGGGATAAAATAAAGGTAAGTTGAAAGTTGGACATATTGAAAAGTCACCTAAAGTTCTATAAAAGAAACCCTCAAATCAAACTAAAAGGAGAACCTAAAACTATCATCAAGATTCCATAAATGATTGGTATCCAAACTATTTCCCCAAGGAAGGAGACATGAGGAGGAATAAAATTACAAAGACATTTCCTATTATGAAATTTTAGTTCTGTGGCTATCTGGGCCATACCATGTCATACTATGAAGAGGCAAGGAGATATTTGAATGGAGAAGAGATAAGATGTTAAAAAATGAGAATTAATTCATATCTTACATATTATAGAAGAAATATTTTCCATGGATACTGTTTTTATTGTTCTAACTTTGGCCATAAAGCTGTTTATTATAGGTAGAAGAATGACATGAAAAATACATTCAAAACTCAGAGACAGATCGATACTTGGAAAGAAAATGATGTTTCTATTTCAAATAGGTTTTCTCTTCTATAAGAAGAGTATAAGTATGATGAACCTTTTCATTTGGAAAATAGATATGAAAGACCATCTTTATCATTCACTCAATTTAATATTTCATGGAAGGAAGAGAGGAAAAATGAAAAACCCAACCTTACAGAAGTATCTCTCAAAGCTATAAAGAATAACAACACCTGGTTTCTTAATAGTGGGTGCTCATCCCATATGATAGGAAATGTTAAACTATTAAAAAATGTTAAGAAAAAGGTTGATGGAACATTAAGGTTCGATAATGATGGTTATTTAAAGATAAAATGCAGTGGATGTACCGAAATAATTTATGGGGTGCTAAAGAAAACTAAAGTTTTCTATGTGGATGTTCTGCATCACAATCTCCTGAGTGTAAGTCAACTATGTGACTTGGGACTGATGGTAAAATTTAATCAAATTGGGTTCACTATTATAGGAAATATAGTGAATATCTTATGAAAGGATGTAGAATAGATGGAAAATTATATCAAGTTGATAGTAAAGAGAACATTTACTACATGACCATTGAAGAGGAAAACAACTTGTAGCATCGGAGGTTGGGTCACATTAATCAATAATACATGGAAAATATATCTAAGATAAGGATAGTCATGGATACCCACAATTTGAAGAATGAATAGGAAAGACTTGTGAATCTTGAATATGAGTGAGGTTGGTAAGAAGTTCATATCATCCAAAGAATATAAGGGCTTAAAATATTCTTGATCTCATCCATGTAGATGTATGTGGTCCAATAAATGTTGCTGGAATATATGGAGAAAGGTACTTTGTTTTTTTCATTGATGATTATATCATAATGGTTTGTGTAATGGTTATACACAAGAAATGAAAAGTGATTGATTACATGAAAACGTATCACCAAATTGTTGAGAATGACACTAGATAAACAATCAAAGTTCTGTGGTCGGACAATGGAAGGGAATACACATACATTGAGTTTGAAAATTACTTGGAGAAACATGGAATACAACATGAGGTGGCTATTGTGATAATCACATAGAAATATAGAGTTATTGAGTGGAGGAATCAACGAGTGAAATATATGGCTAGAACAATGATAATTGAGAGCCATATCTCTCACCATTATTGGAAAGAGGCTGTTTAAGCTGCAATGTATACTCAAAATCAAACAAAGCTTTATGTGGGAGAAACCAAGACACCATATGAATTTTGACATGGAATAAATCCATCTTTAAAGTATTTTCATGTTTTTAGCTGTAAATGTTTTTTCAAAAACAAGGATGGAAATCAAGGAAAGTATGGTGATGCATAAGATGAAGGAATGCTCTTTATATATTGAATGAATAGAAAATCCGAAAAAATGTTTCAATAATCATCTTGGAAGAATTGTGGAAAGTAATGATGTTAAAATTATTTAAGATAAGACCACAAATACCTTGAGGGGATCTTATACTAATGTGAATGAAGATATAGAAGAGAGTCAATATGTAATAGATTGAAATGCAAAAGTAGAGGAAGGAGTGAAAAAAATTTAGAGGTCACAACACAATATTGATTCATAAGAAGAATAATAAGAGGAAACCATGTCTGAAGAAAATTCTTCTGAACCTCATAGGAGAAGTCAAATAGCATAAATTGATCAATACAACATCATTGGGGACTATACAACACCCACACAGATAAGGAGAATGAGGAATAATGCATAATATTCCTTCCTATCAGTTTTGGAACCATCCTCATTTGAAGAAGATAAAAGGATGACTCTTGGGATAAATCCATGAATGAAGAGCTGAATAATATTGACAAGAACCAAACAAGGGATCTAGTTTAAAGACCCAAAAATCATAATGTTATTGTTAAAAAGTGGATTTTTGAAAATAAATTTGAAGAGAATGGAAATGTGATCATAAATAAGGCATGATTGGTGTTTAAAGGACATCCATAGATTAAAGGCATTGATATTGAAGAAACATTTTCTATAGTGTAAATATTGGAGTCAATAATGATCTTTAGTTCCATGGTGATCTAAAGATGGTATAAAGTGTAACAAATGGATGTCAAAATAGAATTCTTAAATGGCATTCTTGAAGAATAATTCTACATTGAACAACCAGTGGGTTTTATTCTTAGAAATGATGAAATGAAGGTTTATAGATTAAAGAAATATATCTATGGTATGAATTAGGTACCATGATCATGGTACTCTCAACCATATTCTTATCTAAAGAAGATGGAATTTAAAATTGGAGAAGTGGAATACAATTTCTATGTGAAAAATTATCAGAAAGATAAGTTCATGGTACTGGTGTATGTAGATGATATTATATTTGGTGGAAGAAGGAATGGATCAGTGGATGAAATTGAAAATCACATGAAATCAGAATTCAAAATGTCTATGATTGGTGAACTCACATATTTCATGGGGTTGTAAGTGATTCATAGGAAAGACTGCACTTTTATTTCACAAGAAAAGTATTCAAGAGAGTTGCTAAATAAATTAAATATGCATGACTCTAAACCAATGTTGACTCTTATTTACATTGAAAAAAAAACTTATAAATCATGAGGATGGGTCTTCTATAGATCCCACCATGTATAGGAAAATCATTGAAATTTTATTCTACTTAACTACAACATAGCCAGATATTGTCTTTGAAACATGATTAGAAAACTATTCTCAAAGTAATCCGAAGGAAGAACATATTGTGATAGTTAAAATAATCATGAGGTACATTCAAGGCACTCATAATTATGGATTATACTTTTCTCTAGGAAAATATAACGAGCTATAATAATTTTTTGATGCTGATTGGTCTGGAGATGCGGTGGATAGAAAGTTTACAAGTGGAGGAGCATTATTTATTGGTAATAAATGTGTGGGATGCTTGAGTAAAAAATAGGAAAGTAATTCTCTTAGTACTATGAAATTAGAGTATATCTCTACTACAAAGGATTTCACTTAGTTATTATGGATAAAGCAACAACTGACTGATATTGGTGATGAGGTGAAGTAACCAATGGTGATTCACTATGATAATTGCAGTGCGATTGATCTTATAAATAATCCTATTCATCATTATCATATGAAGCATATTGAAATTTTATATCACTTCATCAAGGAAAAAGTTGAACAAGGCATGATTAAAATGGATCATGTTGGAACTGATAACCAAGTGGCTAATATTCTGACCAAGCCACTGGAAACACTTGTGTTTGAGAAACAGTGGTTGAACCTTGGTGTTCAACAACCTCTTAGTGCACAAGGATGTCATGAGTGGTACCCTATCCCAAGTTGTGTTAACTAATTTAATCTTTTTATGAAAGTGATGCAGGATTATGGGGGAGATATGATCCAGGGGGACTATGTTTTGTGATCTACAAGTTCATTAACAGGTTCTTTGTGTTTATTTCCAATAGGGGTGAATGGTGAAATATGGAGAAATTCAATGGTACAAAGGGGAAAATGAAATAATGAAAAATTTATGGGTTTCTGGTTATAGGAGAATGGAGTATAGAGAAAGGATTGGAGAATGTAGTTGTAGGTTTTTGAAAAACCATGCAATGATTTTGTGACATGATCAAAGCTTAGTTTTGACATCATTCAGAATTCCAAACACATGAGAAACCAATTCATGATCCCAAAATTGTTTTCTACATTGATCATTAATCATGTAGACTTGAGTTTTGGATGAGTTTTTTCTTGCGTATTAGGTTATGATAGTGGCTGGTTCTCTATTGAATTTATATGTAGAATGCTAACAAACCCAAAGGGGAGATTGTTGGAACCAAGATTGTTATTTATTGAAAATGGAGTATGGATTGTGTTTGTTATCAATCATCATGTGAAAGATCATGGGGTTTTCTATAATAATTGGTGTCCTATAACTAACTGTTTGTACTTTGATTACATGAATATTTAATATATTTAAATATTAAACATATTATTACATATTGTTCATTGTTCTATATGACTATAGTGTAATAATGTCCTAGAGTATTTGTCGCATTGACAAGGTCATAACAGTTCCCCGATATGATGAGAACCTTGAAGTGCTATGAAAATATTATTAAATATAGTTCTATAGTTAGATAATATACTATAATGGGACATATAGTATACAGACCGTCAGGTGCTAGTACTCATAAGCAGGTGATACTTCTTATCCTGAAGTTTGCACTTGGTAATCTCCAAGATGGGAGATTATGATAACATACCCACTTATAGGAATTCCACATGTTTTGGTTTCATCAGATATTCCTATATGCAATCATGTGTAATGATCCTTATACTTTTAGATTATCATTAATACATGTCATGACTCACGCACTTTGATTTTCTAACGAAAATCATCATGTAGATAGTTGGTGGGAAGTAGGGTACATGAGGTGCTTCATGAATGACATGTTATTAATGGATAATTAGAGGAAGGGTTTTTACCTTCCATTTATGGAAGTTGATATCTCATCCCTTTGATTGAAATAGAATCATCGTGTGAAATTCCATGGCCATGGTGTAACGACAAGTTTATTTCAAGTAGTCAAAGAACAACATATCAAGCACAAAGGTTGATGACACTATCATGAAAGCTACTTGATGAGATATTGAGATAAAGGGATTATATTACCTAGTGAGCATTTTTATGTGGATGTCGTTGTTATGAATTTAAGTTCTTTCTCTTGGGTTTTTTGACCCGTTACTTGATAGTACTATTGGAATTTAGGAAAGCTCACCTAATGCCAATAAAAAATAATCCTATAGAGTCACACACTAAGTGTTTCTGGTGGTCTCAATTAAATTCTATTTGAATTTAATTAATGTAATACATATTATTATCAAGACAGTGGAATAATTTTATTCATGTTAAAATGATTGTATAAATTAAATAAATATTTACTCACTAGATCATGGGTAAAATATATTTATTTATTTTATTGAATATTTAATAAATATTTGTTTACTAATTTTTAAATAAAATATTTATTTAAAAGAATAAATTATTTATTTATTTATTTGGGTGTTCAATAAATAGAAGTGGAGTTCGAGTGAACCAAGGCTAGTCCAGTAGTAAAATAATTATTTTCAAGATGGTAAATAATTATTTAACTAGTTATAATAAGTTAAAATAATAATAACACTGCTATTATTTTGTGATGTGGAGTTTTATTTATAATTTCATTTTCTGAAAGTTGGTGCACCATAAATAAATACGCTGTATTATTATTAAAATCATGGGTTTTCTCTAAGGTTATGAATAAATTTAATTGCTATTATGCAATTAAATATTGTAACTGAAGTCCCATGTTGATAAATAGACACGTACATATATTGTTCCATGTACCAAAATGTACACCCTGTGAATTGAGAATTGTTGATCTAAATTATTTCTATCTCAAATCCTCTTCTCGACCCTCTCAAGAACATGAGACGTTCTTCAAGACCAAAGAACAAGTGATCAAAAACGAATGACACAAGACACTCACTTCGTCGTGCTAGAACTTGGAGAACGAGTGATGTTAATTGGAGGCCATCAAATCATGTGTGGATCACCACTAGAGAGATTTTGGTTTGGTTCCTCACAAGCATAACAAGAAAATCTAAAAGGGTCATTCCAGATGATCAAAATCATGAAAGAAGAAAGTACCAAAGATCCAAGTAATCTTTTCTTTATGAAATTAATTAAATTAATTATAAACATGATGTGCAAGATCCTCTCTAAAGGTTTCATGCCTCTTCCTTATTTATTTAAATCTTTGATTCTATTCCGTGGAGATTAGAATTCATATTCGTATTGATCCTGGAATAATCATTGATCATGGTAAAAATTAAAGTTGGGTGCCATACCAATTGAGCTTCAAGGAAAGGGATCTTATAGTTCAAGTTGACAACAATATTGAAGGTGGCATTATTTCTTAGTGTTTTCCAAATTTTTGGGTCCAAATATTAGAGAAAGGTGAAAGGTGTTTTTGGCCAAGTAAGTTGCATGCAAGATTGAAGGAGGTTTGGAAAGTTGCATGCAAGGCTTATTATGGGATTATCACATCAAAATATGGAAATGAAAAAAAAGTGAGTAAAATATTTAAATATGAGTGAAAGATTTAAATATGAGTGAAACATTTAAATACGAGTGAAAGATGAGGTTGCACGAAAGAGACTTACGTGCCCATTATGACATCAAAAGGGGTTTTTCATGCTTGGAGAGAATATTATGCACATAGGGTAAGAGGTGTTAGAATCTTACACATAGGTTTATCAAGGCCTATAAATAGGAAGCTACCACGTTCAATACTTAGAACATTTCAAAAAAGATCACGTTTCTCTACTGCGTGAAAGAGTTGCACATGGAAGAGTTATAGAAAGAAGATATTTCATGAAAAGTGTTCCTTTAGTCTAAAAAGACCAAGTGAAACTTATGGTGTAGCTATGTGAAAGATAAGGGTTGCGTGAAAGTAATATTACATGAAAATCCCAAATCTTTCATACAAGAGTAGGTGTTGCGCGCAAGTGCCAGTGTGCAGTTCTAGAAAGTTTTGAATATCTGGTTTGTTTGATCGGTGATTTTAATTGCATCAATTCAGGACATCGATGCAAGAAGAGTATCGTTCTATATAGGGACAAATAATTCAATGAAAATCTATTTAATAGACCTTCAAGATGATAAACTAAGTAAGACATCACCCAAGGCAGTGAGCTATGGGGAGTCAATGGAAGTGCTTCGATGGACACAATGTTCTATCCCTAAGATCTTATAAAGGTAGTGTTCCTGGAACATAGTGATTGTGTCTAAACTATTGTACTCCATAACTAGTGAATATTAGTTGATTTTTGTATGACCAAAACACTTTTAGTATATTCTCCTTCGACTATCCCTTGGTGGTGAACCAAGTAAAAATTCTGTATTATCTTTTTTCATGTGAATGTTTGATTACTGATCAAATCCATCATACATTTTTAATGAGTTCTTACAAACATGGGAACAATATCCGTCATATTAAAGGAGAAAGTTGACACCCTGATTCACCCCTCCCCTCTCAGGGTGTTCTGAGGTCCTTCACAAATCTCATGCATGGTTGAGTATAACAATACTTAGTAGAACACCCTGAAAATATTAAACATTAATAAACAAGTATAGTCAACTCAATATAAGATATAACAATCAACATATAATAGAAACTCCCTAGATATACTTAGAAAAGATACCACACCATAAGGCAGTCATAACCAACTATCAGCCACAAGATTATGCTCAAAGAAATGCTCATTCTGGGATAACTCACTCCACGAGCCATGATATCATCGGAGATACCAGATAAAGAGGTCTAACAAATTGGGACTTTCCCAAAGAAAGTGCATGGGTCTAAGAATACTCTAATACATAGATAGGGGGTCACAACCATAACTACTGGGGGATACCACAAACCTAATATGGATCAACCCACTTTGTAGGGGATCATATGTTAATAATTCCACAGAGCCTATCGATACCACCTACTAGATGGAAGATTGATACCCTTCTTAGAGAGGTCATGCTGATTCCAAAAACTCCAACTATGGAACTATGGATGATAGAGGATCGAACTCTAGTCTCATGGGGGGACACCAAAACTCTATCTGAGACTCGGCCACTAGAGGGGATCACAATCCAGTGTTGTGGAAGTAATTATGCACTATACCCTTAAGGGAAAAGACCAAGGGAACAAACTGAACCTATACTGGTCCAAACTAAGAAAACAAAGAGCCTCAAGAACTCTTTAAGGGAGTAAACGATGTTTCAAAATGGGTACAAAAAATGTCCAGATATCCCAATTCATTCTCATGTGTAATAACCTCACACAACATGTAATCTCTATGTACACAATGTGTAGAAGAAGTACACAGTGTGTAGAGAAACACTATATCCTTCCTGTGTCGCTTGGCTGTGTCTATGTACCAAAGCTGTGTCTATGTACTCTCCGAAGAACATGTTGCATTAGCCGAGGAGGGTCACACACTATGTGGTAGTGTTCACGCTCTATGTGATATGTTTCTTCATCCTGAAACCCTTGCCACTACTAAAGGGGCCCCACACATTGTGTAATCTTGGATTACATGTTGTGTTCTAATGGATTTTATAGAATCCTAGATTCTTCCTCTGGACACCTTGTCCAATCCTATGGCCTATGATCCATCAACCACCATGTTGAAAAACTTCATATATAACCTCATTTATACATGCCATCACTGAATAAACGTGTTCCATCCTCAAATCTTCTCTCAAAACAGATCGAATTGACGTTCTTTGTTCAATGACTAAGAACACAGAAGAATGGGAAATCAGGAATCATCCATCATCTAAATCCCTCAATTTTAATCATCTCACCTCCATTTTGTCGTGCCAATCCTAGATATATGATATTAGATCGTTGTACCAATAAATGAGTGTATAGTGATCGATTGATTGGGAATAGTCGAACCCCAGGCCAAATGAAGAGCATCCATGGTGAATCGTAGAACTGGGGGAGAAAATCACAAGAAAAAATGAGAGGGTTAAACCTCAATCAATGTTCATGTAAATCTAAATTGGTTTCCATAATATAAACAATGAAGAGATACAAAATAATTCTCTCAAATCACCCCGTAATTATACCCATCCTGCAAGGAGACCGATCAACAAATCAATATATCTATTGATTGATTTGTGTGCATCACAAAAATTAAGAATGGGAAAAAATACACATAAAACAAACATCATACCTCAATTTGTTTTGATCGCTGATGAAGAACGATGCATCATTTTCGTTATTGGCATGATCCGTCAAATCGGTTGTGCATTGATCATCAATCCACTATGTCATCATCAGTCATCGGAGAGGATTATCTAGTGGCTCTCTCCAATGACTCTATATAGGTTCCAAATTTATGTGTCTAAACTTGTAATTCTAACATAAGGATCTATTTAAAGATTCAAAAAAACAATGCGTCACAAAATAATTTTGTTATTTTTTGATAGAAAAAAATATTCTACAAACAACCCATGATGAATAGTGTTAAGTCACACCTAGGGTAAAAACATCATTATGAACTCAACAGTTCCCTTATATTTCTAATCCGAGCACCCATTTTTGAGTTATTATACTTTTTTTAGGAAAACCATACATGCGTTCTATTTAATATATTTAATATATTTCAAACATTTTTTTCCAAGCACACTAGGCCTCAGAATCGCACGCTGTCTCAGCGCCTGCTCTTGAAATTAATCCACATAATATCCAAAACTGATACATAGAAAATACAAGATTTTACATTCTCCCCACCTTAGGTATTTTCATCCCAAAATACAAAAACTACTCAAAGATATGTGGGACTAGGGTCACATATGGGTCTCTTACTCCCAAGTTATCTCCTAAAGGTTCCCATACTTCTACTGAATGTGCACAAGAGGAATTGAACACCCAAAGAGGATCTTCTCCTATAGATTATCAACCTACATTGAGTACTCTACAAAGGTAGCTCCATCCTCAATTTCTTACTCAACCCAATTGATAACGTGTGATTTTTCATGCATGTACCTCCTTAGATGGAACATTTAGAAGATGTCGTGTACCTGGTCCAAATATGGTGATAGAGCTAAGAGGTATACCATCTCACTAACTCTATGTAGAATCTAAAAAGGACAAATGAATCTTGGAGAAAACTTGCCACTTCAACCAGATCTCCTCAATCCACATCAAGGTGAGACCCTCAAGAACACATGGTTTACCTCCTCAAACTCCATAGGTCTTCTTCAGCTATTATAATAAGACTTATGATGGATATATCTAGTCTTCATCCTCTCCTATATGATTTTTACCTTCTCTATAGTAGCTCACATCAACTCCAGGTCCATGAGTGCTGATTCTCCTAGGTTAGTCCAATAAAGTGGAGACCTATAGGGTTGCCCATACAAAGCCTTGAATGGTGCCATACCAATGATGGAATGATAGTTGTTATTGTAAGAAAACTCTAACAAAGGTAGGTGGTCCTACCAACTCCAGAAAAAGTCCAACATGTAAGACCATAGCATGTATTCCAAGACTTGAATGGTCTGATTCATCTAGCTATCAGTTTGTGGGTGGAATGCTATGTTCAAGTATAACTAAGTCCCAAAACCCTCCTTTAATCCCTTCTACAACTGGGATATAAAGTGAGAATAATTATTAGAAACAACCGTTTATGTAACTCCATGGAGTCAGAATATCTCCTGAATGTAGAGATATCCTAATATTTCTACTGAACTCTGCTTCCGAATTTCTAAGAAGTGGGCCAACTTGGTGAGTCGGTCTATGATCACCTAGATGAAATTGTGTCCCCTAGACTTATGTGGTAAGATAATTGGTAATTCAATGAATATTCCATCCCACTTTCACTCTAGCACATCAAGGGGTTGAGTTAAACCCATTAGAACTTGGTGCCCAAACTTCACTTGTTGACAAGTAAGGCATCGAGAGACAAAATCTACAACTCCTTTCTTCATTCCTGGACTCCAAACCCCTATGCCATGTCTTCTACCCTACGAACCATAATTCTCCTACCTCTTTCTTTATATCGGTAGTCCCTTGACTGTCACCTAATCAGATGTACAATGGGTCAGGAAATCTTGTGCCAGATTTCCCTGACCATCGCAAGAGAAACACTGCCCATCCCTTGGCTGATTTGAGCCTCCCTAAGAGACTTGCACCACTAAACCAGAGTTCTAGGATCACCTCCAAAAGTTTCTGACCTGCTTGGATCCTTGTGAATTCCATAAACTATCTACTTCCAAGGTCTCAGCTACCAAGTTCCCACTTCAAGCTCCCAATACTTGTTTCTAATATGCCAGAAATATTTCTACTAAAAAGGATCGCTCAAGAACCCCATAATAGGTAAAAATTATAAGAGATACCAATGACGTCTTGATATCCCAGCACAATCCATGCTCAAATGTTTGATCCCTGAAGAACTATCCTCATACTATATCCAAGGAGTAATGTGAGATATCAATAAAACTAATAGAATACTCTTCCACAGTCATACTTCCCTTCTATAGATATAGAAGATCCTGTATGCGTACCGATCACAACATGGACGGATAGAACTTCTCTCTAAAGAAAAGATCAAAGTTTGTATAGAAATTAGATGTCTCATCATGTGATTGAGTCACCAAGTTCTACCATCACCTTCTATATTGTTGAAGAAGACCCACTGTAAGGATTACCATATGATCAGTAAGAATCCTCACAAGGCATAAAACATGAGTGACTTCCTCTATCCAGTCCTCAACCACCTGGGGGTCTAACTCACCCCAAAAACTGGGAGGTTGATACCTCTAAAACTTGTGTAGTGTACTCAACCTGCATGCATCCATAACTAGTAGTGATGGTGATATCTACTTCTCGACCGGTGGTGGTATAATTGGTAAATCAACTGAAGGTTCTATCTCTGATACATGCCCCTATAACGATGCCTTGTCACTAGGTAGATCATCCTCATGATCATGTGGTGGAATCCTAGCTGACTGTCTATGTGGATGAATCCTGAAATAAAATGAGATGTACCATGGTCAAAAGAGTTTATATAGGGAGATGACTTAAGATGGACATGGAAAGAACAACCATTCCTATATGATTCATGTACTAAAAATTCCCCCCAACCACATGTTTAAATGTATCGAGTCAAAAGGAAGGTGATCAGAGTCCTGATGTATAGATATATCGACCACCACACTAACATTAGAATCCCTAGCTTGAAATCCAAACTTAAAACACTAAACACCATTTCACCAAACCAATATCACCGAATCAGGTCCTAAAGTGGAACTGAACCCCTTTGATACCACTCTGTCATAACCCGACCCACCAAGGTTTGACCCGTGACTACCCCAAGCCTGTCTCTAATAGGCTAGGGGCTAGAGACCAACATAGAGTAGGCATATCCAACAAATGGGAGCCATTATCCTAAAGTACCTATATACATGCATACATCTATATGCCCACACAATGCTAAATTGTAAAACAACTGAAACAATACATGCATACATATAAGATCCCACAATAGAGTATGATAGTAAAGTAATAAAAATAGAAAAGGGGAAAAAATTAATCCCAACTAAAACACTAAAGAGTCCAACCTTCTCCAAGGAAGAGGGCTATGTCAAAAGTATGATCACGTTAAGAAACTTAGTTTTTCAGGCTCCAGCTATGCTCCAAACACTCTCTGTCCTCCCAAGACACTATCAAAAGGGTTTTCATCAACACAATACATGACACATGGAAGAAAATCCCATGCATGGGTGATTATAACAATACTCAGCAGGACACCCTGAAAATACTAAACATGAAGCACCAAGTAGAGTCATATCAATAAAAGATATAAAAATCAATGTATAACCGAAACAACCCAGATATACTTAGGAAAGATACCACACCATAAGATGATCATAACCAACTATTAGCCATAAGATTATGCTCAGATCAATGCTTGTTCTGGGAGAACTCAAACCACAATCCATGCTATCATCAAAGACACTCGACAAAGTGGTCTATCTGATTGGTCCCCACCCAAAGAAAGAAAAATGGTCTAATAAGACTCTAATACATAGATAGGGGGCCACACCCATAAACATTTTGGGACACCACAAACCTAATCTGTATCAATCCACTATGTAGGGGATCATATGTCAACAATTCCACCAACCCTACCGATACAACTTGCTAGATAGAAGATCAACGCCCTGCTCAGGGAGGTCATATGGATTCCACAAACTCCAAATAGGGAACTAAGTATGATAGAGGATCACACTCTAATATCATGGAGGGACACCACAACTCTATCTAAGAGTCGACCTCTAGAGGGGATCAAAATCTATTGTCATGGATGTAATGCCACATTGTACCCTCAAGGGAAAGGACTAAGGGAACACACTCAAACTATACTGGTCCAAACTAAGAAAACAAAGAGCCTCAATCACTCTTGAAGGGAGTACATAGTGCATCCCAATGGGTACATGACATGTAGAACTATCCCAAGTCCCATCCATGTGGAGGAGCCTCACGGGGCATGTAGTCTCCATATACATGATGTGTAGAAGGAGTACACGACGTGTAGAGACACATAGTATCCTACCCATTTTTCCTGGACGTGTCTATGTACCAAAGATATGTCTATGTACCAGTATATGTATGCCAATATGTGTCCGTGTGGGAGTACATGTCTTTTCCATGACCGTGTACTCCAACCCATGTCCCTGTACTCTTCAGAGCATACTCTGAGTTAACTAGGTAGGGTAAAAAACCATGTGATAGTGGTCACAAAACATGTGATCCTTATCTTCATCTAGAAACCCTAGACACCACTGATGGGGCCCCACATGCCTTGTAATCCTAGATTACATGCCATGCTCTATGGTATTTTCTAGAATCCAAGATTATTCCTTCGCACACCTCAGCTGATCCACTGACATCTGATCTGTTGACTTCCATTCCATGAAACTCCAGATCTGACCTCGTTTATCCATTCTATCACTGAATCAACATGTTCCATCATCATATCTGCTCACAAAACAGATTGAATCATCGTTCTCCATTTCATTCTGAATAATGTTGAAGAAAAAAAAATCGAGAACCATACATCATCCAAATTTCTCCATTTCCATCATCACACCTCCGTTATTCTATGCCGATCCCAAATCTCTGATATCAGATCATTAAACTAAGAAATGGGAGCATAATATTTGATCAATTGGGAATAGCTAAACCCTGTTCCAAATGAATAATGGATATGGTGAATCACATAATTGGGGGAGAAAAGTACAATAAAAAATCAGAGGAATAAACCTTGATTGATGTTCATGTCGATATCAATTCATTTTTATAAGATAAACAATGAAGAGATTCAAAATAATTCTCCCAAATCACCCTATAATTATACCCATCCCGTATGGTGATTGATCCTCAAATCAATCCATTCATTGATTGATTTTCATTCATTTTAGAAATTAATAACGGAGAATAAATCTATATAAAACAAACATTCTACCTCAATTCAGTTTGATAAAAAATGAATGATGATGCGTCATTGTCATCATTGGCATGATCCGTCGAATTGGTTGCATGTTGATTGTCAATCCACAATCTCATCACCATTCACCTGAGAGGATTCTCTTTAGGTTATCTCCAAAAAATTTCCAAAGGTTATAGGGGTTTGCAGAAAACCCTGGAATTTTGATATAAGTATTTATTTAAAGATCCAAAAAAACACTGCATTGCAAAAATAATTTTATTAAATAATTTTATTTATTTCACACCCATGAAAACTTTTCTACAAATGACCCATGCCAACTAATGTTAAGTTTTGATAGGGGAAAAACCTATATTTTGAACTCAATGGTGCCCTCAAATTTCTGATCTGAGCAACTGTTTAGGAATATCCCACTTTTTCAGGAAAACCACATGCGTGTTCTATTTAATATATTTAATATATTTTAAACACTTGTTATCAGAACCCTAGGCCTCATAATCACATGCCGTCTCATATCCTGGTCTCAAAATTAATCCAAATAATATCCAAAAATAATATTTGAAAAATCACAGATGTTACACAAAGTTATTTTTTGCAGTATATAATGATATTTTAGTAGAAAAGACAAGTGACATACTCAAAACCATGAAAACTTATTCATATTGTTTTTATTATTAAGGAAAATGATCCATAAGTCATCTTTGATGTAAATGAATTATCCACACCTCAATCCGATGCATGGTGTGACTATTATGACTCAAAGTGAATCCTTTAATATAGAATTGACTTATTTTTTGTAAAAAAGATAACTAAAATACTCAAAATTAATAAAATAAATTTATATTATTTTGATACTTTAGTAAAATGATCCATAAGTCATTTTTGATGTGTAGGAATCAAACACACCTCAATCCGATACATGATGTGTCTGATATGAATCAAAGTGTTAGTTATCAGTTTAAAATTGAAATTTTAGTTCAAAAAAGTATCACTCACTAAAAACTGATAAAATGTGCTCATATTTTATTGATAATTTATGAAAATGGTTTATAATTAATTTGTGACATGTAGGAAATAGTTCCATGTAAAACAAAAATATGATGTGACCAGTATAACTTAAGTTAATGTTTCCATGAAATTTTAGTAAAAAAGACAAGTGACGTACTAAAAACTAAGAAAACACATTTAGATTGTTTGTATACTTTAGTAAAATGATCCATAAGTCATTTGGGACATGTAGGAATCATCTAAACCTCAATTCGATGCATGGTGTTACTGGTATGAATTCAAGTGCATATTTTTATTTAATAAGTGTCATTTTAGTATAAAATGCACTTCACATAACCAAAACCAAGAAAATGAGCCTATATTTTTTTATCATCATTATATATTCTATCACTTAATTAATTTCCTCTTCATTTTTATCATATAATTATTTAGTTAAATTTCATAGAGATAATGTGTAATAACCTATTTTTTCCTCAACCTTTCCTTTGTGAAAATACAATGGTCATAGTGTTCATAGGGATCAAAGTGGTTTTATTTGGGATTTTTCTAAACGGTTCCATTGAAATGGTGGTACCATTAAGGTAGAACCATCATGGTGGAACCGATTATTGTGGCACCATCACAGTCTCAACATTTACTATGGCATTGTTACGGTGGCACCATTTGTCTCACCTAACAGTGTTACATGCCTTGCCTAGTTTTTTGAGTTTTCCAAGTTTATTCGTTATGTTTTTTCTCTGTTTAAAGTAAATATATCAACTCACAGCCATCCTATGGTCTATCTATACCATTTTCAAGGGAAATTATTAAATATAAATTAATTTGAACATGTAAAACTGGCAAGCCGTGTGGTCGATCCATGATCTGACTTTTAAGTACTTCGAAATGGTCTTCCTAATTTTAGGATCTGGCCCCTTCTTAAGCCATGATCCTATCTTCTTTCTTCCTTTTCATTTCTATTTGTTCCCCTAGATACTTCCTCTTAAGATGAGTCATGCACCCGTGTTGGAGCCCTTCCCTCTCAGCCTTGGAGTTCTTCCAACAAGCCGCATTATCCCCTATTCTTGGTGAAAGAAGGAACTTCGATCATTGATTATCCAATTATGGATTTTATTTTGATTATTTTTAATTTTGCATCATATTGGGTGGGTATATTAATGTTTTTTTAAAATAAACGGTCAGATAATCTTCTTAAAACAAGAATTAAATAAGAATTTAATATGATCAAAAGATAACTCGTGCAACTAAAATAATAGGAAGGGTGTGTCTTGATGTTTGATCACCTATTTTATTTGTTATCTTGGATTCTTATATGGTTTTTGTGGCTGTATGCCATATGAAAATCACAACTATTGGTGGTATTTTATTGAGCATCAATGATACTCAATCTTTCTTGTGATGAATTGAAAAATGATCGTAACATGAAATCTGATTAATCACGTACACTCAGTTAAATAAAATAATTCCCTAGAATCAAACCTATTCTATGATCACCCTAGTTACATTAAAGTGGAAATTAAATAACCCTTTTTGGTTAAATTTGAATATTCTTGGGTTGATGGTTATGGTTATGTGATGTGTGTTCTGGTCTGGGTTCTATGGTCTTGATATGTGGGGTGGTACAGGGGGTGTGTTTGTGTGTTGGTGTCTCAGTCAGAGAGATTGATTGATTGTTGAATGTATGAACTTGTAGGCAACTGAATTTCCATTATGTTGTGTTGTGGTCATGGAGAAACATCGAGCAACGGGACTTCTATGTGGTTACATACTTGTTATGTAGTGGGACTGCATTGGGGAATTATTTGGGCAGCATGGCTGTAGGGCTGGTTTGTGAGAGAAGAAATGGGTGGTATCACTTCAAAGAGTGATAATTGGTAGATGTTAAATGGGGATGTGTAGTGGGACTAAAATTATAGTTTTGTTCTATAGTTTTATGTTGTTGTGTAGTGGGAATGCAAGTGTAGTTTTGTGCTATAGTTTTGTACTTATGTGTAGTGGGGCTGCAGTTTGGTTTTGTTGGTTTCTTGGTGCAATTATAGTTGTTAGTTTCTTGATATTTTTGGGATAAATTTTAGTGAATCCCCTTAAATAAATAAATGGCTACTGAAACAAAAAGGGGGATGGGTTTTACTTGGTAGTGGATGTTGTGTGGTTGTGCATGTAGGGGTATCATCAAAAGTGGTGCTGGTGTGGGATTGTTGTATGTTGTGTGAAACCCATAGGTTGGGGCTGAGTGTTTATTTACCTATATATATATTTTAGTTCCTTGTGATTTCTATATCCACCCACCCTTATTGAGCATTATGTTCCGAACACCTCCATTTCTTGGGGGAGGGTGTCTTTCCCAATATCCTAGTTGGAGAATTGATGGATGGTTACTGATTTTTCTTCCTCTCACCATCTTCCAGATCTTTCTGCTTGGGCTTATCTTGGTAGTCTATAATATATTGAGGCTTACCATAGTCCAAGATTCTTCAGGCAAGGTTTTTTTGGATGAGGGTTCTAGGTGTTTTTCGGTTGGGTTTGTTTTATCAAGTATCTTTGGGATGAGGCCTAGGTGTATTTGGGCGTGGTGTGTGGATATTGAGGCCCATGTGTCTTTGAGTGTGGTAGTGGTTATTATGGAATAAGTGTCTATGGGTGTTGTTGTGTGCAGTTTGAGGCCCAGGTGTATGCAGGCAAGTTGTGGTAGTGTAACTATGTGTGGGAAGAGCGGCAATGTCAAGACGTCAAATCATTAGGAATGAGCAGCTAACCAGTGGGAAAGTGGTGTGTGGGGCACCTAAAAGTTAATGTGTTTATATTATTACTTTACTTGACTTGAGTTACTTAGGTGAGTGTTTTTTAGTGAGGTTGGGATGGTTAGTATAACTTGTTAGGTTCTTGAGGTTATAATATTTTCTCACAGGGGAATTAGTGTGTTCCCTCACTTATGCATGAGCGTCTTTAGTTTCCCTTCTGAATATACTTTTATGCTCACCCTATATATGTAAAACTATTTTAAGGTTTATAGGAGGATTTTGAGGACCGTGCGGGACCTTACTAGCTCGGGCATTAGGATAGTTTCTGTTACTACTTAGTTTCCTTCCTTTTTCGTACATTATTTGGGAGTTTTGTCTTGCCTCATATTTGATTTAATTTTGATCATGCATGTGGGAAATGGATTCTTGGATTTACTTTTATCTATAGTCTTTGGTGTTATTGGGATTTACTATCTTATCTCTCGATATTGTTCCATAAAAAGGGTAATGCATTCCATCTATGTTAGATTCTATACCCTTGGTGCTATTTTCCACTTAAGGGCCTACTGAAGGTAGGACTCATGGGTCATTATCTCTCCTCCACCTTGAGGAAGGAAGGTAAGGGAACTTTGTTGTCCCTTCCTTCATCTTGGAGAAGGTGGGTCATAATAGAATGGTATCAAAGGTGATAGTTGATAGATATGATGGAGTTTAGGGTTTGGAACAGTGAGGATTGCATGGGATAGTAGGGAAACAATGTTAGGAAATCTTGGTGCATGAAATGTGCCAGGGATGACTGGCTAGGACATGATATTTTAGGGCCCCTGTAATCTAATTCAAGGACTCTAGACCTACTGAACGACCAGGTTAGGCTACACTAATTTCAGGGTAGAGACCCTAGGGAAGGTACATGCATCATAATGACTTGTTTTCTTATGTGTCTTGGGTGTTTTGGGAATTAAAATAAATAAAATGTTCCAACACAATCTAAAAAAAAAATTTTACACACTACCTGGGCTTATGAGTTTCTTGTTTTCTTTTTTATCTATGGAAACCATACATCATTGACAAGTGGTGTGGGCAGTCAAGGCCTAGAAGGTTGATTTAGATGATCAGAAGAGGGCCAATCAAGAGGAGGAGGACGATCAGTGGTAGAAGATGCTTTGTGCCTTACAGTAGAAGACCCTGGGAAAGTACGAGGGCATCGTCTTAGACATGGAGACGGAGAGTTGGATCGAGGAGCTGGTGATCGCTTTCAGCATGATTTGGGCTCTGACAGAGTACTAGGTTCCTATGGAAGTGATCCAAATGTGAGGAGCGATGTGCTAGTGGTGGACACTTTACCTCGAGGAGAAGAAGGAAACTGAGGTTTTATAGACCAACTTTGAGAAGGAGTTTTAGAAGAATTATTTTCTTCCACAATGAAGGCCGAGAAGAGGCAATAACTACTCTCCCTTCAACAAGGAAGTATGTCGGTAAGGGGGTTGGGGATAAAGTTCAAGGATCTACTTTGTTTTTCTCTGGACCTCTTCCTGGATGAGGAGTCCCAACCAAGATTCTTAGAGGAGGCACTCCAACCCTCTATTCAGTATGTTGTTACTCCCTTCACTCTACCAACATACTTGGAGGTTCAGAAGAAGGATAAAGTAGTGGAGAGGATGCACATTATGTGAGGTGTTCCATGAGAAAGGATCTAGTTGAGTTCATCAAAGGGAAAGGCCGTTAGTAGTAGGCCTCCTATTTCAGAACCTTCTAGGTTTCGGCCTGTGGGGAGTAGGCCTTAGCAGTTCTAGTTTCAACCTTCTGGTCCCCACCCTTTCTCCATGGGCCTAGGGAAGAGATGATTTATCTATTAAAGCTGTGGGAATCTTCAAAAACAGTGCCTTATCCAAGTGCAGTATAGTGGGAGTGGGTAGGTTTAGTGCCCACATCAGTAGTATTAGTTTCTATCCAGGACTTTCTGGTTGCATGGGCAGTGAGATCTCACTCCAAAGAGGGCAGACGATGCTAGAGGAAGCTGATCTCATGATTCTCCTCAGGGACCTTGACTAAGTCATGTTTAGGGAGGTGGCTGACAGCTGAGTGGCAGAGGAGTTGGGTGTGGGCAGTTTCAAACCACAGAAGAAGAAGTTCCAATAGGGCCAAAGATTTTTTGAGGTATGATCAGATTGTTTAGTAATCTTTTCCATGCTTTGTTTTATTTAGGAGCTTCACACTACTTTGTTTCACCCAGTCTAGCCCATGTTTTGGGTCTAGATGTAGAGAGACTTTCCACGCCCCTGGTGTTGAGTACACCAGTTGGAGGTTAGACCAGCATGTTTGATGTTTTTTGAGGATGTAGACTGATGTTGGGGATGCATCAGTCTAGTGGGGATCTTCTTCTACTACAAATGAAGCCATACAATTTCATACTAGGAATCTAATGAATATTTTCGATGCATGTTGTTATCGACTACTTCCTTAGAAGGGTCGTGTTCTCAGATATGGGCAGCCAGCATGTAGCTTTAGTTTGTGAGTGGAGTTTCCAAGAGGGAAATCAATGTGTGGAAACCCTTTTTTATTTGTTATATAAGCTATTAGGGTAATCAATAGACTCAGAAATGGTGGGAGTTTTGAGTATTGTTAGTGATTTCTTGGACATCTTCCCTAAAGGGGTTGTGACTCTACCCCCTCAATGTGATTTTGAGTTAGAGATAGACTTACAACCTGGTGCCCATCCAATTTCGATGGTTCCCTATTGGATGACACCTTTTGAGTTATGGGAGTTATGAATTCAAGTTGAAGACATGATGAAGAAGGATTTTATATGACCAAGCGTGTCATCATGGGGTGCTCCAGTCTTGTTCTCAAAGAAGGTTGATGGTGGTCTCAGGATGTTCATAGATTACAGGAGACAGAATTAGGTAATGGTTAAGAACCTTTACCCCTTCCCGAGGATCAATGACCTTTTTGACCAGTTAAAAGAAGTAGGTTGGTTCTTTAAGATTGACCTATGGTCAGGATATCACCAATTAAGGGTGAAGGAAGGCGACATTCTAAAAAATACTTTCAGGTGCAGGTATGGGCACATTGATTTTGTGGTCATGTCGTTTGGTGTTACAAACATAACAGCTATGTTTATGGAGCTCATGAAATCTGTTTTCTGTGAGTATCTAGACCGATTCGTGGTCATGTTCATCGACAACATACTGATCTACTCAAGATCAGAGGATGATCACACTGAGCATCTAAGGACAATTTTGGAGGCCCTATGACACAACCAGATCTATGGGAAGTTGTCCAAGTGCAAGTTATGGACATGAGAAGTGCACTTCCTTGAACACATGGTGTCCTAATAGGGAATAACAGTGGACCTATTCAAGGTCAAAGAAACTATTTTTTGGGCATCACCCAAGTATGTGTAAGAGTTTCGTAGTTTCATGGGTCTGGTAGGTTACTACCGAAGGTTTATACCTGACTTATCTCGAATTGCAGCTCCATTGACAAATTTAACCAGAAAGGAGAAGGATTTAATATGGAGTGAGAAGTTCTAGGTAGCTTTCACTTATCTAAAAGGAAATAAAGTCAGTGCCCTAGTGCTGAGTTTTCCCGAGGAAGGGGTAGTGTTTGAGGTGTTCTATAATGCTTTCAGGATAGGATTGGGATGTGTACTTGTAAGAACCTGAGTCTTCTTTCTAGGCATAGATCTTGATTTTTGGTGTGTTTTAGGAAAATAGAAGAATCTATAAATTTAAGGAGCACACGCAGTGTACTTAGAAGTACACGATGTGTACCCAATTTCCACGGGTAGCCGTGTACTGCCCGTGTAACGGTCTAGTACATGGCTAGGTGGGGTGACCTGGAGACCGTCTAAAGCAGGGTCCGGTAAAGGCATATACATGCCATGTACTTTTAAAGTACACACCATGTATATTTATTTTTAATTGATTAATTAGACTGGGGTTGCATCTAATCGAGAGAAACATCTTCTTCTTGGATCATCTCATCCAGGAGTGACAGATATCACCGATTCTTCCCAGAGCCCCCGATCGACCATTCATTCTCTGAATCAACTGTTGTTGATTGTGTTGGAATCACTAAAACGAGTTATTCCTTATTCTAGATCCTTATCTCTTGATCTCCCCTATTTCGTGAGATATTCTTGGTTGAACGTTTTAGACTTTTTTATAGATTTATGATGTTCTAGGTCGAATCAAAGGCTAGGATTCATCTATATATATTGTACAACATCAAGGTAGGTGGTTTGTGCCATTCTGTAGTTTGTATTTGAATTATATGTGAAAAATTGCCCAATACCCTAGTTCGGGGTATTGTGTGTTTAGGGAATTTAATCCCTTTAGTTACTGCTATTCCTTGATTACTGGATTTATGGATCTTATTTGAGAATAGGGTCTAATTACCTTGCTATGGATGTGTTATCCCATATTTAAACTGATATTGGCCGTTGGGCCTAGTTTTTTCCTATTAGGCTACTCTGTTTTCCATGCCTAGTGATATTAGAATAGAGTGATATTATTTGATTTTCTTGTGCCATGATTTTTAGCTGTTTAGACAAGTAGTATATTGTGATTTACTTTGGCTGCTAGATATCATTTGTGCATGATTGACTTACACAGGGATGTGGGAACCTGGTGTAGTTATACCATAGGGGAAATGGACATTGAGGGCTTTCCCAGAGTGTTTGTTATGATTTTACATTGCGAGAACATTGGGGGGATTTAAATGAGTTCTCCATCAGAGTTTCTGTAGTTCCACATTGCGAGACCACAAGGGGAATTGTACATTGAGTGCTTCCCTAAAGTGTCTATAGTTTACCGATAAAAGACCACATGGGGAATTGATAGTGAGTGCTTACTCAGAGAATATTTGTTTAAGCTGAACCAGAGGGATTAGACTGTGAGTACTTCCTAGAGGGTTTCTTGTGTTGATTGGAATTTTTTAATAAATGTAAATGAATGTAGTTAAAACTGTAGTATTGTTACTTTTGAGTGCTTCCTTGTTTATTACTTCATTTTTCATATTGCCTGACATATATATTCACTGATAGTTAGGCATAGATCTTTGGGTGGTTGTCTATTGGGATTCATCTCACACCCTATTTGGGTCATGATTTTAGGACCAAAATGATTATATTGTTGTAGGTATAGATAAGGGAAGTCTCCATTCTAATTTAGGTAATTTATTACTGTGGAGCTGGTGAGCATGGGACCAAGTTGAGTCTTGTGATGCTGCTGGAGTTATTTACTTGTTTTTCTTTATACTTTTGTTTTGTACTATATTCCAGTATTGTGACTTTTTTGGATAATTTCCTATACATATGTGACATGCCTCATTTATATATGTGTGCCAGTTTTTTTATCTATTTGCAGTCTTATGCTCTTTACTGTTGCATGATATTATCACTACTTCCGATACTGTAATCTTTTTATTTCTATTGTGTTACTCTACCAATGAGGGAATAGTTTCCACACTATTATACCTAGGGCCCTTGATACTAGTTGGTATCCTCTGGAATTCGAGAAAATGCACTTGAGGCCATGTGAGTAACTGGGTACGGGGCACCTCTGGGCTACACTTAGAAGTAGGACATTACAAAGTGGTATCAAAGGATTATTTTTTTCTTGAATTACTATTTGGAGCCTATAGCGAGAGATATGAAGGAATAGGTAGTTGGTAATAATTTTTGCCCGAGAGTTGCTAAACCTTGTACAGGGAAAAGCTAATTTAACTCAAATATTACATTTTTTCTAGTTTTTTAATTATTATAGTTGATTTGATTTCACCATTGGGTGATTCACATGTTTTGTGCTTTTATTGTTGATATTATTGAGGTTCTATTTCTGTTGAAACCTGATGAGATGAGGGTATTCCATCTCATGCATCATATGGGCACTCGCTAGAGATCACATGTCATTCATTCTTGTCATGCCTTTTAGGGTGAATTATCGATTTCATGTTGTTGTGATAGATGTTGTGCTAGATTTTCATGCTATTATGATAGATGCCTCAATAGAATACCTGTTATTTGATAGGGTATTGGATTGTGTAAGTTTTCATTTGAATGAGCACCAAACTTTGGTCCCTGAGGTGTTATGGGCCCTCATGGATTGGAATTTGGTGGATAATTTTGAACTTTAACAGTTATACCTTGTGATATTACATGAATAAGATTCCAAGAATTGATTCACGGGGAGTATGTCCCCTCCAGGGATCTGAATTTGGAACTTAAATGTTTTTTAGTGTTTTTATGGGATTTTGGAGTAGTTTATGCAGATTAATGTCTGAAAAAACCCAGAATAAATGGTTTGTAATGATGAATACACACCATGTATCCTTTTGTTCAAGAAGGAACTTTTTTTATTAAGTACACGCCATGTACTGTATGTACACACCATGTAATATTTAGCCTTGTGACTGGCTATGTGATTAGAAACATGGAGTTGAGTAACCTTTGGTGGAACAAGATGTGTTCCTAACGTACACGCTGTATTGTAGAGACCATGTGTCCGAACTTGTGACTAACGACACAGGTGGATGAAATATAGCTATTATATGCCGTGTCTAGTACAAACATGCCGTGCAGAGTCAGTTTTTTATCTAACTGTGTGACTAATGACACAGGTAGTTGAAACTCAAGTAGCACACACCGTGTCCATATTGAACACATCACATGGAGTCAACCATGTAATCGGATGTGTGACTAACGACATGGGTTGGTGGATTCCTTATAGTACACACTTTGTCTGGAACAAGTACTCCATGTAGTCTTGTCCTGAGAGAACTGTGTAGTTTAGCCATGTAGAGGAACTCAGGTAGGGGGAAAGGATTCAAGTACATGCCGTGTTTGAGGATGAAAATTACATGTGTATGGGGTAATACATGACCAGTGTTGGCAGGGGAACATGACAATGTAAAAGCTTAAGGGAACATTCTGTCTAGGGGTCATACACACCATGTATCCATGTTTTTAATAACTTGAATTCTTTCTTTATACTATTCCTTTCTTGTGATTTTAAGGTTCAGTCCTTGATAATATTGATCTAAGGTGTGCTCTTGACCTTAAAGAGTCATTCCACTAAGACATCCTCTGGTTGTACGCCAAATGTAGGGTAGCGATCAGACATCAGACATGGCTAGTCTGGGACTACCGGCAAATCCTCCCATCATGCATTTCTTGGCACCAGCCTTCATTCCAGATAAAGGTGCTGATTCACAATTCGGAAAAGGATTTATGAGGTTTATGCAGAACTTCTAGGGAGCGCCGCATCATACCCCGTCTATGGAAGAACTAATGTGGGTCTTTCAGCAATAGCATCCTCCTACTTTCTTAGAGGATGGAGGACCTCAGGCTGCCGAGTCATGGTTAGAAGCCATGATATCTATATTCAATAATCTAGAGATGCTTCCAGATAGGAGGGTGAATCTCTCTACTTAAATGATTTGGGATTCCTCTAAGAGATGGTGGGATGTGATCTCATAGGTGGGATGCCAGCAGGTTATGGCTTGGGCTGAGTTCCAGCATGTCTTCTATGATTACTTTTATCCGGAGACTTTGAGGGCCGATTGAGCCTGAGAGTTCATGAGTTTGGAGCAGGTCACTCTCCCAGTTATGGAGCATTCTTATGGATTCACATAGCTACAACAATTAATACCCATTCTGGGAGGTGATGAGTTATTTCAGGCAAGGAAGTTTGATTATGTTCTTAGGAACGACATCCGATCTTAGGTGAACATCTTCATGTTGACTTCCATCACTTTCATAGTCAACCAGGAGCTGATCATAGAGTGCAAATTAAGGGATTATGTAGTTGTGAGCTAGGGAAACTCAACATCTGGAGTTGGTAACCTTCCAACTGACAGGAGGAAGTGTCGTGGGGAGTCTACGCGTGGAGATATGAGGAGGAGGGACACTTATTTGGGTAGCCATGTGGTGTGCTACCAATGTGGGAAGAGTGGGCATACAAGGACACATTTCCCAAGAGACCCAATGGAGTGATGATCTTGTGGCAAGATGGGTCATCTTCAATGCTTCTATCAGATTTTATCACCAGTAGCTGGTGATAAGGGTTCTATTTCGACTCCCCATATAGGAGCAGGACCACCAGTTTCTCATCAGTCTGGGAACTGGTGTTCATCTGACCGTTCAGGCCAAGGTGGAGGTCGTGGTCATGGTAGCCAATCAATAGGAATTCAGCGACAACAAGGTGGATCAACTTAGGGTGGTCATGAAGGGACACAGGGTCGTGGTATAGGTCAGAATTTTGCAGTAGAACAAACCCAATAAGAGCAGGATCTCAGACCCTCTACAGTTCGAGGTAAGATTCTAGTTGCCTCAGTTATAGCTTCTGCACTTTTCGATACAGGGATTCCCATAGTTTCATATCTGTTTCTGTTGTGGAGAGCCTTGTACTCTATATCTTTACTTCTGCTGATGTCTTGACACTGGACACTCCTCTAGGGACAAGAACAACTAGTGTATGTTAGTTTAAGGAGTGCCCTATTGAGGTTGGTGGGTGTCACTTCTTATGGGACCTCTATGTCCTAGAGATGATAGGCTACAATGTCATTCTCAGAATGGATTGGTTAGTTCCCTTCCAAGATGTAGTTGATTGCTATCATCATAGGGTGAGTTTCACATAACCAAATGGCAGATCATTTCTTCATAAGGGTGAATGGGATGTCCAGGCGAGCATAGTGAGACCCAAGCATCATGGGTTGGGAGGATTTATAACCCAGATTGCTAGTCTATATCTGGATGACCAGGGAAATTCACAGATGGACTTTCCTCCAGTGGTGGATTGATTCAGGGATGTCTTTCCAACTGAATTTTCAGGTTTTCCTCTAGGGCAAGAGGTGGAATTTTCTAGGGATCTTATTATAGGAGAGGCACTGGTGTCCTCTTTATAGGATGGATACACCAAAGTTACAGGATCTCAAGAAGTAGTTAGTGAAGTTAAAGGTAAAGGGTTTCATCTGACCTAGTAATTCTCCTTGGGTCTTGCCTATACTGTTTGTGAAGAAGGCGGACAATACCCTCAGAATTTGTGTGGATTAATGAAAGTTGAACATATTGATGGTTAAAAATCGATATCCCTTACCGAGGATTGATGATCTCTTTGACCAACTTTGAGGTTCATAGGTGTTCTTGAAGATTGAATTGATATCCAGTTATTATCAGTTGCATGTTAAACCATTATATATACCTATTATAGCCTTTAGGAGAAGGTATGGTCTATACAAATATGTGGTTATGCCATTCAGTCTCACTAACGAACCTGTAGTTTTCATGGAACTGATGAACTAAGTGTTCCATCCATACTTGGACTCCTTCGTGGTGGTTTTCATGGATGATATCTTCGTGTACTCTCACACTCAACATGACCATGCTACCCATCTTGATATCGTTTTGAGTACACTGAGAGAGCATAAATTATATGCTAAGCTCTCAAAATGCCATTTTTTGATGGACCAGATTCACTTATTGGGTCATGTTATCTCAGAGAAAGGAGTATCAATAGACCTAGAGAAAGTGAGAGAAATAGTTTCTAGGGAGTAGAAGAAGAATATCTTTGTAGTAAGAAGTTTTCTAGGGATGAATGGTTACTACAAAAGTTTCATACATGACTTTTCACGCTTAGCAGTGCCACTGACAGGCCTGACTAAAAAGGGTGTGAAGTACCTATGGACAGATTCCTGCAATTCATCCTTTTAGGAACTAAAAGGGAGGTTGACTTCAGCACTTATACTAGCTTTAACAGAGCTAGGAAATAGCTCTACTATTTACTATGATGCTTCATGTATTGGTCTAGGAGTAGTACTTATGTAAGTGGAATGATTCATTGCGTATGGGTCTCGATAGTTGAGGACATGCGAGAGGAATTACCTAACGCATGATCTCAAGTTAGCTGTAGTGGTTCATGCTCTATGCTGTTGGATACATTATCTATTAGGAGATCATTTTGTGGTTTTCACTGACCACAAAAGTCTCAAGTACATATTCACTCAACGCGATTTGAATTTGAGACAACGAATGTGGGTTGAGTAACTTCAGTCCTTTGACTTTGAGTTTGCCTATACGCCTGGGAAAGGCAATGTAGTGGCTAATGCATTGAGAAGGAGGACTTAGATACCGGAAGTTTAAGAGGCCAGCAATGAGGGGAAATTTATGTCTCTGTTCTCTAAGATTCATTTGGAGGTGCATGATAGAAAAGGACAAACTTTTCTTTCTTTAGTAGCTGTTACCTCTATTCTTCTTGAGCGAGTGCAAATAAGGAAGCTATCATATTCTAAAGACCCAGTATTGCGGGAAAGTGTGTTAGGAGAGGACGCTATTCCTATATGGACTGTAGGTGAGGATGAGGTCTTTCATTTTTATAGGCACATATGGGTGTCAGAAGACATTCACGAGTAGTTGATGTGGGATTTTCACTCTTCAGTTTTGGAAGTTCATCCTGTTGTCACCAAGATGTATAGATATCTACACCATCATTATCGGTGGACATGCATGAAGAGAGATGTTGTTGGTTTTGTGATGAAGTGTTCCACCTATCAGTAGGTGAAGGCAGTGCATCAGTGACTGGTAGGGATTTTTTAGAAGTTACCCATTTTCGAGTGGAAGTGGAATAATGTCACGATGGACTTTGTGATGGGCTTACTGAGATCACCTCGAGGGATCAATGTAGTTTAAGTTGTCATTGACAGACTCATGAAAGTTTAACACTTATTTATTATCAAGGAGACCTTCAGTGTTGATGATCTGAGAAGGTTTTACCTTAGATAGATTGTGCGTTTACATGGGGTTCCACACTCCATCATTTCGGACAGGGATTACCATTTTACTTATCGGGTATGACAAGGACTATAGAGGGATTTGGGTACACAGGTACCTCTGAGTACATCTTACCATCCCCAGAAAGATGACTAGTCCAAGAGTATGATACAGGTGATGGAGGACATGCTTTGATCATGCGTCCTAGATTTTGGAGTTTCTTGGGAGAAGAACATACCTCTGGTGGAGTTTTCCTACAAAAATAGTTTTCAGGAAACTATTCAAATGACACCTTATGTGTCTTTGTACGGTAGGCCATGCCGATCACCCCTATATTGGTTGGAGGTAAAATAGGCAGCTATTCTAGGAACTCACCTTGTCTAGGAGACCATAGAGTAAATAGAGTTGATTTAGAAGAGGATGGTTACTGCACAGTCATGAAAAAAAGTCTTATTCTGATCGACAAAGATGACATCTAGAGTTAGAGGTCGGAGATCAGGTTTTTCTATGTGTCACACTGAGGTTGGGACATAGGAGGATTAATATATAGGGAAATATTTCACCAAGATACGTCAGGCCATTTGAGGTTTCGGAGAGAGTCAGACCGGTTTCCCATCGGTTGTAGTTACCTTATAGGTACTGGACTATGCATGACGTCTTCCACGTTTCCCAGCTACAACATTACTTCTTAGACCCGTCTCAAGTTTTCGAACCCGAGGAGGTTGATTTGGAGGTGGATGCATCATTCGAGGAGTATCCTATCTAGATTATTGATCAAAGCATGATGGTTATTCTTGGCTAGTAAATTCTTATGGAATGGGTGCTATGGAAACATGGGCTAGTATGGGATGAGATTTGGGGGAGGGAGGCTGATGTACAATCACAGTGGCTAGAGCTGTTCAAGGATTCTCCTTCGTCACCTTCTTAGGGAAATTTATGGATGAATTTCTTTAAGGGGGGAAGTTTGTATGAACCTAGATCTTATTTTTAGGTATGTATCTTGATTTCTAGTGTTTTTGAGGAAAATAAGAGAATCTAGATATTTAAGGAGTACATGTTGTGTACCCTGTTTCCGCGGGTATCGATGTACTGGTCATGTAACAAATGAGTACATGGCTGTGTGGGGTGACCAAGAGACTGCCTAAAGTGGGGCCTGGTAAAGTCATATACATGCCATGTACTTTTAAAGGACACACTATGTATATTTCTTTTAAATTTATTAAATGGACTGTGGTTGCGTCTAATCAATAGAAACATATTCTTCTCAGATCGTCTCATCTAGGAGTGACGGATATCACTGATTCTTCCCAGATCCTCCGATCGACCATCCATTCTATGAATCAACCACCATATATTACGTTGGAATAAATATGGTGAGTTCTTCCTTCCTCAAGATCCTCATATCTTTATCTCCCCTCTTTCATGATATATTCTTGGTTGAAATTTTTAGACGTTTTTTTATAGATATATAGTGTTCTAGGTCGAATCAAAGGATAGGATTAATCTATATCGATCATACAACATCAAGGTAGGTGGTTTGTGCCTTTCTGTAGTTTCTCTTTGAAATATATGTGAAAAAATTCCCAATACCCTAGTTTGGGGTATTGCGTGTTTAGTGAATTTTGCCCCTTTAATGCCTACTATGAATTGATTGCTGGAGTTAGGGATCTTGTTTGATAATAGGGTCTAATTACCTTTCTATGGATGTGTTTTCCCATGATTGAACTAATATTGGCCATTGGGTCTAGTTTTTCCTGTTTGGATACTCTTTTTTCCATGCCTAATGCTATTAGGATGGAGTGATATTATTTGAATTTCTTGTGACATTATTTGTAGTTGTTTATCCAAATAGTATATTATGATTTACTTTGGATGATGGATATCATTTGCGCATGATTGACTTACATAGGGCTGTGGGAACCTGGTGTAGTTAGACCATAGGGGAAATAGACGTTGACGGATTTCCCAGAGCGTTCATCATGCTTTCACATTACGAGACCATTGGGGGAATTGCGTGAGTGCTCCCTCAGAGTTTCTGTAGTTTCACGTTGCGAGACCAAAATGGGAATTAGATGTTTAATTCTTCCCCGGAGTATCTATAGTTTACCGATAAAAGACTACATGGGTAATTAATGGTGAGTGCTTCCTCAGAGAGTCTTTGTTTAAGCTGAACTAGAGGGTTTAGACTGTGAGTACTTCCCATATGGTTTCTTGTGTTGATTATATTTTTTAATAAATGTAAATTAATGTAGTTGAAACTATAGGATTGTTACTTTTGAGTGATTTATTGTTTATTACTTAATTTTCCATATTTCCTTCCATATATATTCACTGAGATTTAGGCACAGATCTCTGGGTGGTTGCCTATTAAGATTTATCTCACACCCTATTTAGGGACCAAACAGATTATATTATTGCAGGTATAGGTAAGGGCAAGTGCCCTTCTACTTCAGGTACATGATTGTTTCGGAGCTGGTGAGCATGAGACCAAGCTGAGGCTTGCGATGTTGCTAGAGTTATTTACTTGTTTTCCTTTATACTTTGGTTTTGTACAATATTCCAGTATTGTGAATGTTTGGATACTTTCCTAGACATATGTGACATGCATCATTTATATATGTTCTCTAGTTGTTTATATACTAGAAGTATTTCACTGTTTACCATTGCATGATATTATTACTGCTTCTTCTACTGTCATCTATTTATTTATGCCATGTTACTCTACCAAATGAGGGAATAGTTTCCCCACTATCACACCCAAGGTCCTTGCTGCTAGTCATAATCCTCTTGCATTTGGGGAAATGCACTTGAGGCCATGTGGCCAACTAGGTATGGGGAACCTCTGGGCGGCACCCAGAACCAGGACTTTACAATGCTGATGAAGAAGTGAGGAGTAATCTCTTATGGGTCTATAAATTTATGACCTAAAAAACATAACTATGCCACCCATTACTTGGAACTTATGGTGGTTTTGTTCACACTGAAGTTTTGGCAGCATTACCTCACCAGGGAATGCTTCGTGGTCTTCAAAAATCACAAGAGCTTGAGGTATGTCTTCTCCCAGTGAGACCTGAACTTGTGACAGTGGAGGTGGATGGAGTTTCTTCAAAACTACAACTTCAATATCTCCTACACCTTAGGAAAGGGGAATGTGGTGGTTGATTCCTTGAGTAGAAATTCACAGAAGGATGTAATTTGAGAGTCCGCAGATGCTTGGAAGTTAATGGAGGAGTTGGATGCTTTACATTCAGGCTTGAGAGTAGAGGATGGTAGAGGCTGTCTATTTCAGATGATAGTACAATATTCTTTGGTACTGAAGGTGGAGTCTGAATGGGAAGACTTAGATATTGATGTGATTTGTGATCATGATATCGAGGGTGATGCTTTAGAGGGATGGTTAGAGGATAGTCAGAATCAGATTCTATTCTGAGGGAAGTTATAGAGCACTGTCGTGGGCTCTCTCAAATGATTAGTGTGATTTGGGGTACTTAGGTGCAGCAGAGTGGCTGACCAAGGTCGTCTCCTAAAGGAGGAAGTGAATTTAACAACTTATTAGAGGTATTCTAAAAAAAATAAAATAAAATAGAATAGAATAAAAACACTACTTTAAAGGATTGGGGTTTGTTGTAGTTTATGAATCTAGAAGAAGTTTTCTGGAAAAAGATTGTATATATTTTTTGTTTTTAGTTTTGAAATGAATTTCGATTTAAATGACACAACAAGAAGATGTTTTTTTTAGAAATCTATTTAAAAAGCGTAATCGATCTAACTCTACCTCTTCAATTTATTATTAATCATTATCATTAAAATTAAAATTAACTTAATTATGATCCCTTAATTTGTTAAATCTCGAACCCTACGAGAATTAACTTTACCACAAAGATGATGTGAATTTAAACCTAGGCTAACTTCGGAACATGAAATCGCAACAACCTGCTTTGATTGATGTTCTAAGATTAGCTTATGGTCAGTGGTAAATTAAGGCACATATCCATTCTGGAAATGAGGATGAATTATGTTTAGGGATTATATTTGAACTCTACAAATTTATCCCGTGTGGTCTTGTATTACCGATTAAGATCGCGCTCTCACAATTTACACAAAATCCCGACCTCGCATGTTTTTGTGTTAATTGTTCAATTGCTTGCTTAGTTTCTTACAATTTAAAAACACAATTCATGGATCATATTAAGTGAATTAAAGTATCTCAATGATTCAAAATAATTAAATTAAGAGGGTAGAAGATAGATCGATTACTAAAAGACTACTCTTCCATGGGTGGCGTAATCATCGTAGAAGCGTTTTGCATGTGCAAAGGTTTATAATGGGTATAACCCAATAACGCTTCTACTCAAGGATTCCAGACCAAAGAGGAAGATTAAGAGAAGAAGAAATTTAAACAAAACATAAGAAAATAGAAGAAATAAAATAAGAACAATGAAGTTTATTACACAAATGAAAACATTACAAAATGAAGAAGAGAAGGAGGCTTCGATGAGGGGATCCTTGCTTCAAGAGCTACCCCTTTTACAATGGTTGGATAATTTGGGTGAAAATTTTTTTCCTCTGCCTCCAATCTCTTAATTCACTTCCCAACCCCTCAAAATGAGAAAAAATCCAATTTATAGAGGGGAGGGGAGGATAGGTTACAAGTGGTTTCAAGTGTGAATGTGGAAATTCGGCCAAATATTTTATGCCAACTTTAACCGACAATTTGACTACCACAACGCGTGAATTGTCCGGCATTCCAGAAGGATAAAATGTGTGGATATGGGTCCTCTATCTCCTCTCCAAATTTGGGCTCAATACAGGCCCATATGTAGGAGTTATGTCCGAAATACAGAAGCTTCTCCATTCTGGCGAGCCCAGCCCAACTTTGATTTCATGTCCCATTTTAGACAACCAAATGAACTCTTTATCTCTAGTGTCCTGAATAAAAGTTGTAGATAATTAAGATAGAAACACTGTTACAAAATTTCAATTTCAAATAATAAATATAAAAATATTTATCTTTGAAATACTACAGTGAACTATAAAGGGTAAAACTGGAATTTTCATCAAATATTCAAATGAATGATCTAATCCCAAATACTTTATGAATAAACATATTTAACACAATTTGAGGAAATTATATCATTTATTATCAATGAAATATTCAATAAAATAGTATTTTATCAACTCCCCCACACTTACCCTTTTGCACTCATGGGCAAAACCTCATATCAAGTAAATATCAAATCAAAACCAATTTTAAAACACATATCCTTGAGATCATACAATTACACCCCAAGAAACAAAAGATATCATGCCTCATAAAAAACCATTATTTCAAGTTCTTCATTTATATCATTCAATATATTTCCACTTTATTTATCCTTCCATGCACAAAACACTTACCTCACTTGAATTTTCTCTCATCACTCAAATATCAATTTTCTTTGAAATGTCTTTCTCATCCAAACTCATACAAGGGTTACCATAGGCTTGATAGATTCCTACATCGCTACCCGATGTGAGTCAATGACATATGTTTATCATGAGGAATTTTCAGGGTTGTTCTGTGGCTTTCGTTTGGTAGGATTAAGATGTGAAAAACTCTGAGGCTGAATGAGGAGGGCTTGACTCTTTTGAAGAAAAATTGTATTAATCTAATTTTCACTTAAATATGGTCTTATCTTCAATCCCCATAGTATCAATTCAGCTCCATCATCATGAAAAGTCATGAAAGTTTTACACCATTCATCATTTCAGCATAAAAAATGTCAATCTTCTCAAACATGATTTTCTTGAAAGCTCCAGATGGGCACAACTTTCCACCTCAATTAGAAGCTCCAGAAAAGGCACAACTTCACTTGTCATGAAAGCTCCAGAAAAGGCACAACTTTCAATATAATGACTTTCTTTAGAAGTAAACACATCTCTTCAGAATTTAATTTTCCACCCAAAGTATCACAGAATGTGGTGACAAAACACAAGACAACTTCCCCCACACTTAAACTCAACTATATTATGCAATTTCACTTCAAGAGTTGGTTGGATAGGGAAAATTGGATTGTAATGTGGCTAACCTAACAGGATTTGCATGGATTATAAGGTATAAAAGGATTAAATATTCAAGGTAGGACATTATAAAAAAGGATTCTTTGAAATAGGGGCTTTAATACCAAATGAATGCCTCAATCATTTAAACATAAGTACCTCAAACCCTCAAGTTTTGACAGGAATAGATCAAATTATGGTTAAATAAAGTATGGTTTGGTTCTCTCAAGAAGTGAGGTGAATGTAAAGAATATTAAAATAATGGTTTAGAAGCCTCACAGGAAAGTGATTTCAAATATAAAGATAGTGAGATTGGCATGGGATTCAAAATTCAGCGTACTTTTCATGAAATTACTAAATATTTGAACTTAAAACAAAGTCATTTCAGCATTCATTTAAGCTTAGTTTCAAGGGGTAAATTGTTTCATTTATTGATATGGATTTAAAAATGGTGATGAGAATCATTTCAGCCCAAAAGTTTCAAAAACACACAGAAAATTGTAAAATAAAAACACAAAATTTGAAAAAACGCACAATTTTTTTGGTTTTTTTTGAACAGGAAAGCAATTAAAATTACTAAACTAAAAGGTTCCCTCCCCCACACTTAAAATATTGCATTGTACTCAATGTGAAACTATGAGATGATATATGAACATGAAATGAAGAATTTTTAAATAGGACAAATAATATAAAAGTGAAAGGGTTAGGAACAGCCTGATGTGCTCAAGTGATGATGGGGTCATGCAGTGTGATAAAATCCACTGCATCAGTAGGAAGTCCCTCAATGTATCTCTTCAAACATTTACCATTGACTGTAAAGCTCGTTCTAGTGTCCTCTTGTGTGATCTCCACTGCACCATAAGGAAAAACATTAGTCACAACATAAGGACCTAACCATCTGGAACGCAACTTACCAGGCATAAACTTCAGTCGTGAACTGTAGAGAAGGACTTTATTTCCAACATGAAACTCCCTTTGTTGGATCATTTTGTCGTGAGATGCTTTTGATATTTCCTTGTAGAGCCTTGAGTTCTCATATTATGATAATCTAATCTCCTTAAGCTCTTGAATTTGCATCTTCCTTTGGATTCCAGCTTAGGCCAAATCCATGTTGCATTTATTTATAGCCCAATAAGCCCGATGCTCGACTTCCACTGGGAGATGACATGCTTTCCCAAAAACAATTCGAAATGGGGACATACCAATGGGGGTCTTGTATGCTGTTCTATAATCCCACAATGCATCATCCAAGCGCTTGCTCCAATCCTTCCTATTTGGCTGCACGGTTTTCTCCAAGATTTGTTTCAACTCACGATTTGAAACCTCAGCCTGGCCATTTGTTTGGGGGTGGTATGGTGTTGATGTTTTGTGTGTCACCCCATACTTTCGAAGGAGGGAAGCAAAATTCCAATTGCAAAAGTGTGTCCCTTGGTCACTGATGATGGCCTTTGGTACTCCAAACCTGCAGAAAATTTGATCCTTGAAAAAATCCACTACAACATGAGAATCGTCAGTCCTGGTGGCCTTGGCCTCCACCCATTTACTTACATAATCAATAGAAACCAAAATATACAAAAATCCAAATGAACTAGGAAAAGGACCCATAAAATCAATGCCCCATACATCAAAAATCTCACAGAATAGTATGGGTTATTGGGGAATCTCATGCCTCTTAGAAATGTTCCCAGTGTGTTGGCAATGAGATCATGACTTACAAAACACTTGGGTATCATGGAATAATCTAGGCCAATATAATCCAGAGTCCAAAACCTTCCTATCTGTCCGTTGGGGTCCAAAGTGTCCACCACAAGCAAGTGTATGACAGAAATGCAAAACAGACTCAAACTCATGATCAGGAACACACCTCCTAATGACTTGGTCACTACACATGCGCCATAAGTATGGATCATCCCAAAAATAAAATCTTGACTCACTATTTAATTTTTGGACTTGATGTTTCTTTAAATTTGCAGGGATTTCAGAAGCAACAAGGTAGTTAACTAAATCAGCATACCAAGGATGCGTACCTGAGATGGTATAGAGATGCTCATCAGGGAAAGTGTCCCGAAGTGGTACCTGATCCAAGGTGTCATCCTTTAGTGTGTGAGTAACCCTACTCATGTGGTCCACCACCATGTTTTATGACCCCTTTTTTTCCTTTATCTCGATGTCAAACTCTTGAAGAATGAGCATCCAACGGATAAGTCGTGGATTTGCATCTGGCTTCTTCAAGAGGTACCTCGAAGCTGCATGGTCAGAAAAAACAACTACTTTAGAGCCCAATAAATATGAACGGAATTTATCTAAAGAAAATATGACAGCAAGAAACTCCTTTTCCGTGGTTGTGTAGTTTGATTGGGCTGAATCCAATGTCCTTGATGCATAGGCAATCACATGTGAATGTCCTTCCACCCTCTGAGATAAGATAGCTCCAACCGCGAAGTTGGAGGCGTCACACATAATCTCAGATGGAAGGTCCCACCGTGGGGGCTGTATGATAGGTGGAGTGGTCAGACACTTCTTTAGCTCATCAAAGGAAGTCCTACAAGAATCATCAAACACAAAATCAGAATCTTTTTGAAGTAATCGTGACAAAGGAAGAGCGATCTTACTAAAATCTTTGATGAAGCGCTGATAAAATCCTGCATGCCCTAGGAAAGATCTAACATCACGCACACATGAAGGATAGGGTAAGGATGAAATAATGTCTACCTTAGATCTATCAACCTCTATCCCATGTTTTGACACTACATGACCTAAGACAATGCCATGCTCTACCATAAAATGACACTTTTCAAAGTTCAGGACCAGATTCTTCTCAATACAATGATTCAACACCTTTCCCAAACTACTTAGACATTCATCAAATGAAGACCCATACACTGTAAAATCATACATAAATACCTCCATGCAGGTCTCAATAAAATCAGAAAAAATACTCACCATACATCTCTGGAAGGTACCTGGGGCATTGCAAAGTCCAAATGGCATCCTCCGGTAGGAAAATGTGCCAAAGGGACATGTGGATGTAGTCTTCTCCTGATCCTCTGGAGCTATAGGAACCTGAAAATATCCAAAAAATCCATCCAAGAAACAATAGTGTGTTTTCCCAGCTAGTCTCTCGAGCATTTGATCAATAAATGGGAGGGGGAAATGATCCTTGCGAGTGGTCTCATTTAGTTTCCTATAATCAATACACACACGCCAACTGTTTTTCACCCTCATTGGAACTAAATCATCTTTCTCATTTTTAACAACAGTAAAACCTGTTTTCTTAGGCACAACTTGAATTGGACTTACCCACTATGAGTCAGAAATAGGGTAAATTATACCTGCCTCGAGCAATTTTTCAAATTCTTTTTTAACAACTTCCAGGAGGGTGGGATTAAGTCTCCTTTGTGGCTGTCTCACCGGTTTAGCCCCATCCTCCAAGAGAATACTATGCATGAAAATGGAGGGGCTAATACCTGATATGTCAGCCAAGGTCCACCCAATCGCCCTGATGTTCTCCCTTAAAATATTCAAAAGCTTTTATTCATGTTCAAAAGGGATATAGTTAGCAATGATAACAGGTAATCTCTCACCACTCAACAAGTATGAGTATTTCAGATTTGGTGGCAATGGATTGAGTTCTAATGAAGGAGGGTGTAGTATGGATGGAGAAATTGATGCAACAAACATATCTTCACAATGAACATCAGTATCAGAATAAAAATCATCACAATCAGAGAATAAAGCACCAAATTCATCAGCATACTCAATAGCCATTCCATAATCAGAGTTCACATGATCAAAATCAGAATATGATTCCATTTCAAAATCAAATCTTATAGAGTCTTGTTCCTTAAAAACGGGTGGAGAAGTACTCTTAGACATCAAACTAGAACCAATACTCATAATCTCCCTAAGCATAGGACAATCTAATTCCATGATGTTTTTACTTGGTGGTTCAAAATGGGAGATAAAAATAGTAGAATGGTCCTCTGAGGGGTACTTCATGGAATCCATAACATTAAATATCACAACTTCATCTCCAAACTCCATGGAAAGTGTACCCTCATTGACATTTATGATAGTTTTTGTAGTTTTGAGGAAGGGTCTACCTAAGATAATGGGGGCATGAGATCTTACCTGATCATCCTCCATGTTAAGCACATAGAAGTCTGCTGGAAAGATCATGTCTCTTACCCGAACAAGTACATCCTCAAGAACTCCCGCTGGATATGCCGTAGCTCTATTCGCCAATTGCACCACTACTCTTGTTGGATTCAACTCACCAAACTGTAAGAAGAGAATACAGAGTGAGGCATCACATTTATTGAAGCTCCTAAATCACAAAGAGCATCAGAGAAGTAAAACTCCCCTATGGTACATGGGATGGTGAATGTCCCGGGATCCTTGCAATTTGTTGGCATTGCTAGAGTTGGGGTAATGAGTGCTGAGACATTCCTTCCAAGTTTGATCCTCTCATTTCCCTTGAGCCCTCTTCGATTGGTACAAAGTTCTTTTAAGAATTTCACATACCTTGGAATTTGCTTAATGGATTCAAGTAGAGGAATGTTGATCTCCACACGCTTGAATGTGTCCAAAACCTCCCTTTGCATTGATTCTTCAGCCATCTTCTTGGTTTGAACAACCCTGTTTGGAAAAGGAAGGGGTTTAGGTGGTACATCATCAATCTTTTTCTTACCTTTATCTTTATCCTTGGATTTCTCATCAGTTGGTATGGAATGCGGCTTCTCTAGAGTATAGGTGAATCCCGGTGGAATGGTAGGTCCAGATGTATCATTCATTTGCTTCCCACTTCTCAATGTGATGGCACTAACATTCCCCTTTGGATTTGGAGTGGGTTGGGAAGGTAGATTTCCAGAATTCTTACTCACAAGTTCATGGAGGGCGGTGGCAATCTGACTCATTTGAGTCTTCAACTCTCTCATCTCCGAACCTTGACTCTTCAGCTCATTCTGTTGATTAAGAACAATTTGTTTCAAAAGATCATCAGTGTTAGAGTCTTCCTTGTGTTGGATATTCCCTTGTTGCTGACTCGTTGATGTTTGAGCTTCGAATCTCCTTTGGGGTTGTTGGAAACCCTGTTGGTAAGGTGGAGGCTGCTAGAAGTTTGGTTGAAAAGGGGGCCTTGGTTGTTGACCAGAGCCATACCTCATGTCTGACTGATCTTTCCACCCTTGGTTGTATACTATATCAAACTTCTTTTGGGGATATGGTTATTGTTGTTGCTGTTGAAATGGTCTCCCAGGGAACACTGCTGCACAATCTTCTGTCTCTTGTAGTTGGGGGCAACAGTCAGTTGGGTGGCTTGTCTCAGTGCAAATTCCACATGTCCTTGAAGGAGGGGGTTGGGATGTCTTTTGAGCCAATGCAATCTGCCTCACCATACTTGTCAATTCTTATAACTTAGTATCAATCAAATGACTTTCAAGAGAAGAAGGACTTACCTGATGTACTCCTTGAACATGTGGTGTACCTCTATCACCAAATTGTTGAGAGTTTTGGGCCATTTTGTCGATCAATGCTCGTGCAGCTACTGGTGTCTTGTACACCAATGCTCCTCTAGCTGCGGCATCCACCATGCTCCTCTCCATAGGTGTGAGTCCTTCGTAGAAGTATTGGATGAGGAGTTGCTCATTGATTTGGTGATGCGGATAGCTTGCACACAACTTCTTGAATCTCTCCCAATACTCATACATTGACTCCCCTTGTGCTTGATTGATCCCTGATATCTCCTTTAGAATAGATTTGGTCCTTGATGCTGGAAAAAATCTCTTCAAGAAAAGACGTTTCAAATCGTTCCAACATGTTACATCTTCAGGTTGCAAATAATACATCCAATCTTTTGCAGCTCCATCAAGTGAGAATGGGAATGCTCTTAATTTGATTTGATATTCAGAAACATTTCTTGGTTTAAGGTTTGAGCAAACCATATTAAATTCTTTCAAATGCTTATTAGGATCCTCACCAGAGAGGCCATGAAACTTTGGAAGTAAGTGAATTAACCCAGATTTTAGTTCAAAGTCCGATTTGAGATTTGGGTATGCAATACAATTTGGTTGATAGTTAATATCAGGTGCAACCAATTCTCGAATGGTTCTATTAAGTTCATTTCCATTGTTTTCAGCCATTGGTTCCTCTATTATGTTTGAATTTGAATAGCTTCCAATTTCAATGTTTCCAGAAGAGGGGAATTCACCAACTGGTTGAATATTGAAACTTCCCATAGACTGAGAATTTCTGATTCGAGCCCTAAGGCTACGTTCAATCTCAGGGTCAAGATATAATAGATCTTCGGGAGTAGTTCGTATCATAGATCAAATAAAAATGAAAAGAAAGAAAGTGGACCATAGTAAAATAAAAATGATAAGTTTGAGTTTATGGTCCCAAAAGAAGTAGAATAAAATTAAAGAAGAAGAAGAAAAATCAGATTAGGTAAAGAAGGAAGAAAGAAGAGAGGAAGAGAATAAAATGTAAAATAAAATAAATACCTCTAATTGGTTGAAATAATTACTTGCCTCCCCGGAAACGACGCCAATTTGATAGAGCGCTGTCGTGGGCACCCTCAAATGATTAGTGTGATTTGGGGTACTTAGGTGCAACAGAGTGGCTGACCAAGGTCGTCTCTCAAAGGAGGAAGTGAATTTAACAACTTATTAGAGGTATTCTAAAAAAAATAAAATAAAATAGAATAGAATAAAAACACTACTTTAAAGGATTGGGGTTTTTTTTAGTTTATGAATCTAGAAGATGTTTTCTGGAAGAAGATTGTATAATGTTTTTTGTTTTTAGTTTTGAAATGAATTTCGATTTAAATGACACAACAAGAAGATGTTTTTTTAGAAATATATTTAAAAAGCGTAATCGATCTAACTCTACCTCTTCACTTTATTATTAATCATTATCATTTAAATTAAAATTAACTTAATTATGATCCCTTAATTTGTTAAATCTCGAACCCTACGAGAATTAACTTTACCACAAAGATGATGTGAATTTAAACCTAGGCTAACTTCGGAACATGCAATCGCAGCACCCTGCTTTGATTGATGTTCTAAGATTAGATTATGGTCAGTGGTAAATTAAGGCACATATCCATTCTGGAAATGAGGATGAATTGTGTTTAGGGATTATATTTGAACTCTACAAATTTATCCCGTGTGGTCTTGTATTACCGATTAAGATCGCGCTCTCACAATTTACACAAAATCCCGACCTCGCGTGTTTTTGTGTTAATTGTTCAATTGCTTGCTTAGTTTCTTACAATTTAAAAACACAATTCATGGATCATATTAAGTGAATTATAGTAGCTCAATGATTCAAAATAATTAAATGAAGATGGTAGAAGATAGATTGATTACTAAAAGACTACTCTTCCATGGGTGGCGTAATCATCGTAGAAGCGTTTTGCATGTGCAAAGGTTTATAATGGGTATAAACCAATAACGCTTCTACTCTATAATTCCAGCCCAAAGAGTAATATTAAGAGAAGAAGAAATTTAAACAAAACAGAAGAAAATAGAAGAAATAAAAGAAGAACAATGAAGTTTATTACACAAATGAAAACATTACAAAATGAAGAAGAGAAGGAGGCTTCGATGAGGGGATCCTTGCTTCAAGAGCTACCCCTCTTACAATGGTTGGAGAATTTGGGTGAAACAAATTCTCCTCTTCCTCCAATATCATAATTCACGTCCCAACCCCTCCAAATGAGAAAAAATCCAATTTATAGAGGGGATGGGAGGAGAGGTTACAAGTGGTTTCAAGTGTGAATGTGGAAATTCGGCCAAATATTTTATACCAACTTGAACCGCCCATTTGACCACCAAAACTCGTGCATTGGCCGGCCTTACAGAAGGATAAAATGTGTGGATATGGGTCCTCTATCTCCTCTCCAAATTTGGGCTCAATATAGGCCCATATGAAGGAGTTATTTCTGAAATACAGAAGCTTCTCCATTCTGGAGAGCCCAGCCCAACTTTGACTTCATGGACCATTTTAAACAACCAAAGGAACTCTTTAGCTCTAGTGTCATGAATAAAAGTTGTATATAATTAAGTTAGTAATACTGTTACAAAATTTCAAATTCAAATAATAAATATAAAAATATTTATCTTCGAAATACTACAGTGAACTATAAAGGGTAAAACTGGAATTTTCATCAAATATTCAAATGAATGATCTAATCCCAAATACTTTATAAATAAACATATTTAACACAATGTGAGGAAATTATATCATTTATTATCAATGAAATATTCAATAAAATTGTATTTTATCAGAATCTATTTTTCTTAGTGGAGATGCACAAGGGAGTTCTAAATGAGTTCTATAACTCACCCTAGTGGTATATCGAAGAGTATACAAGATTTATTGGTGATTTAGAGTCCAGTTTTGGTGGCCTGAAGTGAAGCGGGAAGTGGAGTAGTTTGTGGAAAGGTGCCTCATGTGTCAGTAGGTGAAGGCTAAATGTCGTGTTCCTGGAGGTTTATTTCAGCCCTTAGACATTCCTGAGTGGAAGTGGGATGACATCTCAATGGATTTATTTAAAGGGATACCCAAGGCTGAGGGAGGCTATGATGCCATCTGGGTGGTGGTGGATCGATTGAATTTTTTTTCTCACTTCTTAGCGGTAAAGGAGTTGAGCACTGTGGATGGCTTAGCACATAGGTACATGGGTGATGTAGTAATAATTCATGGAGTTTCAAGATCCATCATTTCAGATTGGGATACACGCTTTACCTCACAAGTTTGGAAGGTATTACAACATGATTTTGGCACCCAGTTATGCCCTAGCTCTACTTTCCACCCTTAGACATATGGGATAACATAGAGGACCATCCATACATTGAAGGATATGTTGTGATCATTTGTTTTGGACTTTAGAGGATCATGGGTATGAAACTTTCCCCTAGTGGAGTTTTCCTACAATAATAGCTATCACTTTACCATTGGCATGACACCATTCGATGCCTTGTACGGAATACCATGTCGTTTGCCTGTGTGCTGGACAGAGGTTGGGGAGGTAGGTGTTCTTGGCCCATAGGTGGTGTAGAGAACAACAAAGAAGGTTTATCTTGTGTGTGAAAAGATGAAGGCAGCTCAGGACTGACAGAATTTGTATGCTGATCATAGGAGCAGACCCTTGGAGTTCAAGGTAGGGGAACACATGTTCTTAAAGGTCTACCCTTAGCATGGAAATCAGAGGTTTGGTAGGGAGAATAATCTTTCTCCCAGGTTCATCAGACCTTTCTAGGTGTTGGGATGATTTGGAAAGGTGGCGTATCAGTTGGCATTGCCACCATGGTTGGAAAGGATCCACAATGTATTTCATGTCTCTCAGCTCCATCAGTATCTACACGATGACTCCCACATCCTCGACTAGAAAGAGTTGGATATCAAGGATGAAAAAACATTTGTGGAATGACTAGTGAGAATCTAGGATCATAAGGAGAAGGTTCTTTGTGGATAGAATATTCCCTTGGTTCATGTGTTCTGGAGGTATGGTGGCCTCGATGAGAGTACTTGGGAATAGGAGGAACATATGTGTTCCCAGTACCCATAGCTGTTATGTGTTTTTATCTTATGTTTGATTTGTTCCTTTCTTACAATTTAATGCTTGACCTCAATTTCTATATGATAAGTTGTTTTCCTATTCTCTTTTTTTGTGTAAAAAGTCCTGACTATGGGGAGGGTAGGACCTGATCCCTAATCGAGACACATTAATGCAGATATAATTAAACCCGTGCGAGCGAGTTAGTGCCACCAAAATCAGATAGTTTCTTAACAAGGAAAAGGATCTCCCTAATCCATGCATCTAGATAGTGTGAACCTTGGTGTTTGTTTGATTTCTTGGGATAATGGATCCTTAGTGTATCCCCAGTTTTTTATGATATGGATGTCAAGGAGGTATTCCTGGATGTTGAAGTTTCCCCTCTAGTTTTCAATACAAGGTAGTTTACTCCTGATAATTATCTTAAGGGATGGTTTTTTAGACTCTCTATCTTCTGATATGGTTTTGTATTCTCAAGGATGAGAATAGTTTGAGAGTTATCTGATATAATAACCCAATTTTCCCTAGCATTTTTTTGTGGAAATCCAATGGTCGTAGTGTTCATAGGGATTAAAGTGGTTTGCTCTGGGAGTTTTCTAAATGGTTCCACAAAATGGTTCCACTAAAATGGTGGAACCTATTATGGTGGCACCATCATGGTAACACCATTTATAGTGGCCTTTCTATGCTATCACCATTATGGTGGAACTATTTACGGTGGAACCATTTGTCTCACCAAACAGTGTCACAGCCCCCTTTTCTGATTTTCTGAGTTTTCCAAGTTTCACCATTACATGTTTTCTCCATTTAAAGTAAATCTATCAACTCTCAGCCCTCTTCTGGTTTATCTCAACCATTTCTAAGGGGAATTATTAAATCTAAATTAATTTGAATGTGTGAAACCACCAAGCTGTGTGGTCAAGCCACAATCTGAATTTTAAGTTCTTCGAAATGTTCTCCTTGATTTTAGGATCTGGCCTCTTCTTAAGCCTCGATACTATCTTCCTTCTTCCTTTTGGTTACTGTTGGTGCCCTTCGAGGCTTCCTCCCGAGACAAGTCATGCACATGTGCTGGAGCCCTTCCCACTCATCCTTGGAGTTCTTCCTACAAGTCGCATCATCCCCTGTTCTTGGAGCAAGAAGTACATTCGATCATTGATCATCCAAGTAGGTATTTTCTTTTTCTTCTATTTAATTGTGAATCATGAGGGGTGGGTATGTTAATGTTTTATTGAAAGGAATGTCCATATACTCTTCTTGAAAAAGAATTAAACAAGAATTTAATATGATCAAAAGATAACTCATGCAACTAAAATAATGGGAAGGGTGTGGCTTGATGTTTGATCGCCTATTTTATTTATTATCTTTGATTAATATATGGTTTTTATGGATGTATGAATTCTTAAAATCATGATTGTTGTTTGTTTTTATAGTGCATCAGTGATACTCTATCTTTCTTGTTATGACTTGAAAAACAGTCGTAACATGAAATCTAATTAATCACGTACACTCAGTTAAATAAAAGAATTCCCCAGAATCAAACCTGTTCTGTGATCACCCCTGTTACATTAAAGTGGAAATTAAAGAACACTTATCGATTAAATATTAATATTCTTGGGTTGATGGTTGTGGCTATGTGCTATGTGTTTTGGTTTGGGTTCTGTGGGATTGGTATGTGGGGTGGTACAGGGGTTTGTTTTTGTGTGTTGGTGTCTCAGTCTGAGATATTTATTGATTGTGGAATGGATGAACTTATAGGTTGCTGAACTGGCTTTATGTTGTGTTGTGGTCGCAGAGTGATGTCGAGTAGTGGGATTGCGGTGTAGTCATAGAATTTTTATGCAGTGGGACTATATTGGGGATTTTTTTGGGTAGCAGGACTGTAGGTATGGTTTGTGAGAGAAGAAATGGGTTGTATCAAATTGAAGTGTGATAGTTGGCAGGAGTTAAACCTGGATGTGAAGTGGGACTAAAAGTCTAGTTTTGTGCTATTATGTAGTGGGAATGCAGTTTGGTTTTGTTGGTTGCTTGGTGCAGTTATGGTTATTAGTTACCTGGTAGTGTTGGGATAAAATTAAGTGAATCCCCTTAAATAAATAAATGGAAATTGAAACAAAAAGGGGGTGGGTTATGCTTGGCAGCAGTTTTAGTGTCGTTGTGCAAGTAGGGGTAGCAGCAAAAGCAGTGCTGGTGTGGACTTCTTGTATGTTGTGTGAAACCCATAGGTTGGGGATGAGTGTTTTTTTACCTATATATATATATAATGTAATTACTTGTGATTTATATACGCACCCCACCCTTGTTGAGAACTATGTGTCGAACACATCTATTTCTTGGGGGAGGGTGTATTTACCAATATCTCAGTGGGAGGATGGATGGATGGTTATTAATTTTTCTTCCTCACACCCTCTTATATATCTTGCTACTTGGGCTTATCCAGGAAGGCTATAATGTCTTGAGGATTACCATAGTCCAAGATTCTTCGGTTAAGGGTTTGTTTTGGATGAGGGGACTAGGTGTTTATGGGATGGGTTTGTTTTCCCAAGTATCTTTGGGATGAGGACCAGGTTTCTTTGGGTGTGGTGTGTGGTTGTTGAGGCCCAGATGACTTTGGGTGTGGTGGTGGTTGTTGTGGCCTAGGTGTCTGTGGGTGTGGTTGTGTGCAGTTTGAGGACCAAGTGTGTGCAGGTAGGTTGTGACAGTGAGACTACGTGTGGGAAGAGCAGAAACGTCAAGACATCAGATCATTATGAATGAGCAGCTAACCAGTGGGAAAGTGGTGTGCGAGGTACCCAAAGTTTGATGTGTTTATATTATTACTTAACATGTCTTGTGTTACTTGTGTTAGTGTGCCTTGGTGAGGTTGGGCTGGTTATTATTCCGTGGTAGGTGATTGAGGTTCTACTATTTTCTCACAAGGGCATTAGTGTGTTCCCTCACATGTGCATGAGAAGCTTTAGTTTCCCTACTGAGTATACTCATATGCTCACCCTACAGATTTAAAACTGTTTTCAGGTTTCTAGGAGGACTTTGAGGATAGTGATGGACCTTATTAATTTTGGTGTCGGGATAGATGCTATTGTTTCTTAGTTTCCTTCCTTTTTGGTACATTATTTGCGAGTTTTGTCTTACCTTGTATCAGCTTAACTTTTGATCATTCATGTGGCAAATGGATTCTTGGATTTAATTTTAACTTTATTATTTGGTGTTGATGGGATTTACTATCTTATCTCCCGATCTTGTTCCATAAAAATGGTAATGACTTAAATCTATGTGATATTCTATACCCTTGGTGCTAGTCACCACTCCAGGGCCTATTGAAGGCTAGACTTGAGGGTCATTATCTCTCCTTCCCCTTGAGGAAGGAAGGGCATGACACTTTTCCATCCCTTCCCACATCTTGGAAAAGGCGATTCATGACATAATTCTTGAATATGAACAAGAAATGGTGTGACGTGCATGAATCAACCATAACTCAATCTGGTACACAATATTCCTGGTATGACTCAAAGTTCATTTTAAAATTAACACTTTTTTTTAATTTATTGCATTATATTATTACTAATATAAGAATTTTTTTCTTATACATGCACGTTCTTTTGCTCGAGAAGGGGTGGTTTATTCAACAATATTATGAGTTGGGTTAAAAAAAAAAGATAAAGTAATATTGATGTTTTTGAATGTTTGTAATAATTTGTAATTACTCATGTGACTTTATAAACCATTTTTTGAAATGTCTATAATATAATATAATGTTTATTTTATTTTATTTGTGTTACAAATTTTATTTTATTTAAATTATTTACTGGTACTTGATTTTGATTCTTTCTGTTGCTATTTTTGGTGCTGAAGGGTGATGTTACAACACACTACATTGGTGCCACATTGTTCAATTACAACACATTGTAATATGCCCCTTTATCAGTGATAAATAAAAGCACTAATAAATGAGGTCCTTTATTAGTGTTTTTTATCACTGATAAAATCCTAGGGCTTTTAATCACGCTCTAAAAGTCAATGCTTCTCTAACATCATTAAATTCCATTTTTAGCGCTGTTAAAGGACTCTTTTGTAATAATTTGAGTCTAAATACCATAATTGATTCAATTTCTACAATTTCATATCATTTACATAACCAAGCCTAAAGTTTCATAGGAAGGTGTTATATGAGTCATGTTCATTGATTTTTTTCAGGTTTTTGAGATCAAGTATATATAATCCATTATTAAGATGTGCCATACCATAACACACATTATCCTTATAAAAGAGACAACACGTATTTTCAAACTTAAAATAAAATACCATGGTGTCTAAAATTGACACTGAGATTATGTTTCTAGTTATTAAAGGTACATAATAAAAATTATTCAATATGAGATCCAAACCACTAGGAAAAGTCCAATGATAATGTCCCACTACAAAGGCTACAAGAATCAAATATATATGGATAAAAATATGTGAGACATATGATATATCCAATACCCAACTTATAAATAATAACATATTTCATTTAATGAAAAAAATATATTAATTAGAAGGTTTCCTTTCTTCTTCTTCCCATCTCTGTAGTTATTTTTCTAGTGGCCTTTCTTTCCAAATAGAAAGTAGACAACCTCATAATCATTTCCCTCCCTCTGTATATTTGTCTTTTTTGGAAGCATAGTGCATCAATGTCTTTAGCTTGGACTTTTACTTAGACCCCTTAGCCTTGAACTTACTCCTCTTTTTCACTGTAGGGACTAAACAATTGATATTCTTCATATCCTGATCATCTTGGAGAACTAAATCCAAAAGATCTAGGAGTAACTTTTTCATGTCATTCATATTTTAATTAATAATAATAGTCAAGAGTATTTATGGTAAAGAGTTAAGAATGAGATTTGTTGCTAGTTATTAGTTCTACTTGAACCCAAGGGCTTCAAGTCTCTCAATGTACCCAATAATCTTGAGTGCACATGGTCTTTCTTTATTCCATTATGCCAGTCTACACCTATACAGTGCACTGGAAATCTCATTCCTCTTTTTCCTAGATCTCCCATGATATAATCCTTGGATAAGAGTCAACACCTTGTAGGAATTTCATCCTCATGGAATTTATACTAATGAATAGACATAGATCACAACATGATACATTGTACATCTAGTTCATCATCTACATGTTTTTATATTTATCTTTATCCACCTTACTTTATGAGGAGGCTCAGTAGGAAGTGAGGACTCCAACAAATAAAACTTTATTTCTTAGCATAGTACTATGTGTAGGTGCCTATAAAACTCCTAGAAGTTATGGCCGGTCAAGATATCTTCTATATCCAATATGGATCATAGTGATAATGTTCCTTTGGTGTTGGTTATTTCCTTTTTAATCTAAAGAAAATAAACTTTAGCAGTTATTACTATATCTCAATTACCTTGTTAAACATTATTGATTAATTAATTAAATAATTAAATGTCACCAACTATTTTATCAAACATCAGTAGCCCTAACTACTAGATTTATAATACTCCATATCTTGAGTATTCTAGTGGTAAGGATCCTTGAAACCTATACTCATATTTTACAATATTTGCGTACTCCACTACTTGGAGAGTTTCTAGGAATACTATAGGCCAGCCAACCATATTAACTTGCAGTTACTTGAACTATTGAGTAAATTCCCAACTTATTATAATCTTAATCTTGATTCCCTTAACAATTTAACTCTAAATTGATATAAATATATGTTTGTATACTTCTTTTCTACCAAAATTTAGTTAATTCAACTCATTAATCTCATAAAAACTCTTTGATAATAGGAGGAACCCTCAACTTTGGTTGATGAGCACCCCAAACACCTGGTTTTGTTAAAATTCAAGCAAAAAAGGCAGTAAAACTTAATATATATTTTAGGGGGGTTTTCATTTTTGTTGAATAATGTAACCCATTTCTATAAAATATGTTCAAACTATGTTGTCTCAGTCACAACTAAACATGAATTAATAGAAAATATTCATCAAATATTTATGAATTTTTCGAGTTTATTATTTTATGTGTTCTTATAATAAACATGAAAACGCCTAAAATAATAAAAAACTCATAAAGAAAATATTTTTACCCGACTTGTCCTGAAAATCTAATTGTGATTGATCCATTTTAAACTTAATGAATCAATCATGACCTAGGGGTTATCATACATGAGTCGAGCCCTGACTCATATCACAACTCACTCCAAATATAGTGTTTTTTCTTCTCATCTGGAGTATTTCCTCATGTTGTTAGGTTCCATGTCTTAAATCATTATCCTCAAATGTATAAGTATACTCAAATGTAAGCGAGGGGATCTAGGGAAGCACAAAATATATACAGATAAATTGGATGTGCATGCCCTTATACATATTGAAAAAAAGAATACGATGTGTAGAATGTCATAAAATTAACTAATTACCAAAAAAATTACATGTAGGTAATAATTAAATAAAATTATCTAGACATACATAGGTTCACTCACTTTTTCATGACTAGTCAATGGGTAAAATAGAAAGTGAAATAAAAATAAATTGCTATAAATTTAAAGTATGAGGGAAATTTATGTAACACCCCAACCCCAGAAGCCCTAAGATAGTGTATTATTTTATTACATTGACATAGAAACAATATTAAAATACCAAGGTGAGAAATATTTTAGCAATTTTAGAAAATAATATTACACACATGATACCCATTTTACATTGGAAAAATAAATAAATCATAAAACAAATAAAATCTCAACATCCTTAAACCTCATTCAAAGGATTCCTCTTGATAACCTGGGGAATGGAAACATAACAAGGGTGAGATCATACTTAGTAAGGTTAAATAAAATGGAATAAATAATGAATCAATAAGAATAAATTAACATGGAAAGGTGAAAAACTAAGAACACATGCCATTTAAATAACTAGATAAGGCATAATAAATATGGAAAGGTAAATAACAGAAACATATGCCATCTAGTCATTAAAATGAGAATGAAATTCATCCATATATTTTATCATATAAAAATTTTATGGATAATAACAATGATAACTAAAATATATATGAATTAAATGATTAATTATTGGATGTCATGTCTGAGGCACATGAAAACCTATACTGTCAAGACCTTTCACAAGATGGTTTAAAACTATGGGTAAAAACCCATTTAATTTGGCCAACTTATTTATATCATAAGAACCTATCGATGCATCAAGGGGATATATAAATTCTGGTCCCCACCCTTCACTTTCTTTCCAAATCATTCCTCATATTTAGTTATCGATTTAAACAATATTCCTTATTAAATAACCATATTGAATATACGCTACAAATTTATTAATAATTCCCCAGTTAATCAAATAACTATAAAAGTGAAAAATGTATGTAAAAATGGTATACAGTTTTGTAAATAATAACACCCATTGCATGATAATATTAATATTTAAGTTAAATGTCATGTCCAATCAAAATTACCATACAGAAGTGATTGTTTGAAGAGAAAGCTAACAATCATAAAAGTAAGTGATATTGGAAGACTACTTTTACCACTTAGTAATTTTATAGTTAAACTCCTTGGATGAGATAGTTCAAAGTAAAATTTAAAATACCATGAATTATGAGTGAATAATGATATTAAAATGAAAAACAGTCATTATATATTCTACAATAAAGTGAATTGGTGTATACTAACAAATAAGTCTCAACGGAATGTAAATTGAGACAAAAACCCTTACCTTGCATTTCCTTTTGGATGAACATCATTTAACCTCCCGTATAATTGTTTTAATCATGTTATTAACTTATAAAAGAACCATAATCATATTTATAATATCATATAATATATTATTACCGATTTATTAACAATATTTCATTATTTTCACTATTTTGAGTGTTAATTGCCTAGTTTTGAGTATATTTTGACTTATTACTTGTTGTTTTTATTAATTAGATAATTATTTCATCATCTAAATAATGAAAAACATGATTTAAATATCATATATAACCATTATATATGTATTTATAATAATCTATAATATTTTTTTATAATAAATGAAATGCATTGTTTATGGAGGCGGCAGGCCGTACGTTCGCATAACGCTACTTCCATCTCTTTGTAATTTTAAAGGAATGAAAAGTAAATGATATATATATATATATATTATAATTATAGTATCATATTAATTTCATATATTTCACATATGTTTATTTAAAACCATCCCTAATACATTTCATATATAGTGTGAACGAATCACATCACTTTGAGGAGGCGGTAGTCCACACATAGACAAACGAAGTTATTATATCCCCACAAAATGGAACACATGAAGGAATGAATTATATAATAATTAAATAAGTATAAATAAATTATAAATGTCATATATAACATATAAGAAATGTATTTATAAAATAATTACCACTATGATATATGATAAAGGATGAATGAGCAATCATCGTTTCGTGAGGTGGTAATCCGTCATACACAGAAATAGTAAGTTCATTAACCATTAGATGAAAGTGTGTGTAAGTGTAGTTAAAAACCTTAAAATAAAAATATCTCATTATATATATGATACTAAGTTTATTATATAATCATTTAATAAGAATATTTTATGGGGGTGTATAAAATGAAACTGATCGTTGAAGAATGTTACCTCATTTTCGAGTAACTTCTTTTGGTTTATACCAAAAGACTTCATTGGTTGGATTTATTCCCAAGGTGAGGCTTTTAGTTTTAGGGGTTGGATTTTGGGAGATTATTTTAGCCAAGTTTTGGTGATCAAAATGGATTTATAGGTGTGAATAATTGGGAGGTGTGAGTGTCTTTTTATAGTGGAGGAGGAGTGCCATTCTTGTAAATTTTTGAAAAGGGAATTCCACCCAAATTTTCCCAATTAAAGTAGATCATATAATGTTAAATATTAAATAAAATGTATTATAGGATCTAAATATTTCCAAAAATTTATTTTGTACAAGTTTATAGGTCATTTGGGGCCTTAAGATTATGTTTTAGTCTTTTGTTGAGCTAATTTTTCTCTTAATCGCTGTAATTAATATTAATCACTTTCACTAATATTTTTGGTAAAAAACTAAGTTTAAATTATTATATATTATGAAATATTATGATTAAAAATATTGAATCCATTTTTATAAATTCCAATCATATATTTGGAAGAAATTAATTTAAAATTAACCTCGTAGACGGGACAACAATACAGGTTTTTAAAATTGAAATGTTCAAAAGTTTGCTATGTTTTCATATCCAATTTCAAAGTGAAATAGATTAAAATGAACTAAATTGGATTAATTTACATATAATTTATATAATTTTAATTTAAAAAAAATTTAAAACACAATTTATCCTTGTATATAAATTAGTTGAAGAATCAATTTTGAATTAAAATTCAGTATTTTTCATTATTCATAAAAATACGAAACTTCATAGAAAAATACCAAAAATTCACCTTAACATATTTTTATATTTTTGTTTCATAAATGAAGTTTATTTTTTTATTTTTAATTTATAAAAGTTCCAAATTTTATATTTAAAATAGTTTATCCAACAAAAGGCAGTAGAACTACTTTTATAAAAATATAGTTTTTTATGTGTAAAATTGCGTTTGTTGTTATCTTATGACTATAAAATATATTGTATGAATGTAAAAAAATATTTTATTGAATATTATATATATATATATATTTATTAAATTAATATCACTAACTGATTTTAATTAATTTAATTTATTAGGATAAAATGACTTTGTGAGCATAAAAATAGTTTTTTTATAAAAACTTTCCCTTTATATTCAATTGGTTCTTATATTCATTTATAATTAATTTTTAACCTATGAATTTAACCATATATTTTAATAAGTTATTTAATAATATTTAAAAAAATCAATTCCATAGCTAGGTCCTATTATATTAAATAATGATAACTTAATAATATAATGTTGTTCAATAAAACTTGATCTTGTGTGTAACACAAACTATCGAACAAAGTAATTATAGTATGTAATGTAAGATAACTTAGTGTTTCATGCATTACAAGATATATAATAGATTTATTTAAAATATTATACATATCTTAAAGTCTCAGGTCCCTATATTACTTTCTGTGTTTGGTGTTGCGTGTCATATAAGTTATTAAATACAATGTTCTTACTTTAGAATTTCAGAGCATTAAAATTTAAATAAATTAAATGAATTAATTTAATTAACATAATTTATTTTTGTTTTATATTCAAATTAATTTAATTTTTATTCCAAAAATTTATTTATTTAATTAATAAATTTAATACTAAAATTAAATTAATTTTTTGATTATATAAAATATTCTAAGGCCTTGAAAACCCTTCCTAGGACCATTATGGGTTGGGAAAAAACTCCACAGGCCTATTTTGGACATGACAGACCCTATACAAGGCTATTCTAGACCATGTAGGCTCACCTCAACCCATTCTGGGTTGGGCATACCCACACGACCCTTTTCAGGGTGGGTTTGGTCAATCAGGACTTGAGAAGCCTGTGGGAACTTGAGGCAGTGTCGGGGTCGCATCGCACATGGGGTCCAAGTGTGATAATAACCATTAGGGAGGGTGGCCAAATAAGGGTGAAATCTTGGGGAGGTCATGGTGACCTAAGGGTGATGGCGAAATGGTGTCATCCAGGATTGTGTAGGAGGCCAAGATGGGAGCTCACGAAGGTGACTAAGCAGCGATGTGCACTCTGTTCTAGACAACTACGATGGCTATCTCTAGGCAGCGGTGGTGAAGACAACCATGATTGAGTGGAATGATGGTAGGATGAGGCGGTGATGTAAGGTTAGTGTGAATAGAGGTAGAGGCCATGTATCAGCGGTGGGTGACACCAATCAAGGGAGGTGGTGCGGTTGGATCAGAGATCCGGCGGTGGAGCCTCCATGGAGGAATACAACATGTGGGTGGATTCCTTGGGAAGCCACCATTTTTTTAATAATGCATAGAAATATTATTTATACAAAAATTATATATTTTTTCTATCTTGTTTGCAAGTTTTTCGGCCACACACTATTATAATATATATATTTTTGTTTTGTATCATTTTCCCAAAATCTAGTAAAATTGGATGAATAAATTTTTTTGATTGAAAAAGTTCCATAGGAGTGTGAAAACAAGGACCACCAGAATTACTATTCCTCTAACTAGTATCCAATGGGATTTTGAAAGAATGACGATTTTTTTCAAAATTTCCTCTGGTCACTTCATCAGGGTGTATTTTAACATATATTCAAATATGCATTATTCAATGTTAATACCTTGAAAAACCAATTGTGATCCATATTAAAAATTTCAGATGACCATAAATTTGTCATATGACATTGGATCAATGATTTTTTTGTTGAAACCAAAATTATACCCTCTACTTAAATTTATAAAATTTTAATTTTCTTAGCTCATAAAATCAATGAGGTCACTCTGATACCAATTGTTGGTACCAAGGCATGCAGTGGGCGCAGGTGGTCTGGAGATTAATTTTTTTTATCCCTAGTGTAATGAAACTTCATAGTATCTAGAAATATGAGCCCCTGTACAGTCTAAAGATCTCACATAAATTATCAAAGACCATAAATTAAATTTAATGAGTAACTCATTCAAATCAAATAATTCCTGTATATCACACATCTTTGATGACTGTTGCTCAAATAATCAGAGACCGAACCCCTCTAGATCACCGACACATGCTTCAAGAATTTACATGCACTCCATTCGTCTAATTCTAAGTGCTACCATGGAGCTCTGATGATTTATTCGACAAATATTTGATCACCTCGATCCTGTTCATTTGATCAGTGAATGTGTTCTTGGATCATTTATTCAGTTAGAGAATTTGTGTCTCTAAGATTCAAGAGGAGAGAGAAAATCTCAATTCTGACTAATGAATAGTTCATGGAATGAGCTTCCCCTTCACTTATATAGTGGATGTACAAAATACCCAGTCAGGGTACTTTGACCCCCATATATTTAATGTCCACAATATAAGTAATAAATAAATGATTATGATGAATTAATTACGTTATAAATATTATTTATTTTTTATCACCTACTTTTAATATAAATTAAATATATTATGTGGTAAACTCGATCATTAACTCAACTCATAATTCCCGTTAATATTAAATGAACTTTGAATATTAAAATAATATTCATTAGTATAATATTATTACATATATTTACTTAAAAACTTGTAAATACTTTCAATAAATAAATTTGACCTAATTATTCTATAATCAAATAATAATGAAATTATTCATTCTGTGGTGATCGATAAAACATGGAAAACTCTTCTACCCCATGTTGGGGCCCACTATATCCTATATACCTATTCACCAGAATAGGGTAGATTCTTGAATACATTATTGTGTGTGACCCTTTAGCCCCTTATATTGATAGTAGTGAATAGTATTTATAGACCACAAGAAAAGTCTAGCAGCACATCAAGATCCCTAAATAGATAAGGAATATTCCTAAAAACAACAACCATCTTATAAACACACACTATGTAATATAATATCTTTGTTATGCAATATCTCATAAGTTAGGATGCACACTTGTGTCATCATCATTTCTTACATTATTATTTATTGATCTAATTGGACAAATTTACTATTGACTACCATGACCACAGATTTATAAAGGTTCTGCCATCTCGATCAACTAGGCCCGAGATATCACTTCCTCAACTCAGAAGCAAAAAATTCTATCTTGATCATTCAACCAATACCATACCACCAATGACGCACCCAACATAAGATACCACATCTTGACTTCACTGTCATGTATTTTTCCTTGAATCAAAGTATGAAATCAAATGACACAAATTGATAGTGATCTTATGTTTGGAGACTAATACACATGTTTGTAGATAGGAATAACTAATGACAACTAAAACATGCAGTGTTCCAATTGAAGAGTCTATCCTCATGATCTCATCTATTAGAGATCATTGAGTGTGAATATCATGAGAAGAAGTCTCAATGCTTATAATACCCCAAAAACTGATGGTTACATATCATTTGTTTCATGTCATTATGATGAATCTGGACCATATGACACCACTTTAAGATTATTTCCATAGTATCTATAGGTTCTCATTATAACATGTGAACTGATATAACCCCATGATACGATACATAATCAATGGAAATTACCATAAATAAACTGGATGTAGAAGTATAAAAACTATTATGGAAAGATAAACACACACACACATATATCAAAATGTATACATATAATTTTAATCAAAGTAAATAAAAAATTTGGGCCTAGGTCACACACTTTCAACATTTTGTATTTATTTACTCATAAAAATTTTATTTTATAAATAAATATGTAAACATTTTTACATATAAAATATATTTCTAAATATATAAACCTTATCTAAATAAACAATAATATCCATTTTATTTAAAATAAAAATGTATGAATATTTATATAACTATAAAATGCATATATATATATATATAATGTTTATATGTATAAATATATTTTTGTGTGTGTCTGTATTAATGAATATATATATATTCTAATATAAGTATATAAATATAAATATATAATTTATGTAAATAAATATAAATATGTCTAATTATATCTATAGACACACACACAGATAAATATGAATATATATATATATATATATCTATGTATGTATGTATATATGTATTTATGTATTTTTAAACACACACACAAAACATATTTTATAAATGTATTTAAAAATAATTATATATATAAATATATGGATAAAAAATATAATTATATATATATAGAGAGAGAGAGAGAGATAAATACAGAACAAAATAATATAGCATAGTGGTAAAGGCACATATCTGTGAGGGTGAGGTCTCCGGTTAGAAACCACGTGAAGGAGGGGTGTGCAGGTGTGGGAAAGAGGTGTCCTAAAATTGATAAAATGATCTAGCATTGATAAAAGGTTAGGTGGAGGCTATAGCACTGATAAAAATATGGGTTATTGGCTTCTAGCACCGATAAATGGGGGGGTGGTCTCCCCCTCAGAATCTGTAGCATTTTTTAGAAAAAAAATACTTATTATTTTTTTACTTTATCAGTGCATTTTTAGAACTGATAAAAGGGGATGTTATCAGTTCTTTTTTTATCATTGATATAAGAGACCCACTTTTAATGGCTCTTAGATCAATAATAGCTTTTTAGCATCGATAAATCCAGTTTCTAGAACTTTTAAAAGTGATATATGTAGTAGTGTTCATATTCCTCTTCCTATTTTTTTATCTTCTATTCTTTTTAGTGGTTCCCTTCGACCGATCTTCTGCAACCATTGGAAACCCTGCATCTATGTATCCCCTCTTCCATAAACCCCATCTCCTTTCACTTGATTTCCACTACCCCATTAACTTCATTAATCCTATTTTAAGTATTTTTGTTTTCTTTGTTTTTTTTGTAAAAATTAAATGAGGGATTAAAGGTTAGGTATTTAAATATTTATTAATGGTTATTTTTAAATTTCAAATTATGTTTTATAAATTTATAAACATTTATTTTTTAGTAACATTATTATATTTTTTTTATTTGTGTTGATAATTTTAATTGCATTTCTTAATTTATTTTGTCTTTATTGATTATATATTTATGGTAATAATTAGAGTTTTAGTAATAATTTATAATAATAATTATTAGTAATATAATTAATAATAATAATTTTTTTAAATTTAAAATACCATATACTATATATATGTATGTATTTATTTATGTATGTTTGTATATATATCTCTATATGTGTGTGTGTGTGTGGGGGGGGGGGGGTACACACACACAAATATATATATATATATATATGTTTTTTATATATATGTGTGTATATTATATGAAATATATATTTATTATATTATTTTATAAACATAAAATATATGTTTTTGTGTTTCTAATAAAGAACAAACCTTATAGTGATAATTTATAAAATAAGTACAAAACTATAAATATATATATTATGTCGATAGTGTCCATCATTTCATGTGAGTATGATTATTGTTGATGTTATTTTTATTATTATTATTTTATGGGTTTTGTGGGACATCACTATATCCAATTCCATTAAAATAATGCAAAAAATCTATGCCTAGATCGATTGGGTGATAAATAGACAAGATGAAACAAAAAACCGATAAAATGGCATACCTAATTGTCCAAGATTTCAATCTTTATTTGTAATGAATTTGATCAAGTTCTCCCATAAACAAATAACACATTCTTTTATCAGATGGTATCCACCTACCATTGGAATAATAAAACCTTTAGGGAGGACCTCCTTCCTAAGGTAAATAAATAGGAGAGATGGACGGAGTTTTGACTAATTAAGAATCAACACCAGTCAAAAAATAGGGCTCACATACACCATTTTTCAGGTCTTGATCATTAGATGAAGGAGGTTCTTGGAGTTATAATATTTCATATGTTATGAAATGGTAATATATATATCCTTCTCCATTTCAACTCTTTACAATAAATACATAATTATTGAAATGGAATTTTAAACTCTTTTAACATTCAATAATAACATCACATGACGTGTTAGTGACCGAAGGAGTATGATAATCATCATTGGAGTTGATATGAATAGTATCACATGTAATTTAGTGAGATCACCCTGACGCGGTATGAGATACAATAAGAAGAAACTCACCATGACATGGTGAATTTAAAAATAATTACGAATTCCATAATCTATAATTATATGCAAAGAGAAGAATCTAGCATATATGTCATTACCATTCAAGATTTAATTGGGCCTAGTGTGATATCGATCAAACACACTCATATCTTTATATAAACATGTCTTACATGACATGTGAATATATAAACTGTATGCATGATTATATAATCCCTATGTATAAGACATCGAGTGACCACTAGAAATTGAACACATTAATCTAGTATAAACTAACTCATGTGTTCAAGAATATTTGAAATAGATTGATCAATTTGAATGAATAAATCACATTTCACTCATTCATGTAATGAACCAGATATTTCATCCTATTATTCTATGTGATTTTAGGTGATGGAGGCGTCCAGAGAAGTTTTGGTGAAGGAGAAGAGGATTTAGAGATGAAATTTAACCTAGGGTGTAGATAATGGAATGAAGCATTAAATTACACCACATGGTATCTTATAAAAGGGTGATTCATGCTTTGTGTAAGGGTCACTTACCTTCTCCTAGTTTACATAAGGGTAGATTTGTGTCATGGAGATCTAGGTTGTGCTCTAGGGGGGATGTTGTGTAATGATAAGATGATTCTAATCTGCATAAGGGTGGAGTACATAAGGGTCATCCATGTCTCATGTAATAGAAGATGCCAGTTTTTTCGATGTATTGAATGTCTTGCATCATGGTGATTAGAAAGATGAGTGTTATTGTGAAATTTATGTGAGCTAGAACATAGAGACCTTGAGAGGTTATTTTTTGTGGTTTTGTTGTTTTTAGGTTGGCTATGAAGTGATGGTGAGTTGCGACATAGAGGTTCAGTTTGGGGATACGACTTTATGGCGTGGCTGGTTGTTGGGATATATGGACCTAGGTGGTAAAATTTTATATCTCTATAAATTTGGGTGTAACTATGAAATGGTGCATGTGTTTTTTTGTAGCTTTACCTGAATATATAATATTTTTCTATTCATTGTAATGTGAATTTTGGAGGGGTGTTGGATCAGGGTCTATTGTGGTGTAACATCTTATCTTGTGTCATGGTTGGGGGTACATCCCTATTTAGTATGACATGAATAGAGGTGATACACCCTAGTCCCTTTGAAAATACGATGGGTATAAATTATAAAACCCCTTCAAAACTCATCAATCTACCAACCTTTATCTCGAATCTTGGGCGACCAATGTGTTTCCTTGGGAGTTCTTTCAGAACCTTTTTGAGTATTTTATTTCCAACTTCAAGAGATTGATTCTTGGAAATATAAGGAAAGTTACCATCCCTTACCTCATATTTTCATTCTTGTTCTTATTATAGAGGAGGATGTGGTTGTGTGAATTGCCGATTTTTTTTGTGTTATGAAAATATATTGATAGGGAAACTATATTTCAGGTTATTAAGGGTTTATGGTGTGACCATGGTCTTGTGAACATCATATTATTTCTTGTATCTTTCTCAATGATTTATAAATCCTTCATTAAAGTAAGGGATCTGATATCTCTCCTTAATCGTGTGCATTTGTGAAATTAGCTTGCTTTTGGTTTCTTTTGGGTGGATGGTAAGGACTAATCAAAACAAAATAATTAACCGATTTCAATGAAATCCAACGAAAGGGGGGTTTTTCCCCATGTTTTTTCTAGTTTCCTTGTTATTAATTATCATTGATTGTATTTTTGAATACTTGATAATATTGTAATTCCTGATTGTTTCTTCCATGCTATGTGAATCCATTCTATGATATCATTGATAGAAATTACCAATCATAAAATCTTAATCACTTAAACATGATAATGAACTGGTTTTGTGAAAATATGGAAACTTCTATGAAATCACCTATACAAGAGATAATGAATTAATATGAAAGCCCTCTTAAAATAAATTTTTCGTTAATTATGAGAGTTGAAATATTTTTCTATGTTCATTGGTTGGATTTATTTTATCCTTGTGTGTTGGTGTGGATATTGATGGGATTATGTGGTGATGAAGATGATCAATTTAGATGTGGAATGTGTTAAGGAAATAAGGTTGTGGTTGGTTTTACATGGGATATATCAAGGGTTGGGTTGCAGTGGATGATTGATGGTTGTTGTTGCAAGGTGGTTGGGCTGTTGTGTGGTGGAATTATTATAGTTTCTCAGTAGCTATGGAATATTATTTTTAATAATGGAATAATAATGTCATGGGATGAAATTAAATAAGTGTGGGCTAGAATTCAATATGTGGTAATTGATTAATGAATTGAATATTAATGAATAGGCCAAAACCAAATGGGTATTGGCTAAAATTAATTATGGGGTGTGCATGGGGATTTCCTATCATTAAATTTTGAATTGATTATCCTATTCAATGAATCTTGGTTAGTAATTAAGAAATATGGAATTGGTTGAATTCATGAATAAAAGGAGAATCTTGGGTTGTGTGTGGTTGCTTTGTGTAGTGAGTTACATTTAGAGGTGATGGTAATTGGTGGGGATTGTCATGGGGTGATTTGGTAGTATTGAAATCAATTATAGTGTTGTTAATATAAACCCTTAGGCTAGATATTGTGTGGGACTATCTATTCATGTATTTTTAAGAAATTTTTAAATGCACCTCACTTGAGTTGGATAACCTTACTGTAGATACCCTGACCCTAGTATCCTAGAGCCAAGGCCTAATTCCATTATATTGTAATAATATATAATGAATAAAATCCCAAATTACTGATAAATTTAGTAGTCTTGATAAACTAGATACCTACATGAGTCTTACTTTACAATTGAATAAAAAATTAAAACATATTTTTTTCTTGATAATAAATTTATTCCATTTAGTATATCCTTACATATCATACATATTTAACTTCATAGATTCCTAGGGAAAGGAAAAAAAAGAAGGGTGATCTCAAATACTCAGTAAGGGTTAAGTGAAATGGAAGCTATCATGAATCAATAATGAATAATCAATATAAAAAGGTAAATAATTGAAAAAAATACATTTAAAATGACTGGATAAGGAATAATAAATATAGAAAGGAATATAAATGAAATCACATGCCATTTAATTAATAAACTAATAATGAAATGCATCCATATATTTTTTCATAGTAAAAATATCATGGATAATAATAACTCAATCTGAATAAAGGAAATTCTTATTTATAGGGCATCATGCTTCCTAAGTACATGATACCTTTACCATTAAGACCTTTCACAAGTTGGTTTAAAACATATTGGGTATGAACTGGTTTGGTTTGTCTAACTATATTTTTACCATCAAAACCATTTAAAAGAAAATTTAAAACATACTGGTTACAATATATCTAGGGGCTTACTTTAAATAGTCCCCAACCAATATCATACTAGTCCAAAGCATTCCTCATATATTGAATAATCAATTTAATTCATAAAAATGCACCTTATCAAATATCTATATTGAGTAAAAGATATAAATTTATAAATATTTCCACAAATAATCAAATAAATTTACAAGTAAATAACCTATGTAAAAATGTTATATGATTTAGTAAATAATCATATACATGATAAATAATGTGGATATTTTAGGTAAATTTAATATCCAATGGTCACTGGAATGTGAATAAATCATGGGGATGTTAATGACTACAAAAATGATTTAAGGAATTGAATATCAATAATATCTTTAGTCAAAATAAACATAATCCTTATAGATTAATAATAAAGATAGTATTAATATGATTTATACCATTTGGAGTAAGAATAAGGGTTTTTTGTTGATTAAATAAAAAAACATCTTTAAAAAAGTTATTAACAAAAATATTCTTTTCAATTTGAAAAGAATTTTGAAAATATTTTTCTTTGAAAATAACTTTTTAAAAAAAATTATTTAAAAACAGCTTTTTATACTTTCAAATGAATCTTAAAATAAATGATGACAAGTAATTTCATATATTTTGTACAAGGTAAAAAGAAAAATCATTTTTCATTGTAAAAAGTTTATAAAAGTGCTTTGTTTGGAAAGAAATAAGAACATTCCTTTAATTTTAAAAAAAATATAAAATGGGTAAAAATTTATTTTAATACTTAATTTTTTAATGATTTTTTTAAAACATTTTTAGAAAACATGGTTTTATAAGAGAACAGATTTCTAACTGATGAGAGAAATAAAGTCAAATTTTATTAAAAAATTTTATCAATAATTTTAATTAATAAATAGTGGAAAAATGTTACCACCACTTGAAAAATATCATGAATAACCAGAGTATAAATAAATTTATGGTTTTATTAGAAAAGTTTCATGTAGTTTCCTTCAAATTATATTCAATAATAAATCATATCTTTTTGAATGATATTGTGAAATAAACCCTTATAATAATCATAATGTTAAAGTGAGAATTAATAAATGAATCGATTATGTGTGTCAACTATAAATCCACATAAAAAAGTGTAAATACAAAAAAAAATTGTAAAAATTAATTATACACATAATCATATAATATTAATGACAATGAGGAAGTAATATAACCCAATGAAAAGGAATTAGGTTACGAAATTATTTACCACTTTGTAACGTTTAATTAAAATACCCTTAGATGAAATAATTAAAATTAAAACTAAAAAAATACCATGAATAATTAATTATTAATGATATTACATGTCAAGGGTTAGTATATGAACCATATAAAATTAATTAGGTTTATAATATTACAATATACCTCAATGAAATGGAATTAAGGCGAGATCCATTACCTCACACTTTACATTATTAAAACATGATTTAAAATCATGTATAATTGTTTTAAAAATGTTTTTAAATTATTTTAGAACCATATTAATATTTATTATATCATATATGATCCTTTTATAACATCTCATCACCCATTCATTAATAATCTTTCATTATTTTCATCTTTTCGGGTGTTAATTTCCTTATTTTTTGAGTATGTTTTGACTTGTTATTTTTTTGTCCCTATAACTTTGATCATGATATCATAATATATAGAATTTAAAACATGATGTAAATATCATAAATATTAAGTATATATTTATTTATATTAATCCATAAAACTATGTGATAGAAAATGAAATACACTGTTCATGGATACCGTAGACCATACGTACGCATGAACATTGTTTCCATATTCTTGTCATATTAAAGGAGAAAAATTATATATATGTATATATATATTATCATTAAAGTATTATTATTATGTCATATATCAATTATTTTTATTAATACCATCCTTAATATATTCCATGTAAATCGTGAATGAATCACATCACTTCGCGAGGCGATAGTCCGCAGTACACACGAGCGACATTATCGTATTCCCACAAATGGGATCTATGAAGGTATGTGTGATATAATAACTAAATAAGAATAATAAAATAATAAATAGCATATATAAACTATAAATACATCATTATTATTAACTTTTAAAGGTGGTAATAGAAAAATGAACGACGTCGATTCACGAGGTGGTAGTCTGCCGTACATATAAATAATGATTTCATACCCCATTTGATGGAAGTGTGTGACATTTCAAGTTGTAACCTTAACATAAAAACATATCAGTATATTTAATATACTTATGTTATTATATAATCTTGTTATAATAGGAATTTAATGAGGTGTATGAGAAAATAAAATAAAAATGCTTTTAGAAGAACATTACATCTTCTTCAGGTATCCTCCTTAAGTTTGCACTAAAATATTCAAAGGTTTGATTTATTCAAAAAATAAGGATTATATGATGAGGTTAGGCATGTTGATAATTTATTTTAGTAGGGTTTGTTTGATCCAAATGGATTTATAGGTGTGAAGAAGGGATGATATTGACTGCCCTTTTATAGTTGAGGAGGATTGACATTCTTGTAAATACTCAAAAGTATTCACTATTGGTAGGTCTCCCTTACCTCATGTGGCTAAACAATTGAATAATAGAGGGGAGGTTTTATGTGGTCTATAAAAACCTCCAACATACCAAAATTAGTGTATTTTTAAAATTTTATTCCTTAACTTCTATGTTTCCCTACTTTTACCAATTTGGGTTTTCACTATGGTAAATAGTTTTATAACCTAGGTAATTTATTCATTAATATTGAATTAAAGTGATAAATATTATAAAATTTAGTCACACTGATTCATAAATATAACATATAATTTATACAATAAAAATACCATGTGTGTTGGATATTAATTTTAGCAGAAGCACATATATTGCATAAAAATGTTGCTTTAACCATAACCGTGCTAAAAAAGTTTTACTATTTAAGGGCCAATATGTTCATTATAAAATATAAATTGGTCCATTAAAGTAAAATATTTCATATTTATTAACATTTACAAATCACTTGTCTTAATATAGGTTTTTAGTAATTTTAAATCATTTAATAAAATATCTTTTATAACGAAATAACATTAATGTCAATTTTGATGTTATTTATTAAATTTTAATTTAAAAATATCTATATAATGATTGAATTAAAATATATTATTTTAAACCAAATTAAAATTATTTAATAATCTACAAAATTAATGGATGATAACAATCTATTCAATTTTCTTCACTTTTAAATTTTTTAGTATCGTTTATTTTAGTTAATTATTAACTAAATAATTAATGTTTTGGAATTTCTAAAGCATTTTAAGTAATTATTTGATCTATAAAAATTGAAGATAAATTATTATTATAATAAAATAAAATTTATATTTCAAAATAATATCTATAAAAAAACCTATTTTTTTACCCTATCCCAAAGCTTTATAGATATTAAATTCAAGGAAGGTTCCTTTTTTTGTCTTTTTCTATAAAGTATTATATTGGTAAATTTCATAGAATAATATAAAAAACTCAGAATAATAGATAATAAGATGATAAGGGTATAAATATGGACATAAAATTGGTTTTGGACAAGTTTTTAGGTCATTTTACACCTTATATTCTAAGTTTAAACACTAAGTAAACTCGTTTTTACCTTAATCACTGTAATTAATGTTAACTATTTTCACAAATCACTTTGGAAAAAAATTAATTTGAAATTTTTGGACATTATAAATTATTATTATAATAAATATGGAATCCAATTTTGTAATTTCAACTCATAAAAATCATATAATTTAATTTGAAATTAATCCTGTATATATGATGAGAAAGAAGGTTTTTGAAATAAAAATGTTGAAAAGTTTACTAAGTTTTTATATTAAAATTAAATATAAATATGATTAAAATGTCATAAATTATATTAATAGATGTATAATTGATATAATTTTAATTTAAAACTAATTTAAAATATAATTCAACATTATAAATTGTTTAGATGAAAAGTCAGTTTTCAATTAAAATTCTGTATTTTTCACTGTTTATCAAAAAATAAATCTTCTTATAAAAATAAAAAATACCCCGAAGATAATTTTGACATTATGATTTAAAAAATTAAGTTTAAATTTTCATATAATTTTTATTAAAGTTTAAATTTTTTTTAAATCAAGCGTTTCTTTAAAAGGCAACAAAACTGCTTTTAGAAAAATACTACTTTTTATGCGTAAAATTGAATTTATTCTTATCTTATACTTATCAAATATATTGGATGAATGTCAATTTCTTTATTGAATATATAATATATAAATTTTATTAATATTGTCTTCTAATAGTAATTAATTTAATTTATTAAGTTAAAATTCCTTTGGTTTATAAAAATAGTTTTTTATAAGAACATTTCTTATATGTTCAATTCGTTTTTATATTCATTTATAATTAATTATTAACCACTGAATTCAACCATATATTTTTTATAAGTTAATAAATTATATTCATAAAATTCAATTTAATAACTTGGGGATAATTTTCATTTTAAATAATAATATGAATAGTGTTCGGTAAAACTCGGTCTTGCATGTAATTCAAGTTATTGAATAAAGTTGTTATTACATATAATAAAAGCTTACTTAGTGTTGAGTTCATTATAAGATATATCATAGATTGTATTTATATAAAATATTAAATACATTTTAAATTATTAGGATGTTATATTCTCTTATATCTATGGTGTTGCATACCGTACACACTATTAAATAAAATGTTATTCTTTTAGGATTTCAGGGTGTTATATTGTCACCACGTTAAATAAATTATGTCCTCACAATTTAAACATGATATTGGTAATCAAGGGTTTGAAATTTGGAAATTATTTTTTTGAAAAACTCATGTCGTAAAATATTTAATAAAACATACACTTAATAAGAGGGAAAAGGAAGTACAAAGGTCATATGGAATAACACATATCTAGGTTTCTAAGTAGGTGAACATTAGTGAAAAGTGAAGATATGTACATGGAGAAATATCATAAATAATTATAGAGAGTGAATTAGTTAATTTATGACAAGTAATTGAATCATAAATGTAAAGTTGAGTGCCTCAAATCTATAAATATTTTATGATTTAAAAGACCATCTAATTCATCAGATATGAATGTAATAGGATAACATTTTCATTTCAATATCCTTCTTCCGAAAGTTGAAGAATTTTTTTACTATCTAAGAATACATGGAAATATACTTGCTTGATATATTTATTTTTTATAAACACAATTTCATCCTTTGGTTGTGCTTAAACTAATTTCCTATTAATCACTTACTCCAAGAAATTAATATTCCAAAAATGTATTTTTATGCTTGAAACACTAAAATTTACTTTTAATCGATCAAAAGATCCATAAAAGAGTGACATATCTTTAAGTATGTCTCTAACTATTTTCCAAATCCAATATGTTTAACAAAAGTTATCCAATATAATACATTAATATCTAAATGTAAAAATTAATACTACTGGTTCGTCATTAATATTTATTCATCAAATTTTTTAGCTATAAAAAATGACACATTAACCAGGGAATTATGTAGGACATTGGTAGGAATGAAACCCTTATCGTCCTTTGACCATGGGTTGAATCCCCACTTCCATACTAGATGTGATGGGTTTTCACCCTACACGTGGGTTGTCCTTTTTATAAACTACATAATTCCTATAAAGTTCCCAAAAAATATGATAGACATCCTTGACATAAAATTAACCATTAAATAACCTATTTTACCATGGTTTCCAATGCGACTTATTTTTTTGTCTAATAATATTATTCCACTATTATTACAATGTCATTAATTATCATATTAACCATAAATGTTATCAATAACTTTAAACTTATGTATATAAAATGTAAATTCATTATTACTCAAACAATTTTTCCACTAAAATATATACTTTCACTAAATTTCTCCCAAAATGTACTTAATCTTGGTTGACTACCATCAATTAAAACCCAAAAATAAGTGTTTGAAGACTTTTAACATATGATCAACATCAATATAATAAAAATTTTATGGTATTAATAACACTTTAGTTAATTAATACACATGTTCTTCTAAAATTTAACACAATCCTTAGATGTTTCATGATTCTTGTAACCAAAATAATATTGGTAAAACACTTCAACAATTTATTTCTTGAATGCAATTTCCAAAATACTTAATCAATTTTATTTCCAAATAGGTCCGTACTTGGTCAAGGGTTTAACCTAGGTCATTCATTATCATTATATTTTAAAATATTTTATTTTGGGTTATAAAGAAAATATGGATTATCCTAAGCATATCCCCTAGGAGTGTTAAACTAGGTGAATTGTAACGACCATTATCATGTACTAGGAATTGATCTAGTTAATCTGAACATTCCCTATTTAGATTTATTATCCCAAGTTACATCTATGCCATAACCACATCCACTTGTAGTATTCAGACAAGGATGTATTTCTAGGAAAAACTACATGATCTATACCTTACCAAAACTTTAGGATGTTGTTTTATACTTAGCATCATAATATATCTTAGTGTTATGTTCCTTAATCTATGTTTTCCTAAATATATTTTACAAGGTTTATACTAAAATTAATTTGATTCTAACTCTAGTGACCCCAATCCCAGTAGCCCGAAGATGGTGCCTACTACCATTATATTGTCATAAGATATAAGGAATTATATCCCAAAGGACCAATCAGTTTAGTAGTCTTGGTAAAATAGATACATACATGAGTCTTATATTATAATTGAATGAAAAAATTACAAAATATTTTTCCCCAATAATAACTTTGTTCCCTCTAGTATATCCTTGCATATCATACATAGTAAACTTCTTGGATTCTCAGGGAAATGAAATAAAGCAAGGATGAGTTCAAATACTCTATAAGGGTTAAGTACAATGGAATCTATCCTTAATCAATAATTAATAATAAATATAGAAAGGTAAATAACTGAAAAAACATTCCATTTAAAATAACTAGATAAGATATAATCAATATATAATGGTAAATAACTAAAAACACATTCCATTTAATCAATAAATTGAGAATTAAATGCATCCATATATTTTATCATAGTGAAAATCTCATAGATAATAATAACTAAATATGAATAATGGAAATGATTATTTATATTACATCATATTTCCCAAGTACATGAAACCTTTACCATCAAGAAATTTCACAATATGGTTTAAAACATATTGGGTACAAATATATTAGGTTTGTCCAACCATATCTCTATTTTTAAGACCTTTCAAAAGATAGTTTAAAACATACTAGTTATAAATGTATAGGGTTAATCCAACCAATTTCTTATCATGAGACTATCAATAAATTAAGGGTATTATATTAAATAGTCCCCAACCCATGTCATACCAGTCCAAACATTCCTCATATATCAAATAATCAATTTAATTCATAAACAATGTGCCTTATCAAATATCCATATTGAGTAAAGGGTAAATATTTATCAATATTTCACCAGAAAATAAAATAAATTTAAAATTAAAAACCATATGAAAAAATGGTATATGGTTTAGGAAATAATCATATCCATGATAAATAATGTGAATATTTAGGGAAAAATTAATGTTCAATGGCCACTAGAAAGTGAATAACTCAAGGAGAAGTTAATGACAACAAAAATGATTCAGGGAAGTGAATGCCAATATTATCCTTGGTGAAAATAATCATAATCCATATAGAGGAATAATAAGTATAGTATCAATATGATGTATACCCTTTAGATTAATAATAAAGTTTGTTTTCATTGATTAAATACACAAATATATTTAAAAACATTCTTGAGGAAAATATCCTTTCCAGTTTTATTTTTTTGAAAATAATTTTATTTGAAAATAAATTCTAAATTTTTTTTCTTTAAAAGTATATTAAAATAATTTAAAAGTAATCTTAAAATAAATATTGACAGATAATTCCATACAATGTAAATAGAATATTCCTTTTACATTGTAAAAAGTTTAGAAAAGTGCCTTGTTATAAAAGCGATAAGAAGTTTCCTTTAACTTTTTAAAGAATTAAAAAATGGTTAAAGATTAATTTTAATAAATAAAAAACTTCAAAGAAAACATTTTTTAATTTTTTTTATAAAACATGGTTTTTTAAGAAAATAGATTTCTGACCGAAGAGAGAAATTAAATCAGACTTTATTAAAACATTTTCTCAATACTTTTAAGTACCAAAGTATAGAAAAATGGTATTATCACTTGAAAAATAGAATGAATAAACATAGGATAATAAAATTTAAGGTTTTACTAGGAAAGGGTCATGTAATTTCCTTTAACATATATTCAATAATAAATAATCTTTATTAGAATGATGTTGTGAAATAAACCCCTAAAATGATCATAATATGAAATTGAGAACAGATACATGAATCAATTATGTGTATCAATTGTAAATACACATAAAAAAAGTGTAAATAAAATAATATATAGTCAAAATTAATTATACACAAAATAATTTAATATTAGTGAAAATGAAGAAGTAATATAACCCAATGAAAATGAATTGAGTTATGAAAATCTTTACCACTAGGAAAATTTTAATTAAAATAACCTTAGATGAAATAATTAAAATTGAAAATTAAAATAATATAAATAATAATTTATTTATGATATTAAATTTCAATTGGAAGTATATACACTATAAAAAAGTAATTAGGTACATAATATTCCAATATGACTTAATGAAATAAAATTGAGACGAAACCCCTAACCTCATGCTTTCCCTTAGTCAAACATGATTTAACCTCATTTTTAATGGTTTTAATCATGTTATTAACTTATTTCATAACACTATTAATATTAATGATATCATCTAAATACTTTTATAACACCTTATCACCCATTTATTAATAATCATTCATTATTTTCATCTTTTCGTGTGTTAATTGTTTTGTTTTTTGATATATGTTTTGACTTGTTATTTTTTTGTTCCTCTTAATTAGATCATGATTTTAAAATCTCCAAAATGTAAAATACAATGAAAATATCATATATATTCATTATATATGTATTTATAGTAATCCATAAAATTTTGTGATAATAATGAAATACACCGTTCATGGAGATGCTAGACCGTACATACACATGAACGATGTTTCCAATTTCTTATCATATTGAAATAAAGAAAAGTAAATGATATATATATACATATATTATCATTAAAGTATCATTATTATTTCAGATATATAACATATTATTATTAAAATTATCTTTAATACATTCCATGTAAAGCGTGAATGAATTACATCACTTCGCAAGATGGTAGTCCGACGTACAACGAGCAGTGTTATCATATTCCCACAAAATGGAATCCATGAAGGTATGTGTGATATAATAATTCAAGAAGAATAATAACATCCTAAATATCCTAAATATCATATATAAACCATAAATCAATCATTATTCTTGACCCTTAAAGGATGTAGTGGAAAAACTAATGACATATGTTTGCAAGGCTGTAGTCCTCCGTACACATGAAAAATGATTTTGTAACCCATTTGATTAAAGTGTGTGAATTTTTAGGTTTTAACCTTAAAATAACATCATATAAGTATATTTAAGATACTTATATTATTATATAATCATGTTATAATTATAATTTAATGAGGTGTAGGAGGAAATAAAATAAAAATTCTTTTAGAAGAACATTACCTCTTCTTCAGGTATCCTCCTTAGGTTTTCCATAAAACCTTTAAATGTTTGATTTATTCCAAAATAAGTCTTATAGGATGAGGTTAGTAAAGTTTGGAAGTTATTTTATTAGATATTCTTGACCCAAATGGATTTATTGGTGTGAATAATAGAGGAGAGTGAGTGCCCTTTTATAGTTGAGGAGGAGTGACATTCTTATAAATACTCAAAAGTATTCTCTATTCGGAGGTATCCATGAACTCATGTGGCTCAAAAATTGAATAATAATGGAGGTGAGATTTTATTTTATGTATAAATAACTCCACTACACAAAAAAATTAATTTTTATAATCTTCTTCCTTGAATTATAAGTTCTCCTACTTTTACTATTTTGGTTTTTTCACTATGGTAACTAGTTTTCAAACTAGGTAATTTAGTCCTTAAGACTAAATTAAACTGAGAAACATTATAAAATTTATACCCAATTATTTCTAAATATTATATCTAATTTATAAAATAATAATCCTATGTGAGTTGGAAATTAATTTTAATAGAAGCGTATGTAGTGTGCAAAAATGCTTCTTTAACCCTAACCGCGCTAACAATGTTTTCACTATTTAGGATTCAATATATTAATTATAAATGATAAATTGGTCCATGAATGGAAAATATTTTATTTTTATTAACATTTAAAAATAAATTCATAGAATATAATATTTTTAGTAATTTTAAATCATTTAATAAAATATTATTGTAATAAAATAACATTAATGTCAATTTTGACACTATTTATTTATTTGAATTCAAAAATATAAATATAATAATGTAATTAAAATATATTATTTTAAAAATAGTTTAAAATGGTTTAATAATCTGAAAAATTAATGGAAGATAATAATTCATTAAATTTACTTCACTTTTAATATTTTTAGTATCATTTATTTTAGTTAATTATTAACTAAATAATTACCACATTGATATTTCAAAATCATTTTAAGTAATTATTTAATATTTAAAAATTTAAGATAAATCATTATTATAAAAAACTGATTTATATTTCAAAAAAGTATCTATAAATGAAACTATGCTATTTTTTCCCTATCCCAAATCTTTATAGATATTAAAATCAAGGAAGATTCCTTTATTTGTCCTTTTCTTTACTTAAATTATTATATAGATAAATTTTATGAAATAATATCACAAAAACTCATAAAAATATATAATAATGTGATAAGGGTCTATATATGGATATAAAATGGGTGTTGTAAAAGTTTTTAGGTAATTTTACACTTTATATTATGAGTTTAGCCACTAAGTAAACTTGTTTTTACCTTAATCACTGTAATTAATTTTAATTGTTTTCACTAATCAATACGTTAAAAAATTAAGTTGGACTTATTAGAAATTATAAATTATAAGTATTAAAAATATTTAATCCATTTTTTCTAAATTAAGCTCTTACAAATGGAAGAATTTAATTTAAAATTAATCTCATAGATGGGATGAGAAAACAAGTTTTTAAAGTAAAAATGTTCACAATTTTACTAAGTTTTTCTATATAAATTCAATATAAAAATTATTACAATGATATAAATTTAATTAATATATTTATAATTTTACTAATTTTACTTTAAAATCAATTTAAAATATTATTTAACATTATAAATTATTTAGATGCAAAGTCATATTTCAATTAAAATTTAGTATTTTCACTATTTATTAAAAAATTAAACTTCTCATAAAAATACCAAAAACTGACCCTAATATAATTTTGAAATTATTATTTTAAAAAAATAATTTCATTTTATCATATAAAATTTATAAATCTGTCAAAATTTTATTTTAAAATAAGTGCACCATTAAAAGGCGACAAAACTGTCTTTATAAAAATACAGTTTTTTATGAGTAAAATTGGATTTGATCTTATCTTATGCATATCAAATATATTGGATGAATTTAAAAACATTTTATTTAATATATAATATATAAATTTCATTAATATCATCCACTAATATTAATTAATGTAATTTATTAACTTAAAACACCTTTAGCGAATGAAAATAGTTTTTTATCAAAACATTTCTTTTATATTCAATTAGTGTTTATATTCATTTATAATTAATTGGTAATAATGAATTAAAAAATATATTTTTATAATTTAGGTAATCCTATTCATAACTACAAATTTAATGTTTAAGAGGCATTTTTTATTTTAAATAATAATATTAATAGTATTTGGTAAAACTCAGTCTTGTATGTAATGAAAGCTATCGAAGAAAGTTGTTGTTTCATGTAACGCAAGATAGCTCAATGTTTCATGAATTTTAAGATATATAAAATATTTTATTTATTTAAAATATTAAATATATTTTATATTCTTGTGATGTTATATTCTCTTCTACTCTTGGTGTTGCATGTTGTAAATGAAATTGAATAAAATGTTATTCTTTTAGAATTTCAGGGTGTTACACTTACTAACAACCAAATGTTTTGGGTTTTGGGTGTTTTTCCAAAAACAATATTGGTGAGGGTAGAAGCCTGCTTACCTCCTATCACCCACTCTCTCTTTGGAATTAGTGATAATGTCTCAATTAGTGGCGATGCCTGGTGATGGTGGCTTAGTTGGTGGTGACACCTTGGGATAATGTATTAGTTGGTGTCAATTCATAGTGATGATGGATCAGTTTTTGGGGATGCCTAGTGATGATGTCTTATTTGGTATTGATTCCTAGTGGTGATGGTTTTTTGGTTGTTAGTGATATTCAATGAGATATATGGTAGGGTTCATGCATGGTAGGAGGAGGGAACTGGGTTTATGTCCTTCAAGTTCATGATACCCTACTTCCTTGGATTTATGTGTGATATATATATATATATATATATATATATATGGAATGGATGAGAGCACAAGACATCAAACATTGGCATATGAGAGTAGAAAACTCGAGGGAAGTGGTTATAGGGTTACTTTAATTATGTTATTTCTATATTATATCATTACATTGGATGTGTTACTAAGTGATATATCCTTAGTGAGTTTGGGGGTGATTAGTTGACCGGTTTAGGTGCATGTTAGTTCTACTGTACATTCACTAGAGCATGAGTATTATCTTCTCACATTTTCATGAGATACATTGGGCACAATCCTAATAATTATACATGTTAAGATCACCCATATCATATAAAATTCCTTTCAAGTCTCTAGGAGGGTTTTAGAGACTGAGTTGGATATCATTGGCTCAGAGGTTGGAGCTATAGCAGAGTTGTTGCCCTAGGATTTCCCTTGGTACTATTTTATTTTAGAGACTTTTTATTTGTATTTCCTGACATTCATTATGGTATATTGGTTATTTTATATTTATGAAATTATTTTTATCAGTTTTTTTTATATTATTTTCATGGAATTATTGAGGGAAATGCCTCCCATTATGTGTTTTATACCCTTAATGTTAGTCACTAACCCGAGGCCTATTAGAGGTAAAATTCAGGGGTCACTCCCTCTCTTCACTATTGTTCTAGGAGGGGTAACCATGGAGGGGCATCATTAAAGTTAAATTATTTTAGCACATAACATTTCACTTAACTAACAATGTACATGCATTTCCTTGGTGCAATTCAATAATGTGTAAAAAATTAATACTTTTGAGACAAGATGAAAAATTCTATTCAGGTTAAACTCAACTAAATACATGATCAACTAGATACCAAACCCCCCTTGATTAGTTTAAACTCAAGGATTATGTAATAAAGGTATCAAATTTTAAAGTTTCACATTCTAATTATATTATCAACCATAGGTTATAGGGATTCATTATAAATATAAACCCCTAAGTATAGTAATGATTGTGTGAAATTCCATGTGATATAATTTCTCGGTCTAGTTCAAACAATAAGTCTCCACCTAAAATCTCATTATTTTACTCTATATATTAAATAAAATATTTTACTCATAATAACCATAACATATCATCATAACCCATAATAATTTGTGATTATTATCGATTAGACATAACTCAAAGTTTCACTTTGAGGGGATTTTATCATCCACTATTCATTAAATACATATAAAACAGACATGAATGAATTATAAAGAATATTTCATTTATTATAAAACTATATTATAACCCTATTTCTAATAATCATTATATCTATTTTCTCATATATATAATACCTAGAGACTTTACATGACCCACATTCTTCTGTTGTATTAATGTATTTGTAAATGGATCTATTATATTTCTTATGTAACCCACCAGTAAATCTTTACATCATCCCTCTCAATGATCTCTCAAATGAGATGGTATTTTCTAAGGATATGTTTAGTCTTATGGAAAGACCGAGGATCCTTAGCATGAGAAATAACACTATTATTGTCATAATAAATCGCAATTAGACCTAAAATTCATGGAGTATCCTTAATTTTAGTAATCAACTTCTTGATCCAAACAGCTTCCATTACAATATCTAATGTAGAGTTATACTTTACCTTTGTTGTTGAATCTTCCACCATGGTCATTAATTTTATAACTCCACTATTGAGGAAAAACACAAAACCAAATTGAGGCCTTATATTATCTTTATCGATTTTGAAATGACCATTAGTGTAACCCTTTACAATGAGTGTATCCTAACCTCCAAATACTAAGAGAATATCCTTAATTATTCTCAAGTACTTAAGTATATTCCTAATAAAAATCTAGTCAATCACACTAGAATTGTATTTATATCTACTTATTATGATCAAAGAATATGTGACTTCAGGTTATGTCAATAACATGAAATATATGATAGATCCTACATCATACATATAAGGAATCCTATCAATTTAGTTTTACTCTTCATAAGATCATGAATTTTCTTAAGACTTGTTCCATGAAACACTAATAAATATCCCTTCTTTGTGTTATCTATGTTAAAACACTTTAACACTTTAATGATATATGTGTTTTTACTGAGTCTAAGAAACCTGTTTGATCTATATATATTAATATTTTCATATCTATTATGTAGGATAATCTTTACTCAAGTCTTTCATTGAGAAATACTTTCCCACTCAAAAATTTATAGAATGTAAAGTTGGGATATCAATTTTGATAAGTATTATTTCACACAAATAAAATATTAGAAATAACAAAATACTCCCATTGATCCACTTATATAGACAAGAATCATCCATTTTCTTGATAAAAACAAAATCTTTGACTTTATCATCAAACATGATATTCTAATTATAATAAGCTTACTTTAACCCATAAATGGACCACTACAAATTGAAAACCCTAACATGATCATTTAGTATTTCAAAACTTTTATGTTGTATAACAAACATGTACTCAAATAATTTCCTTTTAAGGAAATTTGTTTTTAAATAGATTTGATATATCTCATAATCATAATGAGATACCATGGTAAGTAATATACAAATAGAATTTATCATTGAAATTGGAGAAAAGGCTTCTTTAAATTCATTACCTTGATTTTTTTGTAACCCTTAACCAGTAAGGGAGATTTATATATAGACACTCTACTATCCATGCTTTTTTTATGAAAAGCCCACTTCTAGCCTATGGGTCTTACCATGTCAAGAACATCCACTAAGTTCCAAACTTGGTTAGTGTACATGGAGTCCATCTCAAATTTCATTTCATTTATCCAATTATAAGAATCATAATTATCAATATCCTCTTAGTAGGTAGCATTCTCATCATCCACAAACATTTATTATTCACCATTTTCCATATTAAATCTATTTCTATACATCTCTTTATGAATCATACTAAACCTTTGAGGTTATTTTATAACTTGTTCCAGTTCTTCTCCCACAATTATATGGGATTGATTCAACTTCCATCCCAGGAACACTTACTATTTATTGGTCCTAAAATTTTGTAAGTATAAATTTCCTCTTAGTAAAACCTTGATTCATAGGATCCTTATCAAGGAATATACCATATCATTCCACACAATTTGTGTTTAGTAGGATTATAGAAATAACATCCCATTATTTCCTTGGGATATCCAACATATAAGAATTTACCTAAATTATGGTTTAGTATATCAAAATCTAAACATATTATATATTTTTAAAACCCAAAATCTTTATAAAATACATATTGGTATGCCTCCCACTCTATATATCATTTGGTATATTTTTAACTACTTTAAATGGAACACAATTTAGTAGGAATACAATAGTTTCTAGAGAATATCTCCTAAATGAAATAGGAAGGATGAAATGAATCTTCATTGATAAAACCATCTATAACAAGGTACAATTACTCATCTCAAACACACAATTCCACTATAGTGTTCTAGGAGGAGTGAGATTTGAAATAATTATACAATATCTTAGATGATTTTCAAACTACAAACTCAAGTATTCACCACCCTGATATGATAAGAGGATCTTAATGTTTTTTCCAAGTTGATTATGTACTTTAATTTTTAAAAACTTTAACTTTTCACAGGTTTCAGATTTTTTTCACATGATAAATACATAACTATACCGACTAAATTCATAAGTTAAGGTTAGAAATTTCCTATATACACCACTTTAATTAGTACTCATTTGTCCATGTACCTCACTATGTAAAAGAACAAATAGTCCTTCGTCTCTTTTAACTTTTACACTAAAAGGAGATTTAAACATTTTACCTAGTATAAAATATTTTCAAATATTAAATGATTCATAATAAAATGAGTCTAACAATCCATATTTATGGAGGATTTGGATGTGTTTAACATTTATATGTCTGAGATGATAATTTCAAAGGAAAGTGGAATTAAAATAAACCCTTAACTTCTCATTTTAATGTTATAGATAAGATTATCCATATTCAAAATATATAAACTATTCACTATTTTTACTATGGAATAAATAATTTCATTTATATATATATAATAATTATTATTGTTAATAATGAATGACTGACTGAATGGCTTGAAGGCCTAAATTTTTATTAATTTTGGATAAACCCCCTTTTAAGGATAAAATGGGAAACCTCACATGGCTTCAAAGAAATAAATACATAACATGAATCAGTCCCAAAATGAAACTACTATAAATTCCACTCCTAGCATAAAAATAATTATGTAAGCCTCCATGAATGTAGTAATACTCAGATTGCGTCCCGTGAAAAAAATGCACGGGCCTGGTACCGATGGCTCGGCCATACCCTCTTAATATTCCGTATCTGAAAAGTCATGAATAGTGTAAACTACCTGCTCTGAATCCATATCTGAAGCATTTTCTGTAGAAATTATGGACCAAACCATCCTCCAAAAACCAAACCATAAAATGCAAAAAATATGAACCTTTCTCAATTGTTTTAGACCCCATCCATTTGATGTACCATCCTCGTGAGGCATTCCACTGATCCAACCATATCACACGGTTACCGCAGGAATTCCATTCCAGTCTGAAATCCTTCCATTTTTCAACACTGACAATATGGCTCACCCTGAAAACCAAAAACTCATAACTGTACTCACTTAGAACAAAACTAGAGGAATATAGAACCTCTAGCACCAAGCTGCAGCTCCACCTCCTGCAACTCTTAATTTCAGCATCAAACATCAGCAAAAACCAAAAAAAATCTATTTGTATCATCCATAATTCAATTCCAACAGCAACCAAAATGAAGAAATGCATGAGGAAATATCCACACTAGCACGCCCCAACTAAAATCCCTCCACTGCCTTGAATTTCCACTGCCATGAACTGCATCTCCAGCAATAGATGAGAAACCAAAAAACAGATGAAAATAACCCCTTCATTAATCCAGCTACATCAACCCACTTTCCGCAAGATAAAAATTGATTTGTATAACATTTAAATCCAAATTATCAGAATGATTCATTTTGATAACACTTATAAACCTTAAAATACCAATATATAATTATATTATAAGTCATGCCTGTTAGTGATATCAAAACGATAACCATGATGTATGCCATAATCTACAATGAAGACATATATATGGGTGAATATCATGGTTTATATCTTTTTATCAAAATATTTTAATGAAATTACTCTCACTAAAATGCTAACCCCATACATCATTACCTATAGTGGGGCTAGATCCAAATTTTACTAAGTTTTGAGTCCACTTTAGTATTCCTCTCAAATATTAGCTTTTTAGGTATACCACCATATTAATTATATCATATACGATTCTTGGATAGTTATGTGTACAACCCCTTTAATAATTAAACATATTAATTAACCTAACCAAATTACTCTAGTATCTTATCTCATAAGGGTTCCAAACTAAGTGCCACTAAAATGTCACAATAGTATTTGGTTACCTAATTATTAGGGTTATCCATATCCACTATTCCTTACAAAAGATAATCCATGGGAACCCAACTTTATCAGGAACCTACCCAATTAGATAAATTAAGTCTAGATATATTCTTGATTTATACGGAACCACACACTTAGTATTTAAGGGGTTTTATTTGTCTCACCATTTCCATATTAATCCCATGCAATTTTTAACAAATTTCATCCCATGAAATCATTAAATCTAATGTAATTAATATATATATTCTTGGTATAGAAATTCAAAATATAAAATTTATCACATAAATTTAAGCATACATAATATTCATATTATACAAATAGTTTTTATACATGAATATTTATATAGTAATAACATAAATAAACGAAAAATTAAATTATTTAACTTGAGATATACCAAATTTTGATAATAATATTATTAAAACCAATTTTTAATGGTCTAGAGTCACATGTATTTGGTGAAAGTCCTTTGGGTCTGCACTAAAAAACGTTTTTTGTTGAATTTTTTTATCAATCTTTTTGTGTACAACAACTTGTACCATGACATGGTGTTATAGCCTAATCCATTTTGGATGTCAAAAGATTCTACTTGGAAAACACCATAGTAATGTTACAAATATAGTTTTTTCCCTTGGTCTCATCAATTAAAAAGAAATATTAAAACCATTTTAGATATCATTTTTGCACCACAAGACATTTCAATTCTTTTATTTTACCAATATCTAACCATTTTCTCAATATCCACCATGACATGGTTGGTCATCATGGTGGCTATAAACACAACATAATGTCTGGATAACTACATAATGTAAAATTTAAAAATTGTTCTTTGTTTTATAGTTATAATGAAACTAGGAATTTTCACTTAAAAAGATTATTTTCATTTTAAAAATAAACTGACTATAGTGTGGTGGTGAGTTTACCATTCCATTTTGGAGGTAAAACCACACAGACCACTATGTAGTGATGTGACATGACCATAATACTTGGAAAAAATCCAATTCATATTTTCTAAACCAATATTAATCCAAAAAATTTGTCACATTCTGATTATATGATACCATTGATAGTTTTCTTAGGACATCATTATAACCAATTGTAGTGGATGAATGCACAAAATCCATGCCAAGATTGACTAGATGAGTAATCAATAATATGAAACAAAAAAAAACCATAAAATGGAATACATAATTGTCTAAAATTTAAATATTCATTGGAATTGGGTTTGATTGAGTTCCTTTAGAAATAACTAATAGGTTCTTACCTCTAACTCTATCCACTAAAAACTGAAATCATTTACATTTCGGTAGGACCTATTCTCTTTAATGATGCGCTAGCACATCCTCCTTGAATAAAAATGAGGATAAATGTGTTTGAGAGAGTTTAATCCAATTTACAATCAACACTATTCACTAAATTAGGTTTACAAAACTCTATTTTAAATTCCTCCTTTATTGAATGAAGTATCTTCTGTAGTTGTTCTGTAACACCCAATGATTTTAGAAAATTTTCTATTTAATAAATTTGATGCATTCGATAGCTTGTGATGCATGAAACACTAAGACCATGTAAATAATTCTTTAATACTATACAAATTTGAAGACTTTATAAGATATTTAAATGAAACAAATTTTTAAAAAGCGGTCAAATTCACTTAAGAAAATATAAGTGATTCTAAAGAGATAGTTTTGAACTATTTTTTTGAATTATGTATTTTTATTAAATTCAATAATTTTTGAGAAAATGATATCTATAAAGTGTACTGAAAAAATTTCAATAATTATTATTAAAGTAAATAAATAAAATCCATATAATTACTAAGAAACTATAAGGAATTCTAATTATTCATGAATAAATACAAATGCTTTGTTTAAAAACATTGTTTTTATTGTATATTATATATCATTTATTTAAAAAATAAATTTATAAATTTTAGATTTTGAATTTGAAAAAATGAACTTCATTTTTTATTCAACCATTTAAAAATTATATTAAGGTGATTATTTTTGATTTATTTCTGAAATAGTTTATTTTTGGGTGAATATTGAAAAATATCGATTTTAAAAAATATTTTTATTTTTTGAAATTATAATGATATAAGAATGATTTAAAGTTTTTTGAAAACATTTTTCTAGAACAAAAATATATTTAATAACTAATTTTATTTATTTAAAAATATAAATTTTATCTAATAAATCTATGTTTTAAATTTATAAAATCTAAGTAATATTTTTATTCAAATAAAATCTATTTTTTCTTCTTCTCTTTTAACCAATTATTCACAAGGTTACTTTTAAGTTTGGTTTGGTTTTAAATTAAAATAAGTATCATTTTATTAAAAATAATCGCAATAATTCCATTTGAATCAATATTGTACTTGATTTTTGTGTAAAATAATTTTAATGTTTTAAAAAGGGATTTTTATAAAAATAGTTTTTTTGTTGAATTTTGTGAACTTATATTAAAATTAATTCTTAAAAATTATGGAAATTAAATATTAAAAAATTTATTCCATACTTGCTATCAAAATATTAAAATTATTTAAAAATGTCCATTTGAATTTTTTATTCATAATGATTAGTTACAATGGTAAAAAGTTTGTTACCATGGTAAGGGTTAAAAGGGTTAATGGGTGATTAAACTAAGAGACAAGGCTTCAAATATCTCTATTTTTATAAAATTTTATTTTTTAATTTTAGATATATCAAAAAATATCCTATATTCACAATTAGACTAATGTTTATCCACTTTTTATGATAAATACATTTCTTATATTTTTAAAGTTCTTAACATTTACAAGGGTTCCACTCCCTCACTTATAAAAGGTTACCTCCTATTCTAACTTCTCCATACCACTTGAGAAATTTATATCAAAAAATATCTACCCAAATACCATACCATATATCCTACACATTTCCCAGAGGTTCATTTCTTATCAAAATACCCACCCAAGATGCCTTAAGGTGGTTTTCAAAAGATATTATCGAAGGAAGAGGTATATGATATTACCAAACCATTTCAAGTTTCTTTCTTCTTAAAAATCATATAAATATTCCATAACTATATTAACAAAATGAAATTTGTATATTTTATATAATTATTTTTTATGCTAATGGTAGAACCATTTTTTGTCTCATTTTCATCTAATGGAAAATGTAAACTTCTCTCATGCGTACATGAGAACTACCGCCTCCAAGAAGCGATGTAATTCATTTTTCATCACCATATATAAATTATTATTATATATATGTATTTAATGAATATATATATATATATAAAATAATTATTATCCTGTAATGATAAATAATCTTTTACCCTCCTTTATTTGCATCCATTATAAAATGAAAACATCATAGGTGCATGAGTATGAACTACCATCTCCAAGAAGTAATGTGATTCATCTTTGATCATCAACATACATGGATGATTATAAAAATGAATTTAATGAATAAATATGATACTTATAAAATTATTAATATTATATAAAGGATATATTGTCCTTATAAAATAACATTTTCTTACTCATTCAATTGTTATAACGTGTTTTTGTTTTGGTCAGTTTTACCACCAACATGAACATTGTTATAGTGTTTATGTCATGAATGGTTAAGACCTATTATGTATTGGTAATATTATGTAATAATTATTAATTTAATATTTTTTTCATTATTATACAGTGGTAATATTTAAAAGTATATTTACCTATAAATCCATTTTTTTGTTAAATTCAATAATCAATAAGAAATTGAATTTTTAAGCATTCCATGAGAACTGTTATCATAAGTTCCATAAAGTGATTATGAAAATACATAAATATATAAAAATAATGATTTATATATTGATTAAAATTTCCTAGATGATGAAACCATGACCAATATAATGCCTTATGATTTATATAAATAGACATTACTTCAAAAATGAATAATGTTCTTAAAAAAACATAACAAAACCAAGTCAGGACCATATATGTTTAGTGTAGTTAGAAACCAAAAAAAATAAACAACTAGTTCTTAAGACATTATTCCTTCATAACTAGACCCCTTATTTATTTATCTTACTTTATACCCTTCTTCATAACCTGGGGGAATGAATCATAGAAAGAGTGAGATCAAATGATCTGTAAGGACAAACAAGGGAGATATCAATCATATCGTAATTATAAGACATAAGAACATAACTTTTTAAAATTATTATCCTTTATATTAAGGATCATTATACCATTTCATGGGATAAATCATAAAAGTTCATAAATAATCAATGAACACATTATCAAAAGTAATAACTTAAGACATGGAATTTATGGCATACAATAAGTTTAAAAAATGATTTAATATTATTCAAGGATAATTTCCAAGACCTTAATAGTGGAAAAAGTTTATTACTGATCTGAGTTACTCCTCGTTCCAACCCTATATTTCGGAACTGGGTTTACTTCCCGTTCTATCCCTATATTACTGAACCTAGATCATTTCCCATTCCAGGCTTATCTATATCATGAGATATAAATATTTAACCAATTAATTAGAGGAATATATAGGTCCCACCCATTTCATAATGAAATAATTCTTATTTTTTCCAAAAAAACAAAAACCATTCATCATAGCATAACCCAAGGAATAAAATGGATTTTTTAAACATTATTCCATCATAACATAATCCATATAAAACAAATGGATTTCATAAATAGCATTCCAACATAAACAAAATAAAACTATAGTAATAATAGGGATATTATACTTGAAACATAACCATATTAAATAATTCCAACTTAGATGGAAAATAATTTTGATAGAATAGTGGAAATTAATTCTTGAAGAAAACATCCTTTCTTCTTCAAAAACGTTTTCTTTTCTCAAAATTCCATGAAATTTTAAAAGAAAATAATTTATTTGAAAATAAAATTGAAATATTTTAAATAAATCTTCATGGAAATAAGGCTTTATATAAATATAAAAATCCGTTCATTCCATATTAGTTAAAATAAAACATTCTTATCATACTTTTGTCGGATAAGTCAAGTAACTCGTATTAAAAACTAAATTTTTTTCCTTTAATACCATTTAATAAAATTTATTAATGGATAAAATTGAATTTAAAACATTCTATAAGAATATAAAGAGTATTTTTTAATATATATTTAGGAAACATGGATATAGATGATAAATATACCCTAGTAAATACTTACGTATAAACAATATCGGATAATAATGAGATTACAAATTACCCCTTACCTTTGGTCAAATATCCTTTATATGTATCCAAAAATCTTGTATAATGATTTAAATAATGTCATTGACTTATTCCATAATCATATCAATTTTAATGATATCATATATGATGATATTATCATCTATTTGTTAATAACATTTCATTATTACTCGTTGTTCAGATATTAGATGCTTCATTTTCTTAAGCATGTTTTATCGAATAAGTTCCAATTATTCTTCTTATGTTATAGTTATGAAATTAAAAAAATTATATTAATATAATATATATAATATTTGTTCATTATATATATTTATATAACCATATTTTAATGGATATCATGCAAAATGAATCACATCACTTTGTGGAGACGGTATACCATACGTACGCACAAACGACAATATCATTCACATAATTGTGAAATGGTATGGAAGTGGGTGGTATATATTTTGTTACAGAATCCATATAATATTATAATAATTATATATAGTTATTATTTTCATTATTATACCCATCCAAGTAAGGTGGTGGTGAAAGAAATATTACACCACGACGTGTAGACTGTATGCTATATGTACGCACACATGGTGATTTCATTTTTCTTAGGATGAATAGAAGGTGGAACATGGTTATTACATAATCATAATAGCATCTTAGTATATAAGTGATACTATATTTATTACTTTATAATAGAAACAACTCATAAATAGGAAATAAAAGAGGAAATAATTTTTGAAATAATCGGTAGAGGAGATTAACTCTTCTTCGATGATATCCCTCTAGATCTCCTATTAAAGCACTAGAGATTGTTTTTGGAGAATAATGGAACCTATTTAATGAAACTAGGGAAGTTGAGAATGGAAATGGGTAGGTTATGGATGAAATTTAAGGATCAAAGTGAATTGAATAATTGAGGGAGGGTGTTCCCTTTTATAATTGAGGTGAGGGGCACTTTTAGAATCTCCAAAAATGTTAATTTATAATAAAATAAAACCCATAAAAAAACCTCAAAAAATGTACTATATTAGAATATTAGATGAGATAAGTTTGTAATCTCAACAAAAAATAAATTTTAGGCAATTATTTCTATCAATTTAAACTTATCATTTTAATTAACATTAAGTTATTCTATTTAATTTTAACTAAGGTAACAAATATTTCAATATTTAATGAGTGAAATATTTACTTATTTGATGTAAATTTGACCATAAATTAATAATTTAGAACATGTTAGACCATATAATAATTATAATATATTTTTTAAAAAAGTTTTATGATTTTTTAATAATTTAATAATACATTATTTTGATAAACAATCAATATTTTTAACTTTGAAACTATTTAATTTATTGATTATTAAAAATATAAAGACAAAAATTTAAATTAGAAAAGAATTAATTAATTATATTACAAAGAGGTCAAGTTGAAATATAAAATTATTTTGACATATTAATTATCCTAAATTATATTTATTTTAATATTTCTAATATCATTTATTTGTAATCTTCATTAATAATATCTATTATGGAAAATTCTTCATTAAAAATGTTATATTAATTAAAACATGAATGTGACAACTTTAACATCACTTTAAAAAAAAAATTATAAGTGTCACAATATTTTCTTTATGGATCCAAATGTTAAATAAATATAACCTTGGATGATTATGGTATATATATACTTTACCAATATTATTTTTTCAGGTTTTTTGGTCTTTTAATGGTTATTATAATTTTAATAAAAATATTTTATTGATTTTTAATCAATTAAATAATTTCTGCATCATCAATGTATAAGACTTTTTGGAAATTATTTACTTCCTAAAAATTACCAATAAATTACCATGATAAATAAAAACATTTTATATTTCAAATTAGTATTTATAGTCTAATTTATCTTATGTATAAACTTATATTGAAAATGATATATTTATTAAAGTATGAGTAACACATATTTAACTTCTCATTAAATAAAATAAAATAAATTTCCCAATCTCATAAAAGTAGATTAAAAAGTACACCATTTTAACCTAAGGATGATTTAGGTGGAAAAAAATAATCTAATTATATTTTTCTAAGTTTTAGGGTAATTTTATAAGATTTTTTTACCCTTAATTACCAAATTTACCCATTTACCGTATTAATAAAAATTACCAAAGTTACTATTCACAATGAAAGAAATAAAAGAAATATATTTACATAATTTGGACCCAATGATTCCAAATATGGAATATATTTTTAAAAATTAAAAACACATAAGTTCTAGTAATTAGTTTAAAATTAATCTTGTTGTCGGAATGAGAAAACAAGTTTAAAAGTTAAAACATTGCAAATGATTGAAATGTTTTTACATCTAAATTCAATGTAAAATTAGTTCCAATGAACTACATAATATTAAATGATAAAAAAATAATATATTTATACTTTAAAATCATTCAATAATATAATTTAACCATATAAACTATTTCTGTGAAAAAAGTTGTTTTCAATTAAGATTTAGTATATTTTTATTATTCATGAAAACTTTAAAGTTATCAGAAAAATATTAAAAATTTATCCAAAGTAAATTTTTATATAATGATTACAAAGAAGAAGTTTATTTTTTCATATAAAAATTATTAATGTGTCAAAATTTTAATTTAAAATTGGTTCTCCATTAAAAGGTCGCAAAATAACCCTTTTGAAAAATATAGGTCTTTACACATAAAATAGAGTTTATTTATATCCTATGACTAAAAAATATATTGGATGAATATAAAAAGTAATTTATTAAATAGTAACATATATATGTCATTAATTTTATTTAATAATTGTAATTAACTTATTTTATTAATACAAAAACATAAATATTTCATTTACATTTTACTACTATATATTTTTCATAAATAATTGGTAGCCCATGAATTCACAATACATATTCATAAGTTTGTTATATTTATTATATATAACTTAATGGCTAGGTTATAATGGTCGTTCCATACTAATGGTGCCTCACTATTTTTTTAGAATCATGATTGTGTGCAATGGAAGCCATTAAGGAATTAAAATTATTTAAAGAAAATATTTCATAAAAACATTAATGTGTTACATTCTACCCCCATAGACTGAATTTTTCCCTCAAAATTTATCACTTGGATATAAAAAGATGAGGATACATCTACCTCATAACATACTCAAGTTCCCACATAGCTTCCTCAAACTGGTGGTTCCTCCATAAAACTTTAACCAAGCGAGTGGTCTTATTTCATAGAACTTTTTCACCACGATCTAGAATCTCTATCGGTTGTTCTTTATAAGAAAGATCTTACTCCAGTAGTACGACCTATAATTTTAGTACATGTGAAGGATTAGGTTTGTGATTTTTCAAGAGAGATACATGAAGTACATCATGAATTTGAGAGATATTCAGTAGAAGTTCCAATATATATGCTACCTTCCCAACACGATCGAGAATTTCAAAATCACTGATATACCTAGGGATCATTCTGACCTTATTTAAAAATACCATTACTCTCTTCTAGGGAGATATTTTTAGAAACACCTTGTCACCCACATCAAACTCTAAGTATTTTCATTGGTTATTAGTATTTTTTTGACTCTAAGATGCTCTTATGTTTTGTTGAATAGATACGACCTTATCTACCATTTCAGAAACAAGATTAGGTTTTAATAGCTATCTTTTCTCAAATTTATCCCAAAAATTTTTAGTTTTACACTTTTTTCCATATAGGGATTCATAAGAAGCCATATGAATACCAGAGTGAAAGATATTTTTGTAAAAATAGTCTACCAAAGGAAGGCGTTGATCCCAAATACCTTTGAAATCCATAAAGCAGGCTCTCAATATGTATTCTAGAGTTAGAATTGTCATATCAGACAGAACATCTGTCTAAGGATGATATGAAGTGTTGAAACTTAACTCTATATCTAGAGCCTACTAAAGTGTTTTCCAGAGCTTTGAGGTAAACCTTAGATTCAGATCAGATATAATGAATGTGGTACTACATATAATCTTACCATTTCCTTTACATATATCCTGGAAAGATGATCAAGATAGAAATCCTCTCTAATAGCAATGAAGTGTTCCCACTTTATAATGAGATCAACTATAATCCATATAGTATTATGTCCTTTATATGTTTTTGGAAGTATTATAAACAAGTCTATAGTGATGTTTTCCCATTTCCATTCTGGTATGGTTAATGGTTGAAACATCCTCTTAGATATCTATCTCTCAGCCTTAACTTGTTGATGAACTAAGCACCAAGAGACATATTCAGAAACATCTCTTTTAATGAAATCCCACTAGAAATAATCTTTCTGGTCCCTATACATATTTTTGATTCGAGGATGAATAAAGAATGAAGAAATATGAGCCTGATCCAATAATGCCTTCTTTAATTATGGTATGAGAGGGATACAAACATAGTTCCTAAATGTTATTATTCCATCACAATCAAGTTTGAATTCAGGAACATTTCTCACCTTCTTTTTTAGCTGTACATATTCTTTCTATGCCTTCTTAGTATTCACCTGTATAGATGGTTGAACATTCATTTGATAAAGATAATATTTCTCTCCTTCCTTTAAAATTTCAGGATCCATCTTTCAAAAATACATAAATATTGGATATTTTGTGATCCTTATCATGGATAGGATATCATGGTCCTTTTAACGTAAAGCATCTTCCACCTTATTCACTTTCCCAGGGTGGTAATGTATTGAGCAGTCCTAATCTTTAATAAACTTAAACCATCTTCTTTGGTGCATATTTGTCTTCTTTTGTGTAAAAATATACTTTAAAATTTTATGATCAGAATAAATATCACACATTTCACCATAAATATAATGTCTCTATATATTTAATGAAAATATTAATGTAGATTACTCTAAATCATGAGTTGATTAATTTTTCTCATGGATTTTCAATTGTCACAAAGCATAAGCTATCACCATATCATTTTTCATGAGAACACATCCCATACCCTTCTTGGATGAATCACTATAGATCACAAAACTTTCTCCACCACAAGGTAGTGTGAGCATAGGTGCATGAGATAACCTTTTTTAGCACTTTGAAATTATCCTCACATTCATCTGTCCATATGAACTTAACTCCTTTCTGAGTCAACTTGGTGAGTAGATTAGATAGTTCTGAAAAATTATTCACAAAACATTGATAATATCCAGTCAAACCAAGAAAACTTTAGATCTTAATTACCATTTTTTTCTAGTTCAACATTCTATAAATTCAATTTTTGTTGGATCCAAATACATCCCCCCTCTTGAGATTATGTGACCAAAAAATGAAACTTTCTGAATCCAAAATTCACACCTGGTTAATTTTTTATAAATCTTATCCTTTCTTAGTGTCTTCAATACAAATCTCAAGTGATCTTAATGTTATTTCTTTCTCTTATAATATTAAAGAATATCTTCTATAAATACTACAAAAATTTGATCAAGATAGTCTCTAAAGACTCTATTAATTAGATCCATGAAGATAGTGTGGAAATTAGTAATACCAAAAATCATTACTATAAATTCATAGTGTCCATAACTTGTATATAATTCCATATTTTCCATATTGACCCTTAATTAATGATATCTGGAATGAATATTGTTGACTTCACCTATTTTGATAATCTCAATTATGTTTCAATGTGCCTTGATAATACCAAATAATGTTTATATATATATTAATTCTTTCAATCTATGACATCATATTATTAAGTTGATAAAATATCAAAATGATCATTGGAATTTTTCAATCAATGCTTATCTATTTTTATACTAGTTTAGAAATGTTACTAACTCAATCTGAATATGATTTGCATAGAACATATAAGTATTAAGTGTTGATTCACTGATATAGACCTACCGGTATATAGTCTACCGATAAGTAAAGGTCACTGATAGACCAAGCTTCCTGTGACACAAGGTCACTAGTACATAGTTACCGATACAAGCTACCGATACAAACAGACAGACAAATAGCTACCGATATAAAGTCCACCGATATAGACAGATACCGACAAACAACTACCGATACAAGTCTGCTGATATAGACAGACGGCTACTGATTGTACCACGATTCACTGTTTCATTTTCACCCTTACACCGCTGTGCTAAACATATTTTGTATTAAAAATTATAAAAATATTATCAAATTGTACTTCATGTTTGATTAAATAATTTTGTGTTTATCACTGTTAAATAGGTAAATGATACTTGTTTTGGAAATTACAATGTAGGTGGAGGTGATTTGGAGGGCCCTTGATGAAGTGAATGAAAAATGGGCCAAAATTGCATGGATCCATGGACATCTATCCACTGTTTTGAATAGTAAACAAAATCCGTGCATCCAAATGGGTTAAAATTTTGTGGGCCTGTCCAAAATTCCATGGGATACATTTCATATGAAGGAACCCAATCCTGATTCGTCTTGTATGGGGCCCATCAAAACTGATCTGTCCAAGACACCGAATTTGGACCAAGTCAAATGCGGTGTTTTGTATTTTATCAATATCTTGAACTTTAGTTGTCCAAACGGTGCCAAAATTTCGTTTGAGATAGTAACGAGGTAGGGCTACAACTTTTATATTTTCTCTAAAGTGAGATAAGACTGTCTGAAGGCCGAAACACATCGTGAAAGTGGATTGATGAAATCTGTGTGCCCAAAACCACCTCCCACATTTCCTATAAAAGGGCACCTTGGGCTCTTCATTTGTAAGTTCGGCCAAGGAGTGAAGTGCTGCCAATTTGGAGTCCTATAGGAGTCTCCTAATAAACTTGAAGGTTCTGGAGGCCCCTATCCTCATGGGGGAATCAAGGATGAAGAAGGAGTTCCACCCGAGCTTCCTCCTCCTCCCGATGTCGAGCTAAAAGTTGGGTGTTCGTTGTGAGGGAGCTATACACATGTCAAGGGAGTTCCGATGCATACATTAGCTACTGGTTTGGAGTAATTTGGGTGTTTAAACATTTCATTCCATGTATCTTATTTTATTTCAGATTTTAATGCTTGATTTGATGCATGTGAGTGTTATGCTCTTAATTTCTAACTGATCGGTGTGAGGTTTTGAGTGCGTGACTTGTGTTGTTCCGATTGGACATCACAAGAATCCTTTTCATACCCACCTTATTGAGATTTTAATATGATTTGGAAGATCTTATTCCATGTATAAGTATTGGACCTTGACAATACAATTTTTACATCAAGGTTTGGTTCTTAAAGCATTGAAATAAAAGATTAGGAATTAATCGGGATTCCAATTAACTCCAACCAAAGAATTACTCTAAACCTAAGATGAATCTACATGAAAAATGAACTTGATATGTGCGTAGTGAAATTACATCGACCCTTTTATCTCATATTTCTCAAAATCCACTTGGTCACTCATCTTTTAAGCTATTTCAACTAAGTCATTGTTTTAAACTGTTTTCAAAACCACCCCCTCTCTTAGTCATTTTTATTAAAAATACACACTCTAAACCTACCAATGCTCCTTGAGAGACGACCTAGGGTCTACCCTAGACTATAAATCAAACTTATAAACATAATCAATTTGATGTGTCATGACAACACGGTCAGCTACCACTACACAACTACCGATATGAAGTCTCCCGATACAAATACACAACCACCGATACCGACAGACAGCTACCGATACAAGTCTTCTTATACAAACAGACGCCTATTGTTACAAAGTCTACTGATAAAAGTCTGCTGATACAGATAGACGGCTACCGCTACAAAGTCTACCAATATAAGAATTCCACCAGTACAAAAGGAGATACTAATGGAAATAACTATCGATACATAGAGCTACTGTTATAAAGAGTAACAGCTACCGATACAAGACGTACTGACTCAAGTCCACCAATACAAGCTCACTGATACTAGGAGCTACCGATGGAAACCATTCACCATATCTCTAAACCCTACTTATTTTTGTTTATTTAGCAACAAACATATTTGATGTTAATAATGCAACTGCTATTAATTAATGATAGTTGTTGGCATTTCAGGAACTGTACATCGTACCTGGAAAAAGGTAATCATTCCCATTGCTGGAGCTAAAAGATATATAAGGGAACCTTGAGCTACTAAAGAAAATGGTGGTGGTGGTCTGTCAGTATTTTCATGCATATAAAAGAAAATATTCTTGGGGATACTCAAGGACTCACATGCACAGAATAAGAAAGAAGAATACATACTGAATTTGTATAACCTAAACATTCAAGGAGAAAAGAGCTTCAATGATTTCAACTGCACTCAAGCTGATCAGACTGATTAACATGGACCTGGAATTCGAATACAAAAATGACACTCTTTTTCTTGACAAAAACTAGAGAAGGACTCAAAGATTCATATGCATCAATACAAGGAGTCCATAGCTTCACTCAAAACACATAGAGCATTCTGAACTCATATCTATTTTTTAGCTCTAATGTGTTTCATTTATCCACATTTTGAGCAGTGTGTGTGCTCTGTTTTTTGACACACACTGACTCCTGAGAATAAATATAGGATATATAAAATCCTCACTCAAACCTTTTGAATCCTTTTAGTTACCATTGTGAATTGTGGTAGAGGTCAAGTGTGACCTGGATAGCCTGTGTGCTATTGTTTTTTTTCCCACATAGAACTATGGTAGAGGTCTTAGTACCTAGACAGTCTGTGTACTATTGTAAACCTCGATTCAGGGTGCGGATCAATGTTTATATAAACTATTTGATAGTACTAAGTCTCAGCTTTAGACTAAACCTCTTGGTTAAAACTTTTGTTCTTGTTTATTTTGTTTTAAACTATATTTAATATTCCGCTACTAAGTACTTTAAATAAAAATCTATTTTAAAGTAACTCTGATAGTTAAACTAGAAAGTTTTTTTATTTATTGTAAATCAATAGGTTAGTTTCAAAATTTAATCTAATCTTCAGATTAGATTAACTGAGAACTAATTAATCTATTGAGAACCTAACTGACCCTTTACTGTATTGAAAATTCACTACAGTTTAGCTTGTTGTTTTAATTTGGGGGATTTTTAAAAGAAATATTTTTAACATAAATTTTTATTGGAACTCAATTCACCCCCTCTTGATTATCCACTCCAACCAATATTTGGTATCAAAGGGAGGTTATTAATAAAGGATTTCCAAACACTCTATTGTTCAAACTGTGATTTTAGTTGTATCTTAAAGATCTTAAATTTCTGTTGGTTCTAAATTTTATCTCTTTGAATATATTTTCTAAAATATAATTATGGATAATAGATTAGAAGGTGCTGATACCAAAAGACAACCTTTCTTTAATGGTGTTAATTATGCCCAATGGAAAATGAAAATGAAAATTTATTTAGAAAGTATGGGATTTGACATCTGGACTGCTATAGAGACTCAGTATAAGATCCCAGAAACTGAAAGAACTACTTGGGATGAATCTACTAAAACAAATTACTATAATAGTTATAAAGCAATGAATTCCCTGTATTTTGCTTTATGAGATGAAGAATTTAATCAAATATCTTCTTGCAAAATTGCTTATGAAATTTGGGATAACTTAGGTGTTTCTCATGAGGGAACAACCAATGTTAAGGAAATGAGACTAAACACTTACACTATTAAATATGAAAAATTTAAAATGAAGCCTGATGAACCTATTTCTGACTTGTATCTTAGGTTCAATGAGATAGTTAATACAATGAGCTCACTGGGAAAGGCTGTTCTAGAAAAAGATCAATTCATGAGGTTACTCAGATGTCTGCCAGACAGATGGAGAGGCACATCAATTTCAATAAGAGAATCATGTGATATAAGTTCACTGCCTGTTAAATAGCTGATTGGTAAGTCAATGATGTATAAAGAAGAACTGAAGGTAAACAATGAAGAAGATGAAGAACCAAGGAAGAAGTCTGTAGCTTTCAATACCTTTGCTTCAAAAAACAAGGACAAAGTAAAAATTCAAAGTGAAAGTGATAGCTCAAGCTATGATGAAAGTGCATCAAACAGAGATAGTGAAATGGCCCAGATAGCCAGGAAATTTAATAAGTTTTATAGAAATAAGAAGTTTTTTAGAAAATACAATTACAAGGGAAATTATGACAAAAAAGGTTAGTGGAAGAAATACTAGAAAAGGACTGATAAAAGTGATGACATAGTCTGTTATGAATACAAGAGGAAAAGACATGTGAAATTTGACTGTCCAAAGTTAAAATACAAGAAGAAATATGAGTACAAGGACAAAAAATATAAGAATGATATGAAAGAAACCTGGAGTGCTTCAGAAGACAGTTCAAGTGATTCTGACTCCACTCAGGATGAAAAATCTCAAAAAGCTAATATGTGTTTCATGACAAACACATCTGAGGTAACATTGGATACTCCTTATTTAAATTATTTTTATTCTGGAGATGATTCTGATTCTGAAAACATGTCTAGTGAAGAATTATTTGAATATTATAACATGCTAGAGAAAACCTGCAATGAGCTGAAAGATAAGTATAAAACCTTAAAGAAACAGTATGCTTTAACTAGTACTGTCAGATATGCATTAAAAGTAGAAAAGGAAAATAATGCTCAACTGTTAAAAGAAAATACAAAACTGAAACTATCTAATGAGAAACATAGAATAGACTTAGATAAATTCACTAATGGAAAGAACAATCTTACAAAAATTCTAGGAAAATAAGTAGAACCAAAATATACTACTGGTTTAGGCTATTAACCTGGACAAATACATCTTGTTAAGAATAAATTTATTCCTAAATATGGACAGTATGCTACCAGTTCCAGTTTTGGAAATTCTTATGTCCCAACTAGTTATTAACATAGTTATAGATCAAACAAAGTTTATATTTCAAAATCTTTTGAAACTATTGATTATATGAAACCCATTAGACAAATCTGGGTACCAAAAGTTTTGCTTGCTAACCTGTCTAGACCCAAGAAAATCTGGGTACCAAAATCATTTTCAGTTTAAACCTATTTCGTAGGAGACTTTCTTGAAGTGTTTCTATAAGAAGATATGGTACTTGTACAATGTATGTTCAAGGCATATGACTGGAGATTACTCATGTTTCAAAATTTTAATAAATTTTGATGGAGGGCATGTCACTTTTGGTGATAATTCAAAAGAAAAAATTATCGGCTTAGGCCAGACTGGTAACACAGATTCAGTTTTAATTTCTAAAGTATTATTTTTTGATGGATTAAAATACAACCTGTTAAGCATTTCTCAGTTGTGTGATGATGGTTTCGATGTTAAATTTGAAAATTATGCTTTCCATGTATTTGATTCTAATTTTTTTTTGGTATTTACTGGCTTTAGAAATGAAAATGTCTATTCTATAAATTTAAAATCTTTATCCAAACAAAAGGTTACCTATTTTAATGCTTTTCATAGAGTCTTGGCTTTGGCATAGAATATTAGGACACTGTAATGTTCATTCACTTAAGAAACTAACAAAGAAAAATTTAGTTAGTGACCTACCTCAACTAAAATTCTTATCAGAAAAAGTTTTCACTACCTGTCAAAAGGGAAAGCAACAGAAAGTTTCATTCAAATTAAAGAAATAAGTTTCAACTTCTCAACCTCTTGAGTTGGTTCACATGGACTTATTTGGACCTTCTAGAGTTTCTAGTTTAAATGGGAGAACTATATTTATGTTTTAGTAGAAGAATTTTCTAGATATACTTGGGTATATTTTCTAGATCACAGAAGTGAAGCTTTCTCTTACTTTATTAATTAATACAAATCAGTAGAGAACCTTAGTGGACTTCAGATTAAGACCCTAAGAAGTGATCATGACCATGAGTTTGAAAATCATGATTTTGAAACCTATTGCTCACAAAATGGATACAGTCATAATTTCTCATCCCCTAGGACACCTCAATATAATGGTGTAGTAGAAAGAAGGAATAAAACCATTCAATAAATTTCAAGAACTATGCTCAATGAATATGATTTACCTGTTTATTTTTGGGCTGAAGCTGTCAATACAGCTTATTATGTTATAAATAGAGTCTTGATTAGACTTATTCTTAAAAAGACCCCTTACGAACTATGGAATAATAGGAAGCCTAAAGTTAGATACTTCAGATTTTGGGTTACAAAGTCTTTATTCATAATACTAAGGATAATTTTGACAAATTTGCTTCTAAAAGTGATGAGGGAATCTTTCTAGGTTACTCTATAACCAGTAAATCTTATAGAGTATTTAACAAAAGAACCAAATGTGTGGAAGAATCTGTTAACATCAAATTTGATGAAACAGATCCACATGAACCTAAGTCTTCTCTTGAAAATCTTGAAGAATATCTATCTATTCTAGACCTTAATGATAAAATCAGTGATCTTGTTGTAAGAAAAACCAGTTTTGTAAATATTCCAAAATCTGCTCCTAGTGAACCCGACCATAGTGAAGAAATTGAAATTTCTAGTCCTACCTTTACTAGATAAACTAGGATTCTAAAGAATCATCCTTTAGATGCTGTTGTTGGTAATATTGATAGAGGGACAAAAACTAGAGCTTCTCTAAGAAATCAGTTTGAACATCAAGCCTTTATTTCAAAGTTAGAACCTAAAAATATCAATGATTCAATCAATGATGAATTTTGGGTAATGGCTATGTAAGAAGAATTGAATCAATTTGAAAGAAACAAAGTATGTGAATTAGTTGACAGACCTAAGGACACTTTGACCATAGGCACTAAATGTGTTTTTATAAATAAAGTTGATGAATCAGGAAACATAGTTATAAACAAAGCAAGGGTAGTTGCATAAGGATATAGTCAAGAGGAAAGAATAGACTATTAGGAAACCTTTGCACCTGTAGCTAGATTAGAAGCTATTAGGATTCTACTTGCCTATGCTGATCATCTGAATTTCAAGTTATATCAATTGAATGTTAAAAGTGCCTTTTTAAATGGTTTTATAATTAGAGATGTTTTTGTTGAACAACCACCTAGATTTACTAATCCTTATTTTCCAAATCAAGTTTTTTAGATTTCTAAAGTTTTATATGGTTTAAAACAAGCTCCACGAGCTTGGTATGATAGACATAGTAGTTTTCTTATTTCAAAAGTTTTTTCTAAAGTGATTGCTGATCCAACTCTCTTTATTAAAAGAATTTACAAAGATGTTTTGACATTACAAATCTATGTTGATGATATTATTTTTGGATCTTCTAAAAATTCTTTGTGTATTGATTTTTCAAAGAGTATGCAAAATGAATTTGAAATGAGTTTAATGGGAGAACTCAAATATTTTCTTGGATTTCAAGTTTTTCAAAATAAAAATGGTATTATCTTAAATAAAAGTAAATATACAAAGGACCTTTTAAAATGTTTTGGGTTAGATTGTATTAAGGAAAGTAATTCACCTATGAGTACTAATTATAAGTTGGATGCTGATGAAACTGGAAAACCAGTGGATGAAACCAACTACAAAGGTATGATTGAGAGCCTACTCTACCTTACTTCTAGTTGACCTGATAATATTTGTAGTGTGTGTATATGTGTAGGATTTCAAGATAATAAAAAAGAGTCACACTTGCTTGCTATTAAAATAATTTTCAAATTTCTTAATCATACTACCAAATTAGAATTATTTTATCCAAAAGAACAATCATTTGACTTAATAAGTTATTCAGATGCTGACTTTGTTGGTTGCAAGTTAGATAGAAAGAGCACTTCTAGAACATGTCATATTATAGGTAAGTCCTTAGTATCATGGTGTAGTAAAAAGAAGAACCCTCTTGCATTATCTCCTACTGAAGAAGAATATATTGCTACTGGTAGTTGCTATGCACAAATTCTGTGGATGAAACATACATTATTGGACTACAGATATCAGTTTATACATGTATCTATAAAATGTGACAACACTAGTTCAATCAATATTTCCAAGAATCCCGTGCCTCAATCTAGGACAAAAAACATTGATGTAAGGCACCACTTTTTGAGAGATCATTACCAAAAGGGTGATATTACTCTTGAATTTATAGGTACTGAACATCAATTAGTTGACATATTCACCAAGCCTTTAAGTTCAGATAGTTTAAGTTACATTAGACATGAGTTAGGAATGATAGAATTTTTAGGTTAGAAACCTCACCATTTGAAACCTCGCTGTTAGAAACCTCACTGTTAGAAACATCACCATTATAAACCTCACCATTAGAAACCTCATCGTTAGAAACCTCACCATTAGAAACCTCACCGTTAGAAACCTCAACTTTAGAAACCTCACCGTTAGAAACCTCACCGTTAGAAACCGCACCGTTAGAAACCTCACCGTTAGAAACCACACCATTAGAAACCAAACTGCTAGAGTCCTCAAAACTAGAGTCCTCACCACTTCAGACACCTTACTGTTAGAGAGACCTCACCGATAGATAAACCTCACCATTAGAGCTCTCACTGATAGTTATCACTGATATGTATTGGACTGTATAATTTTCCATTTTCTTTAGCTGATACTCTTATTGTTTTTTGTATAATTCTTTTATTACATTTAGATTCATAAATGATAAAAACTAAGCCTTAGTCACATTTCAATCCACCACAAACTCTCATCTCTTAAATAATCTCTTATCAAACCCCCACATTTCATGTGAACCCTAGTTTCTTCAATCATAGATGGCAAGAACAAATATACAGATAGTTAGGGATGACAGTGATGAGCCGAGTGCGAAGAAGCAGAAAACAGGACCTGAAAGTAGTGGTAGTGGAAGTAGAACATGGTCAGGAAGGAATGTAGTGAACCCGCATTTGCAGAATAAAGAAATTGTAATAGAAAAGGAACTTTGTGTAGAATTGATTATGTCCAGTAAGTCATTGATTCTAAAGATATTGGAGGAGAAGGGATGGCTCAAATTCTCCGCAAACAACAATGGACCCTATTATCCAAAGCTGGTAAAAGAGTTCTATACATCTATGCACTTTGAGAAATCTAAAGAGGAGAATAGAATGGTTTCAGTTGTGAATGGAAAGGAAATATCTTTTTCCTAGGTTGAATGAGGTGAATGTTTGAAAGTCCCACATGAAGGTGTTTTTGGGTATTTCTCAAAGAAAATTCCTCCTACCATTGACATTTTTTATTATGATATTGCTTTGGAAGAGCTGACCAGTAGTGGAAAACAAAGGAAAGTAGTGGCTGCAGAGATGGATGGAGAAAATAGATTGCTTTTCAAGTTCATACAACATGTGCTAAGTCCAAGAAGAGGGGACTTTTCAAATATGAGGTATCAAGATATATATTTGTTGCATCTGTTAAGACATGGTTTTAAGGTTAATCTATGTATAATGTTAATGATTCAGATTAAGGATATGACCAGGCCCAAATCAAAGTACAATGCTTTATTCTTTGCCATGTTAATTTCAGTTATGATAAAAGTAAAGGAATTAGTTGAGTCTCAAGATAAGATAGTGGTGGTAAGGAACAATTTTTTCATCACAAGCACTGTTTGTAAATACATGAAGATTAATTGTAATTCGTGGAGAAGCGAATGGGTCAATGATGAAGGGAAGTTGTATGATAAGTTTAATCCTGTGGATCATCCTTCTAGGCCTAAGGATGTGAGGGATCCAGTTCTAGGACATGATGAAGAGGAACCCCAGTATAGTGATGATATTGATGAGGAGGATACCTCTGTAGCTGATGGAAGGGATCCAGAATTTCCTTCAAGTCCAGTTGTTGAAGTTGTATCATCTAGAAAGGAAATAGTGTTGGGAGTAAGTAATGAAACAACCCCTGTTGATGAGGAAGACCAAGTTAGTTCAGATCATGAGGAGGCTGCCCCAGAGATTGAAGAAGAAAGAGAATCTGAAACTGAAGCATCTTCTTCTGCTTGCTTAAGTCTTAGTCCACTGATTGGGGACTCCTCAATGCCTACTGAGGAAATTGTTGAAGTAGATAGACCTGCACCTATTCTTGAGGAGCCTTCTGTTGTTGAATTGGAAATGGTTGTGAAGGATTATTCTGAGGAAGACCTACCTGCTCAGGCTACTGTTGATTTACTTGTTCAGGTGAATGCACAGATTGAGGGGGAGCATCCTACTAGACATGGTACTGTTTCAGTTTCTTATGAGATTGAAGACTGGGCTGAAGACCCAGGTTTTGTAGTGTTTGGGTTGGGCTATCCTGATTTAGAAGATGAGACACCCATCAATAGAAATCTTGTCACTTATAATCTTCTTTATGAAACTTTACCTGAGGGAATGTTAAGAAAATTTTATTTAAACTAGTTGAAGTCTGATCTCCGGGCCAATTTTGTGGAAGAAATGAAAAGAATGGAAACCTTTTTAGTAACTTCTATTTAGTTTGTGATGATTGAATCTATATCTGGTGTTTTGGTTGAAGTCAAGGATTTCTAGAATCAAGTTTCAATCTTGGTAGAGGATGTTGAATCACTAAAGAATTAAATTGTCTCTATGCAGTCTTATATGAGCTCTAAATCTTAAGAATACAAATACTTGGATTTTGTGAAAAGTGTAGTTGGCTAGATGGTATCAGTTTTTGAGAAATTTAAAACTTCCATGGAATGACATGTCAGCACCCAGGACTCTCTTGTGAAAAATATCATAAGTGAGCTGACTAAATCCTTTAAGGAAATAGTTGCCTTTAATATTTCACCTCTGAGTTCTAACAAGCCTTCTTTGGATATTGATCAGATTCGAGCTGTGATGAGAGAAGAGATTGGACAGTCATCTACCTGTGGCTCTGTAGACTCTGCTACTTTGACCCAAGTGGTAACTACCACTAGAGATATAGGGAAAATTGTTCAGAATTTTATGAGAGAGGCTAATGCTTCTCAAAAAGAGGTCAAAGACAAAGTGGATTTCTATTTCCAAAGGATCTACACTAAGAATCAATTGAACAATCATTTCAATCTTCTGTTAGAAAACCTGAAACTATCCCCAGTCACTCTAGTTTTCATAGAACAAGTAAGAAAGCTAAGGGAGTTGACTCTTGCTCTAGATAAATTTATGGATAACAAGGATGAATTTATCTCTGCTATGGAAAGAGGAGGAGGAATCATTATGGACTTTAGGAATCTGTTGCATCTATTTTTGCATGTAGACAGTACTCCTATCATTGCACCTCCAGCTCTGCCTGCCTCTGCTCAATCTGCCTCCATTCCTCAGATGACACCAGCTCAATCTATCAGAAGCTTGACACCATTGATTACTCCAAGGATTACCCACTAGAGTCTAGGAATAGTCTATATTTCTCAACCTCCAGTAGTGCTTTCTAGAATTCCCAAGACTTCTATTGAAGCTACCCAGCCTGATTCTACCTCCTAACCCAAAGCCAAATCCAATGTGGACATTTAGGATGTGGATTGATTAGTGGCTAGAACCTTTTATAGGAATCACTTGTATTATTTTTGGTTCAATTCTGTATTTCTATGTATTTTTTCCTCAAGTAATATATAAATGCTATCATTCTCTCTTACTTTCTATTACTTTTCTCATCTTTGTTTACTTCTTTTTTCTAATCACAAAGGGGGATAACTGATATGAGAAATATGAGCATAATATAGCTTAATTTATATAAAGGGGATAACATACTGATAGGAGAAATATGAGCATAATATAGATTAATTTATATAAAGGGGAGAAATGTGATAAATGTGAGAAATATGATCATAATATAATTTTACCCTAATATAATTTTACCTCTGATACATTTATTTTATAAATCTAGTAAATTTTTTACCTCTGATACAATTTCATTTAATACTATATCCTCTATTATATTACTAATTATTTTGGATTATAATATCATAATTTGTGATTATCAAAAAGGGGGAGATTGCTGACCTCACCTGTTTTGATAATCTCAATTATGTATCAATATGCTTTGATAATACCAAATAATGTTTATCTATATATTAATTATTTAAATCTATGACATCATATTATTAAGTTGATAAAATATCAAAATGATCATTGGAATTTTTCAATCAATGGTTATCTATGTTTATATTTGTTTAGAAATATTACTGACTCAATCTGAATATGATTTGCATAGAACAGATAAGTATTAAGTGATGAGTTGCTGATACAGACCTACTGGTACATATTCTACCAATAAGTAAAGGTAACTGATCAACCAAGATTCCTATGAAAAAAGGTCACTGGTACATAGCTACCGATACAAGCTACCAATAAAAACAGACAGATAGATAGCTACTGATATAAAGTCCACCGATACAGAAAGATACCGAAAGAAATCTACAGATACAAGTCTGCTGATACAGATAGATAGCTAACTCTACACAGCTACCGATATGAAGTCTACCGATACAAATACACAGCCACCGATACCAACAGACAACTACTGATAAAAGTCTGCTTAAACAAACAGACGACTACCATTACAAACTCTACCGATACAAGTCTACTGATATAGATAGACGGCTACCGCTACAATGTCTAACGATACAAGAATGACACCAGTACAAAAGGAGATACTTATGGAAATAACTACCGATACATAGAGCTACTGTTATAAAGAGTAATATCTATCGACACAAGACCTACTGACTCAAGTCCACCGATACAAGCTCACTGATACTAGGAGCTACCAATGAAAACCAGTCACCATATCTCTAAACCCTACTTATTTTTGTTTATTTAGGAACGATCATATTTGATGTTTTTAATGAATCTTCTATTAATTAATGATAGTGTTTGGCATTTTAGGAACCGTACCTCATACCTGGAAAAAGGTAATCATTCCCATTGCCAAAGCTAAAATCTATATAAGGGAACCTAGAACTACTAAAGTATATGGTGGTGGTGGTCTGTTAGTCTTATTATGCATATACGAGACAATCTTATGGAGATAATCAAGGACTCACATGCATAGAAGAAGAAGGAAGAATACATACTAAATCTGTATAACCAGAACATTCAAGGAGAAAAGAGCTTCAATGATTTCAACTACACTCAAGCTGATCAGACTGATCAACCTAGACCTAGAAGTCGAATACAAAAACAACACTCTGTTTCTTGAAAAAAACTAGAGAAGGACTCAAATATTCATATGCATAAATTCAAGGAGTCCGGAGCTTCACTCAAAACACATCGAGCATTTTAAACTCATCTCTTTTTGTTTAGATCTATTGTGTTTCATTTATCCACATTTTTGAGCAGTGTGTGTGCTCTGTTTTTTTGACACACACTGACTCATGAGCATAATTAGAGGATATCTAAAATCATCACTCAAACCTTATGAATCCTTTTAGTTCCCATTATGAATTGTGGTAGAGGTCAAGTGTGACCTGGATAGCCTGTGTGCTATAGTTTTGTTTTTCCCACAAATAACTGTGGTAGAGGTCATAGTACCTGGATAGTCTGTGTACTGTTGTAAACCCTGATTCAAGGTGTGGATAAAAGTTTATATAAACTATTTGAGAGGACTAAGTCTCATCTTGAGACTGAACCTCTTGGTTAAAACTGTTGTTATTGTTTATTTTGTTTTAAACTATATTGAATATTCCTCTATTAAGTACTTTAAATACAAATCTATTTTAAAGTAACTCTGATAGTTAGACCATCACGTGTTTGTATTTATTCTAAAGCATTAGGTTAGCTTCAAAATCTAATATAATCTTCAGATTATATTAACTGAGAACTAATCAATCTCTTGAGAACCTAACTAACCCTTTATTGTATTACAAATTCACTACAGTTTAGCTTGTTGTTTTAATTTGGGGGATTTTTAATAGAAATATTTTTAACAGAAATTTTTATTAGAACTCAATTCACCCCCCTCTTGAGTATCCACTCCAACCAAAAAAGATAAATCTTGTAAAATTATTGAGCTCCACATATGTAAGAACCCGAGTCTTCTTTTTCAGATATGTTTTCCTTTTCTTTTATTTCTATGAAAAAGAGGAATTTCAGAAAATTTCTTAAGTACACATTGTGTACTTTATAAATACACACTGTGTACTCAGTTACCGTGGGTAGCTGGGTACTGGCCATGTAACGCCCGTGCACACGACCATGTGTGGTGACCTAAAGACTGCCTAATGCGGGGGCCGGTGAAGGCAAGTACACACCATGTACTTATAAAGTACATACAATGTACTCTATTTTTATTTCATTAAACAGAAAAGGGTCACGTCTGATGGACTGAACTCACCTCTTCTCAACCTAGTTCATCTAGGAGAGTCCATATGACCACGATTATTTCCCAATACCCTGACCAAGCATCCATTATCTGATTCGATTGCCGTCGATTGCATTGGGATCACCACGGTAAGCTCATCCTTCTTCTAGAGAATCATTTCCTGATTCCTCCTATTTCAAGAGTTATCTTCGGTTAAATGTTTTAGATTTTTTTGAAGATTTATATTGTTCATAGTCGATTCAAGGCTTGAGGTTCACATATAACAATCCCACAACACCAAGGTAGGTGTTTTGTGCCTTTCTGTTGTTAGTTTTTGTGTTATACGTGCAAAAGTGACCAATACCCTTGAACGGGGTATTGCGTGTTTATGTATTTAGCCCTAATGTTTCCTTCTATGCCTTGGTTGATTGGATAGAGGTTTTATGTTTTTAATTGGGTTAGTTTTTCTATGCTATGAAGGTTTTTCCCATGTTTTCTTGTTTTGTCTGTTTGGTCTAGTTTTTCCTATTAGGATACTGATTTGTTTTCCATACCTAGTATTGTTAGGATGGAGTGTTTTATATGACATGATATTATGCTATAGATTGTTTATCTAAGTAGTTCGTGAGGTTTAATTTGTATTCCATGTATTTTTGTGCTCGTTTGACTTACATAGGGCTTTGAGAACCTGGTGTAGTTAACCATAGGGACAATCGATGTGAGGGCTTCTCCAGAGGGTCTGTTTTTGTTTTTACGATGTGAGACCATAGTGGGAATTGACGTAAGTGATTCCTTAGAGTGTATATAGTTCATCAACACAGGCCATAGGGGTAATGAGATGTAAGTGACTACCCAGATCTCATTTTATTTATTGATACGAGAAAATAGGGGGAATTGACGGTGAGTGCTTCCTCAGAGAGTCTGTGATAAAGTTGAACCAGAGGGGTTAGACTGTGTGTACTTCCTAGAGGGTTGCTTGTGTTTTCTAGGTAGGAATAGAGGGGATTAGGCTATGAGTACATCCCAGAGGGTTACATGTTTGTGATTATCTTCTTACTTGATATTTTGTGTTTGAACTCTTTGAAACTGTAGGAATGTTTATCGTTGAGTACTTCCTTGTTTACTGCTTCTTTTTCCTATTGCTTACCATATATATTCACTGACTATTAGGCACAAATATCTTGGTGGTTGCCTACTAGGATTCAGTCTCACGCCCTATTTGGGTCATGATTTTAGGCCCAAATAGATTATTTTGTTGTAGGTATAGATAAGGAAAAGTTCCCTTCTACTTCAGGTACTTGACTACTTTGGAGATGGAGAGCATAGGACCAAGATGAGGCTTGCGATGCTGAGGAGTTGTTACCATTTTCTTTCGTACATTGTTTTAGCACTATATTTTAACATTTGACGTGTTTGGATGCTTTCTTAGACATATGTATCATGCACTATTATATATGTTCTCCAGCTTCTTATTACATTCATTTTTCTACTGTTTACTGTTGTATGCCAATATTACTGCTTCTGCTATTGTCATATGTTTCTCTTCCACTATGTTACTCTACCAATGAGGGTATAGTTTCCACAATATCACACCCAAGTCCCTCACATCTAGTCAAAAGCCTCCGGAATTAGGGGAAATGCGCTTTAGTCTATGTGACCAACCGGGTACAGGGTGACTCTCGGCGGCTTCCAGAACCGGGACGTTACAAAGTGGTATCAGAGGAGTTTCATTCTTCTTGACTTAATATTTGAAGCCTATAGCTAGGGATAGGAAGGAATATGTACTTGGTAATAAGTTGTGCCTAGGAGTAGCTAACCCATGTTCAGAGAAAAACGAATTTAACTTGTATTTCAATTTTTCTGGTTTTGCAGTATTACAGTTGATTTGATTTTCTCCGTTGGGTGATCCACATGTTTTGTGTTGTTATCATTGATATTATTGAGGTTCTATTTCTGTTGCAACCCTATAAAATGAGGGTATTCCATCTCATGCATCATATAGGAGCTTTCTAAGAATCACATTCCATTCATTTAGGGTGCATTAGTGATTGCAAGTTGTTGTAATAGGTGCTGTGCTAGATATGCATGTTGTTGTGATAGATGCCTTGATAGAATAACTAATTTCGATAGGGTATTAACTTGTGTAAGGTTTTTTTTGAATGAATGAAAAAATTCGGTTCTTGAGGTGTTATGGGCCCTCATGGATCAGAATTTGGAGGATTATTAATCTGTTATGCTTGTATATTACATGTATAAGATTCCAAACCTTGATTTTCGGGGAGTATGGGCCCTCACGAATCTGATTTTGGCACTTAAATGTTTGTTTCATTGTTTTTGGGCTCTAAAGTAGTTTCTAAGGCTCATTACCTGGAAAAACCCAGAATATATGCCGTTTAGTGATGAATACGTGCCATGTGGTCTTCGGATCGGGAAGAAACTATATTTCTTAAGTACATGCTATGTACTCTGTGTACACGTCGTGTAGTCTCTAACCGTGTCACTGGCTATGTGGGTAGAGATATGGGTTTGGGAAAACTCTTGGTGGTACATGCTGTGTACCAGAATTACACGTTGTGTATTTAGATCCTATGTCTACCCATGTGACTAACAACACAGATGGATAATGCTTAGTTCATACATGCTGTGTCAGTCTTGAACATGCAATGTAGTTTAACCCTTGAATCTGACCATGTAAAAAACAAAATGGGTTGGTTAAATCGTTTAGTATACACTGTGTCTTGCTGGAACACGATATGTAGAGTAAGACATGTAACTAGCCATGTAACAAACTATACGGGTTGGTGAAGTTCGTCTAGTACACTCCATGTCTGATACTGACATGTCATGTAGTCTTTTTCTAGGAGAACCATGTGTCTTGGCTGTGTAAGGGAAATCAGGAAGGGGAAGAGTATTCAAGTACATGCCATGTTTTAGGACAACACGCCGTGTGTTTGGGGTGTTACAAGACTAGTGGTGGCAGAAGTACAAACCCATGTGAAGGCTTAAGGGAACACACCATGTAGTCATTATACATGCTGTGTAACCTTGTTTTGAAAAAATTGAATGATTTATTTATCCTATTCCTTTCTTGCAATTCTAGCTTTTTAGTACTTGATAATCTTGATATAAGGTGTGAACTTGAACTTGAAGAGTCATTCAACCGAGACGTCATCCTGTTATATGCCAGGTATAGGGAAACGATCACACAATAGACATGACTGATCAAGGACTTCCAACAGATCCTCCAGTTGTGCCAGTCTTTGCACCAACCGTCATTCTAGACATAGGTGCTTATGCATAGTTTTGAGAGGGCTTTATGTGGTTATTGTAGACCTTATATGGAGTACCGCTTCCTACCCCATACATATTATAGATAACGCTTTCAGTAACAAAATCCTCCCACTTTCATCAGGGAAGGAGAACCTCAGGCTACAGAGTCATGGTTAGAAGCCATGCTTTTTATCTTCAAGCATATAGAGACACCTCTATAGAGGAGGGTGAAGCTCGCTATGTACAGGCTTTGGGATTCTTCCAAGAGATGGTGGGATGTGATCTCACAGGTGGTATGACTATAGGTTATGGCATGGGATGAGTTCTAGCATGCCTTCTATGACTATTTCTACCTACATACTTTGAGGGCCGATCGAGCCCGAGAGTTCATGAGTTTGGAGCAGGGTACTCTTTCAGTTATTGAGTATTATTCTCACTTTATAGAGTTGCAGCACTTCACACCTATTCCTGGAGGTGATGAGTTATTCCTAGAAAGGAAGTTTGAGGATGGTCTTAGGAATGACATCCGATATCAGGTGAAAATCTTCAGGTTGACTTCCATAACTTCTACAGTCTATTAGGCACTGATCATGGAGCATAATTTGATGGATTCTGGAGTTGTGAGCTAGGGAGATTTGACATCCAGAGTTAGGATCCCTCCTACTAATAGTAGGAAACACCATAATGGGGTCTTCATGTAGTGATCCAAGGAGGCGAGACACTTCTTCTGGTAGCCAGGTGGTGTGCTACCAATGTGGGAAGAGAGAGAATACGAAGCCACATTACCCAAGATACCCAATGTAGTGCCGATATTGCGACAAGATGGGTCATTATTAGTGCGATCTTCTCATCAGTAGCTAGTGATAGGGGTTCTTTTATGACTCTATGTTCAAGAGTAGCACCACCAATTAATCCTCAGTCAGGTAACTAGAGTTCTCCCATCCGTTCAGGTAGAGGTGGAGGTCATGGATGTGGTAGCCAGTTGCCAGGATTTTAGTGACAATAAGGCGGATTATCTCAGGGTGGTTAGGCAGGGTCATAGGGATGTGATGTAGGTATGACTTTTGTAGTGGAGTATACCCAGAAAGAGTAGGATCCTAGACCCTCTACAGTTTGAGGTACGATCCTAGTTGTCTCAGTTTTAGGTTCTTCTCTTTTCGATAAAGGGGCTTCCCATAGATTTATATATTTTGCTGTTTTGAAGAGCCTTGGGCTCTGTATCTTTACTTCTGCTGATGTCTTGACATTGGTCACTCTGTTGGGGGCAAGAACGGATAGTGTACATCAGTGCATGGAGTTCCCTCTTGTGGTTGGTGGGTGTCACTTCTTATGAGAACTCTATGTCTTAGTTATGTTAGGCTATGATGTCATTCTCAAAATGGACTGGTTGGTTCCCTTCTAGGCTGTTGTCGATTTCTATCACCATAGGGTGAGTTTCACGTCACCAAAGGGAAGCTCGTTTCTTCATAAGAATGAATGAGATGTCCAGGTGAGAAGAGCAGGACCCAAGCATTATGGGTTGGGAGGATTTATAGCCTAGATTGCTAGTCTATATCTGGATGACCAGGGGACTTCACAATTGTACTTTCCTCCAATGGTGGATCATTTCAGGGATGTCTATATATAGGAATTTTTACGTTTACCTCTAGATTGAGAGGTGGAATTTTCTATTGAGCTTGTTCCAGGTGCGATACCGGTGTCCATTCCTGCTTATAGGATGGATACACTAGAGTTTCAGGAGCTCAAGAAGCAGTTGGAGGAGTTACAGGTAAAGGGTTTTATCTGACCCAGTACTTCTCCTTGGGGTTCGCCTATCCTGTTTGTGAAGAAGGGAGACAGTACCCTCAGACTTTTCATGGATTATCAGAAGTTTAACCAGTTGACGGTCAATAACCGATAACCCTTACCGAGGATTTATGAACTCTTTGATCAGCTTCAAGGAACCCAGGTGTTCTCGAAGATTTAATTGAGGTCTGGTTACCATCAGTTACACATTATATCATATGATATACCTCTTACAGCCTTTTGGAGTAGGTATTGTCACAAAAAGTATGTGGTTATGCCATTCGGTCTCACGAATGTGCCTGAAGTCTTCATGGAACTGATGAACCGAGTGTTCTATCCATAATTGGATTCCTTTGTGGTGGTCTTCTTGGATGATATCTTGGTGTACTATCACACTTAACATGACCATTCTACCCATCTTAAGATCATTTTGAGTACACTGAGATAACATCAGTTATATTCTAAGCTCTCAAAATTCCACTTTTGGATGGACCGAATTCCCTTCTTGGGTCATGTTATCTCAAAGATAGGAGTATCAATAGACCTAGAGAAAGTGAGATCAGTAGTTTCCTAGGAGCATCCAAAGAATGTATTTGAGGTAAAGAGTTTTCTAGGGTTGGATGGTTACTACATATGTTTCATATAATATTTTTACACTTACCAACACCACTGACGGGCCTGACTAAGAAGAGTGCAAAGTACTCGTGGAAAGATTCTTGTGAGTCAGTCTTTCAGGAGTTGAAAGGGAGGTTGACTTCAGCACCAATACTAGTTTTTACAGAGCAAGGAAAAAGATACACTATTTACTATGGTGCTTCAGGTATCGGGCTAGGAGAGGTGCTTATGTAGGGAGAAGGAGTCTTCGTGTATGAGTCTCAGTAGTTGAGGCCACATGAGAGGAATTACCTGACACATGATCTTGAATTGGTTGTAGTTGTTCATGCCTTGCGCTGTTGGAGACATTATCTTCTGGGAGATCATTTTGTGGTTTTCACCGACCACAAAAGTCTCAAGTATATCTTCACTTAGCATGACCTGAAATACCAGCAGTTCAGGAGGCCATCAGTGAGTGGTAGCTTATGGATCTATTATTTGAGATGCATTTAGAGGTGCATGATAGATAGGGGAAGACGTTTCTTTCTTCTATAGCAGTTAACTTTACTCTTTTTGACCGATTTTGAATGAGAAAACTATTAGATTCTAAAAACCTATTCCTCTGGGAAAGTGTGTCAGGAGAGGACCCTATTCCTTGATAGACCATAAGTGAGAATGAGATCTTGAATTTTCATTGGCGAGTATGGGTGTTAGTAGATATACACGAGGAGATGATTTAGGACTTTTACTCCTCAGTTTGGGAAGTTTATCTGGGTGTCACAAAGATGTATCATGATCTACACCGACAATATTGGTGGCCAAGTATAAAGAGAGATGTTGTTGATTTTTTCATGAGGTTTTCCACCTATTAGCAGGTGAAGGCACAACATCAGTGACCCGTAGGGCTTTTGCAGTAGTTACCCATTCCCGAGTGGAAGTGGAATGATGTGGCGATGGATTTTGTGATAGGTTTTCTGAGGTCACCTCGAGAAAATGATGTATTTTGTGTTGTCATTGATAGACTCACGAAGGTTTATCACTTCTTACCAATCAAGGAGACTTTCAGTGTTGATGAGTTGGGAAGATTGTACATCCAAGGGATTGTACGTTTACATGGGGTTCCATACTCCATTGCATTAGATAGGGATACACATTTTACTTCTTGGGTCTAGCAGGGGTTACAGAAGGCTTCAGGTACATAAGTAATTTTGAGTACAGCTTACCATACCTAGATAGATAGCTTGTCTGAGCGTATGTTTTAGGTGCTTGAGGACATACATCGAGCATGCATCCTAGATTTTGAAGGTTCTTGTGAGAAGCACATACCTATTGTAGAGTTTTCCTATAATAATAGTTTTCAAGAAACTATTCAGATGGCACCTTATGAGGCTTTGAATGGTAGGCCATGCCGATAAACCTTATGTTGGCTGGAGGTAGGAGAGGAAGCTATGCTGGGACCTCATCTTTTCATGGAGACCACATAGTAGAAATAGATTATTTAGAAGAGGATGGATACTACACATTCCCGATAGAAGTCTTATGCTGATCGATAGAGATGACTTCTGGAGTTCAAGGTCAGAGACCAGGTTTCCCTTCATATCACACCGAGGTTGGGAAACAGGAGGATTAGGAGACTAGGTAAGCTTTTAGTGAGGTACGTCAGGCTGTTTGATATGTTGGAGAGAGTTGGTTCAGTCACCTATCAGTTTTAGTTACCTCAGAGGTACCAGGCTATGCATGACATCTTTTACGTTTCTCATCTTCGACATTACTTCTCAGACCCGTCTCATGTTTTTTAACTCGAGGAGGTTGAGTTTTAGGTGGAAACCTTGTTCGAGGAGCATCCTATCCGGATTGTTGACTGAAGTGCAAAGGTTCTTTATGGACGGTCTATTCCTCTGGTACGAGTGCTATGACAGCACGAGCGAGTACAAGACAAGAACTAGGAGAGGGAGGCCGATGTATGATTGTAGTGGATAGTGCTATTAGGGGTTTCTTATTCTACACCGCTTTTCTAGGGAAATCTGGGGACAAATTTATTTAATGGGAGAAGTTTTTAAGAACCCAGATTTTTTTCAGGTATATTTTCCTTTTTCTTGTGTTTTTAAGAAAAATAGAAATTTCTAGAAATTTATTAAGTACACACCGTGTATTTTACGAGTACACGCCTTGTATATGGTTACCGCGAGTAGCCTGGTGCTGACCATGTAATGTCTATGCACACAACTATGTGTGGTGACCTGGAGACCATCAAATGTGGGGGCAAGTGAAGGCAAGTAAATTCCATGTACTTATAAAGTACACACTATGTACTCTCTTTTTATTTCACTAAATGGACCGGGGTCACGTCTGACAGACAGAACACACCTCCTCTTGACCTAGTTCATCCAGGAGCATCCGTACAGTTGTGATTCCTTCCTGATCCCCCGATCTAGCATTCATTCTTTGATTTTACCACCATCAATTTCATTGGGAATCTCCATGGTAAGCTCTTTATTCTTCAAGAGATTCATTTTCTGATTACTAATCTTTGAAGAGTTATCTTCTGTTAAATGTTTTATATGTTTTTTTAGATCTACAGTATTATTGGGTGATTCATGGATTGAGGTTCATGTATAATGATCCTACAACACCAAGGTATGTGGTTTGTGCCTTTTCGTAGTTAGTTTTTGTGTTATATGTGCAAAAGTACCCAATACCCTTGAATGGGGTATCGTGTGATTATGTTTTTAGACCTAATGTTGCCTGATATGGCTTGGATGATTGGATAGAGGTTTTAAGTTGTGAATAGGGTTTTTTTCCATGATATGGAGGTTTTTTTCCATGTTTTCTTATTTTGACCATTTGGTCTAGTTTTTCGTGTTAGGCTGCTACTTTGTTTTCCATACATAGTATTGTTAGGATGGAGTGTTTTATCTAACATGATGTTATGTTGTAGATTGTTTAGCCAAGTAGTTTCTAAGGTTTACTTTGGCTTCCATGTATTACTGTGCTCATTTGATTTACACAGGGCTGTGAGAACCTGGTGTAGTAGACCATAGGGAGAATCGACGTGAGGGCTTCTCTAGAGGGGCTGTTTTTTCTGCTATGATGCAATACCATATGGGGAATTAACATAAGTGCTTTCTAAGAGTGTCTGTAGTTCCTCAACAAGGGCCACATAGGGAATGAGATGTAATTTCTTCCCCAAAGCGCCTTTTAGTTACCGATACAAGACTATAGGGGGAATTGATGGTGAGTGCTTCCTCAGAGAGTCTGTGCTAAAGCTAATCCAAAGGGGATAGACTGTGTGTAATTACCATAGGGTTTCTTGTGTTTTCTAGGTAATACTAGAGGAGATTAGGGTTTGAGTACATCCCATAGGGTTACCTGTTTGTGATTATCTGCTTACATGATATGTGGTGTTTGAATGCTTTGAAACTGTAGGAATGTTTACTGTTGAGTACTTTGTTGTTTATTGCTTCTTTTGCCTATTTCCTTCCATATATATTCAGTGACTGTTAGGCACAGATCTCTTGGTGGTTGCCTACTGGGATTTAGTCTCACACCATGTTACGGTCATGCTTTTGGCCCCAAACAGATTATATTGTTGTAGGTATTGATAAGGGTAAGCTCCCTTCTACTTAAGTTACTTGATTTCTTTAGAGATGGAGAGCATGAGACCAAGCTGAGGCTTGCGATACTGAGGAGTTGTTACTGTTTTATTTTATAATTTGGTTTAGAAATTTATTTTAGCATTGTGACATGTTTGGATGCTTTACTAGACATATGTATCATGCATCATTATATATGTGCTCTAGCTGCTTATTACATTCAGTCTTCCGCTGTTTACTGTTGTACGCTATTATTACTACTTTCTCTATTGTCATCTGTTTCTCTTCTTCTGTGTTACTCTACCAATAAGGGAATAATTTCCCCACTATCACACCTAAGGCCCTCACTGCTAGTTGGTATCCTATGGTGTTAGGTGAAATGCTCTTGGGGCCATGTGACCAAACAGGTATGGGGCGCCTCTGGGTGGCTTCTGGAACCGGGACATTACAAATTGGTATCATAGGATTTTATTTCTTCTTGACTTACTGTTTGGAGCCTATAGCTAGGTATAGGAAGGAATATGTACTTAGTAATAAGCTATGCCTGAGAGTAGCTAACCCATGTACAAGGAAAAGCCAATTTACCTCATATTGCAATTTTTCTGGTTTTGCAGTATTACAGTTGATTTTTATTTTCACCATTGGGTGATCCACATGTTTTGTGTTGTTATCATTGATTTTATTGACGTTCTATTTCTATTTCAACCTAATGAGATGAGGATATTCCATCTCATGAATCAGATATGCACTTTCTATGAATCACATACCATGCCATTTAGGGTGTTTTAGTGATTGCATGTTGTTGTGATAGGTACTATGCTAGATATGCATGTTGTTGTGATAGATTTCTTAATAGAATACCTACTTTTGATAAGGTATTAAATTTTTAAGGTTTTGTTTGAATGAACACCAACCTTTGGTTCTTGAGGTTTTATGGGCCCTCATGGATCAAAATTTGGTGGATCATTAATCTGTTATGCTTGTATATGACATGTATAAGATGCCAAGCCTTGATTTACGGGGAGTATGGGCCTTCACAGATCAAATTTTGGAACTTAAATGTTCATTTCAATGTTTTTATCTGATCAAGAGTAGTTTCTGAGTCTTACTATCTAGAAAAACCCAGGATACATGTCATGTAGTGATGAATACATGCCATGTGTTCTTCTATTCGGGAAGAAACTTTCTTTCTTATGTACACACTGTGTACTCTGTGTACAAGCCATGTAGTCTCTAATTTTTTCACTAGCTGTGTGGGCAGAGACATGGGGTTGGGAAAAATCTTGGTGGGACACACTGTGTATTAGAAGTACATGCTGTGTGTTTAGATCCTATGTCTGCCCATGCGACTAATGACATGGATGGATAATGATTAGTTCATACACACCATGTCAGTCTTGAACAAGCCGTGTATTTTAACCCTTGAATCCAGCCGTGTAAAGAACAACATAGGTTAGTGAAATATTTTAGTATATGCCGTGTCTTTCTAGAACATGTTGTGTAGAGTAAGCCGTGTGTCTGGCCTTGTAACTAACTACATGTGTTGGTAAAGTTCGTCTAGTACACACCATGTCTGGTACTAACACACCATGTATTATTGTTCTAGGAGAACCATGTGGCTTAGCTATGTAAGGTAACTCAGGCAGGGGAAAAGTATTCAAGTACACACTGTGTGTTAGTACAGCGCGCCCTCGGTTTGGGGTGTTACAAAACCAATGGTGGAAGAAGTACACACCCATGTGAAGGCTTAAGGGAACACGCCGTGTAGTCATTATACATGCCATGTAACCTTGTTTTGAAAAAAATGAATGATTTCTTTCTCCTGTTCCCTTATTTTACTTCTATCTTTTAAGTCCTTGATAATCTTGATATAAGGTGTGCACTGGACCTTACAGAGTCATTCCACCAAGAATTACTCCAGTTGTATGCCAGTTATAGGGAAAAAATTAGACACCAGACATGACTGATCAAGGACTTCCAGTAGATCCTCCAGTTTTTCTAGTATTGGAACCAACCATCATTTCAGACACAGGTGCTAATGCACAGTTTTGAGAGGGATTTATGAGGTTCATGCAGACCTTTCATGGAGTACTGCTTTCTACCCCATCCATGGCAGATCTGATGTGAGTCTTTCAGTAGTATCATCCTCCCACTTTCACTAGGGAAAGAGGACCTCAGGCTGTTGAGTCTTGGTTATAATCCATGCTTTCTATCCTCGAGCATCTGGATATGCCTCCCGAGAGGAGGGTGAAGATCGCTACGTACATGATTCAGGATTCTTCCAAGAGATGGTGGGATGTGATCTCACAGGCGGTATGCTAGCAGGTTTTGGCATGGGATGAGTTCCAGTGTTCCTTCTATGACTACTTCTACCTGGAGACTTTGAGTGCTGATCAAGCCCGAGAGTTCATGAGTCTGGAGCAGGGTACTCTTTATGTTATGGAGTATTCTTCTCACTGCACCGAGCTGAAGTGCTTAAAACCTATTCCAAGAGGTGATGAGTTATTCCTAGAAAGGAAGTTTGGGGATGGTTTTAGGCACAACATCTGATCTCAGGTGAACATCATCAGGTTGACTTCCATCACTTCTATAGTCAACCAGGCGCTGATCACAGAGAAAAATTTGAGGGATTATAGAGTTTTGAGCCAGGGAATTTCGACATATGGAGTTAGTATCCCTTCTACTAATAGTAGGAAGTGCCATATGGGGTCTTCACACAATGATCCAAGTAGGTGATACACTTCTTATGGTAGCTAGGTGGTGTGCTACCAATGCAGGAAGAGTGGGTATACGAGGGAAAATTGCCCGAGATACCCAGTGGAGTGCCGATCTTGCAGCAAGATGGGTCATCTTTAGTGCTTTTATTAGATCTTCTGACCAGCAGCTGGTGACATGGGTTCTTATATGACACCGTGTTCAGGAGTAGAACCACCAATTACTCCTCAGTTAGGGAACTGGAGTTCTTCCAGCCATTCAGGCCGAGGTGGAGGTCATGGCTGTGGTATCCAGTTGCCAATATTTCAGTGACAACAGGGTGGATCAGCTCAGGGTGGTCTGGCAGGGTTGCAGGGCCACGATGCGGGTCAAACTTTTACAGTGGAGCAGACCCAGCAAGAGAAGGGTCTCGAACCCTCTACAGTTCGAGGTATGATCCTAGTTGCCTCAGTTTTAGCTTATGCTCTTTTCGATATAGGAGCTTCCCATAGATTTATATCTTTTGTTGTTGTGGGGAGCCTTGGGCTCTGTATCTTTACTTCTGTCGATTTCTTGACATTGGCCACTCTATTGGGGGAAATAATGACTAGTGTACATTAGTGTAATGAGTGACCTCTTGAGGTTAGTGGGTGTCACTTCTTATAGGAACTCAATGTCTTAGAGATGATAGGCTATGATGTCATTATCAGAATAAACTGATTGGTTCCCTTCTAGGCTGTTGTCGATTTCTATCGCCATAGGGCGAGTTTCACATCACCAAAGGGTGGATAGTTTTTTCATAAGGGAGAATGGGATGTCCAAGAGAGCAGATCACGACCCGAGCATCATGGTTTGGGTGTAGTTTCAACCCATATTCCTAGTCTATATCTGGATGACCAGGGGACTTCACAGTTGGAATTTCTTCCAGTGGTGGATCATTTCTTGGATGTCTTTCCAGAGGACTTTTCAGGTTTGCCTCCAGAATGAGATGTAGAATTTACTACTGAGCTTGTGCCAGGAGAGGCACCAGTGTCCATTCCCCCTTATAAGATGGCTACACTAGAGTTTCAAGATCTTAAGAAGTAGTTGGAGGAGTTACAGGTAAATGGTTTCATCCGACACAGTTGTTCTCATTGGGGTTCGCCTATCTTGTTTTTGAAGAAGGAAAATGGTACCCTAATGATTTGTGTGGATTATCAAAATTTGAACCAGTTGAAGGTCCGGAACTGATATCCCTTACTAAGGATTGATGACCTCTTAGATCAACTTTGAGGATACCGAGTGTTCTCGAAGATTTACTTGAGGTCCGATTACTATCAGTTCCAAATTAGACCATCTGATATAAGTCTTACAGTCTTTCAGAGTAGGTATGGTCTATACAAGTATGTGGTTATTCCGTTCGGTCTCACGAACATGCCTATAGTCTTCATGGTACTAATGAACCAAGTGTTCCATCCATACTTGGATTCCTTTGTGGGGGTCTTTGTAGATAATATCTTGGTGTACTCTCACACTTGACATGACCATGCTACCCATCTTGATATCATTTTGAGTACACTGATATAGAATCAGTTATATGTTATGCTATCGAAATTCCACTTTTGGTTGGGCTAAATTCACTTCATGGGTCATGTTATCTCAGAGACAAGAGTATTAGTAGACCTAGTGAAAGTGAGAGAAGTAGTTTCCTAAGAGTAGATAAAGAATTTATTTGAGGTATGAAGTTTTCTAGGGATGGATAGTTACTACAGATGTTTCATATATGACTTTTCATGATTATCAACACCACTGACGGGCCTGACTAAGAAGGGTGAGAAGTAATTGTGGATAGATTCTTACGAGTCAGCATTTTAGGAGTTGAAAGGGATATTGACTTCAGCACCCATACAAGTTTTTCTAGAACTAGGAAATAGCTACACTGTTTACTGTGATGCTTTAAGTATCGGTCGGGGGGTGGTTCTTATACAGGGAGAAGGAGTCGTCACGTACAGGTCTCAGTAGTTGAGACTAAATGAGAGGAATTACCCAACATGAGATCTTGAATTGGTTGAAGTTGTTCATGATTTGCGATTTTGGAGAAATTATCTTCTAGGATAGCATTTTGTGGTTTTCACCGACCACAAAAGTCTCAATTATATCTTCACTCAATGTGAACTAAATTTGAGAAAATGAAGGTGGGTTGAATACCTTCATTCCTTTACCTTTAAACATGCCTACACAGCTGGGAAAGGCAATGCTGTGGCTGATGCACTGCGCAGGAGGACTCAGATACAAGCAGTTCAGAAGTCTAGCAGTGAGTGGAAGCTTATGGATCTATTCTCTAGGATACATTTGGAGGTTCATGATAGACAGGGGAAGATGTTTCTTTTTTCTATAGCTGTTACCTCTACTCTTCTTAACCGAGTGCGAATGAGGCAACTATCTGATTATGAAGGCCTAGTCCTCTGGGAAACTGTGATAGGAGAGGACCCTATTCCTAGATAAACCATAAGAGAGGATGAGATCTTGTGTTTTCATAGGCACATATGGGTGTCAGTAGACATACGTGAGGAGATGATGCAGGACTTTCAATCCTCAATTTGGGCAGTTCATCCTGATGTCACCAAGATGTATCGTGATCTACACTGATAGTATTGGTGTCCATGTATGAAGAGAGATGTTTATGGCTTTGTCATGAGGTGTTCCACCTGTCAGAAGGTGAATGCGAAGCATCAGTGACCATTAGAGATTTTACATTTGTTACCCATTCCTGAGTGGAAGTGGAATGATGTCGCGATGGATTTTGTGATAGGTTTGCTGAGGTCACCTCGAGGAAATGATGCAGTTTGGGTTGTCATTGAAAGACTCACAAAGGTCTCTCACTTCTTACCAATCAAAGATACTTTCAGTGTTGATGAGTTGGAAAAACTATACATCCGAGAGATTTTACCTTTACATGGGGTTCCACACTCCATTATATCAGACATGAATGCATGTTTTACTTCTCGAGTTTGGTAGGGTTTAGAGAAGGATTTGGGTACATAATTACTTTTGAGTACTTCTTACCATCCCCAGACAGATGGCTAGCCCGAGCCTATAATTTAGGTTCTTGAGGGCATTCTTCGAGCATGCATCTTGGATTTTGGAGGTTCTTGGGAGAAGCACATACATCTTGTGGAGTTTTCCTACAATAATAGTTTTTAAGAAACTATTCATATGTCACCTTATGAGGCTTTGTATGGTAGGCCATGCTGATCACCCTTATGTTGGATAGAGGCAGGAGAGGTAGCTATGTTGGGACCTCATCTTGTCTAGGAGACCACAAAGCATATAAAGTTGATTCAGAAGAGAATGGATACTGTATAGTCTCAACAGAAATCTTATGATGATTGATAGAGATGACCTCTAGAATTTGAGGTTGGAGATTAGGTTTTCCTACATGTCACACCGAGGTTGGGACATAGGAGGATTATGAGACAGGGTTATCTTTCACCAAGGTACATTTGGTCATTTGATGTGTTGGAGAGAGTTGGGCTGGTCGCCTATCAGTTTCAGTTACCTCACGTTTCTCAGATTTGACATTACTTCTCAGACTTCTCTCATGTTTTTCAACCAGAGGAGGTTGAGTTATAGGTGGATGACTCATTCAAGGAGTATCCTATCTGGATTTTTGATCAAAGTGTGAAGGTTCTTCGTGGCCAGTTTGTTCCTCTAGTACAAGTGCTATGACAACACGAGCAAGTACAAGACGAGACATGGGAGAGGGAGGCCGATGTACGATTCCAGTGGCTGGAGTTGTTTGGGGTTTCTTATTCTACACCACATTGCTAGGGAAATTTGGGGATGAATTTCTTTAAGGGAGGAAGTTTGTAACAACTCAAATCTTCTTTTTATGGTATGTTTTCCTTTTTATGGTTTTTAAAGAAAAAGTGGTATTTATTGAAATTTTTTAAGTACACACTGTGTACTTTACAAGTACACTCCGTGTAGTCAGTTACCACAGGTAGCTGGGTGCTGGCCATGTAATGGCCACACACACGGCCGCATGTGGTGACCTGGAGACTGCTTAATACAGGGGCCGGTGAAGGCAAGTACATGCCGTGTTATTTTTTTTTATTTCATTAAATGGATTGGGGTTGCGTCTGATGGATAGAACACACCTCTTCTCGACCTAGTTAATCCAGGAGAATCCATACAACCATGATTCTTCCACAAGCCCTAGATCGAGCATCCGTTATCTGATTCGACCGCCATCAATTGCGTTGTGATTTCCACAGTAATATCTTCCTTCTTCTAGAGATTCATTTCAAGATTCCTCCTCTTTCAAGAGTTATCTTCAGTTAAACATTTTAGACGTTTTTGTAGATCTATGGTGTTCTGAGGAGATTCATGGCTTTCGGTTAACGTATAATGATGCTACAAAATCGAGGTAGGTGGTTTGTGCCTTCCTGTAGTTAATTTTTGTGTTATATGTGCAAAAGTGAACAATAACCTTGAACAGGTTATTGCGTGTTTATTTTTTAGCCCTAATGTTGCCTTCTATGCCTTGGTTGATTGGATAGAGGTTTTATGTTGTGAATAAGGTTTGTTTTTCCATGCTATGGAGGTTTTTTCCATTTTTTCTTGTTTTGACCTTTTGGTCTAGTTTTTCCTGTTAGGTAGCTGCTTTGTTTTCCATACCTAGTATTGTTAGAATGGAGTGGTTTAACTGACATGTTGTTATGCTGTAGATTGTTTAGCCAAGTAGTTGTTGAGGTTTACTTTGGATGCCATGTATTTCTGTGATCGTTTGACTTACACAGGGCCGTAAGAACCTGGTGTAGTAGACCATAGGGATAATCAAAGTGAGGGATTCTCTAGAGGTTCTGTTTTTTCTGTTATGATGTGAGACCATAGGGGGAGTTGACGCAAGTTCTTACTCATAGTGTTTGTAGTTTCGCGATGCAGACCATAGGGGGAATGAGATGTAAGTGCTTCCCCAGAGCGCCTTTTAGTTACTGATATGAGACTATAGGGGGAATTTACGGTTAGTGCTTCCTCAGAGAGTTTGTTCTAAAGCTGAACTAGAGGGGTTAGACTATGTGTACTTCCCAGAGGGTTGATTGTGTTTTTTAGGTAGGAACAGAGGGGATTAGGCTTTGATTACATCCCAAAGGGTTACCTATTTGTGATTATCTTCTTACTTGATATGTGGTGTTTGAATGCTTTGAAACTGTAGGAATGTTTACCATTGAGCACTTACTTGTTTACTATTTCTTTTTATTATTGCCTGCCATATATATTCACTGACTATTAGGCATAGATCTTTTGGTGGTTGCCTACTAGGATTTAGTCTCACACCTATTTGGGTCATGATTTTGGGCCCAAATAGATTATATTGTTTTAGTTATAGATAAGGGAAATCACTCTTCTACTTCAGGTACTTGATTGCTTTAGAGATGGAGAGCATGAGACCAAGCTGAGGCTTACAATGCTGAGGAGTTGTTACTATTTTCGTTTGTACTTTGGTTTAGCAATGTATTTCAGTATTGTGATGTGTTTGGATACTTTCCTAGACATATGTATCATGCATCATTATATATGTGCTCCAGATGCTTATTACATTCAGTCTTCCACTGTTTACTGTTGTACTCCATTATTACTGCTTCCGCTATTGTCATCTATTTCTCTTCTGCTGTGTTACTCTGCCAATGAGGGAATAGTTTCTCCACTATCACACCCAAGGCCCTCACTACTAGTCGGAAGCCTCTAGTGTTAGGGGAAATTCTCTTGAGGCTATGTGACCAACCGGGTACGGGGCGCCTCTGGGCAGCTTCTAGAACCGGAATGTTACAACTTATTTGGTCGAATAAGTCATCAATGTTGGGAAGATTATATTTGTTCTTTATAGTGATATTGTTAAGTTTTCGAAAATCAATGCAGAGTCCTATCGATTCACCTTTCTTCTTAATAAACAGAATAGGTGTAAACCAAGGTGATTCACTAGGGTGTATTAATCCCTTTTCAAGAATCTATTGGATTTGATTCTTCAATTCTTGTAACTCAATTGTGTCCATTATATAAGGTTTCTTTGAAATAGGCATATAACCTGGTATGAGTTCTATTGAAAAGTAAACTTCATGATTTGGTGGAAGATCGGAAAATTATTCTGAAATACATAAAAATTATCCCATACAATAGGTGTATTCTTAATGGTGAAATTTTCCCCAACCATTTGAGATAGATAACCTTCATTTATAGGAATCAAGACCCATAAGATGTAAGAAATTTCCACTAGAAGGTCATATTCATACTTGCATTGATAGATGATCATAGATTGATCCTGGATATGAAATTAGACTTCCCTTACTTGGAAATTGATATGAGATTCATATAGAGAAAGCTAATCCATGTGAATAATCACATCAAAATTCACTAAAGTTGGGATCATAGGATTTTCCGGAAGCACTTTCCCACAAACTTCAATTGGAGAAGAATTATAAACTTTTGATGTGACCATTATTACAATAGGATTTTTCATAGCTAAATCAATATATAATTGTCAAAGTAATACAATGATACCCTTCAAAAATTATTTAGAAATAAAAGAGTGGGTATATTCCGAATCAAATAAAACATTTCTAGTTTATAGTGGATGGTAAGTGTACCTTTCACCACTTCATTATCATACTCCACATCACCAATAGTGATCACATGTGAATTGAATTTGTCTTTGTCCTTAAGAGTTTACTAGCTTAGATCATCATCGATAACCCTTGTTTTAGGGCATTGGTTAACATAATTCCACCTTTCCTTGCACTTATAGTGTTAAAGTGTGGTAGGTACATTCTGTGTATCCTTTTCTCTATTTGTATCATTAGACATATTTTTCCCATCACTTTATCATTCAAATTCCTGATAACCTTCTCTCCCACTCTTAAAAAATATTCTAGTACCTTTAATAAAATTTCATGCATGTTTGTTTTCACACTTTGAGCATAAGGTAAAACTCATCTTCTTTTCAGAGTGGTATTTATATTTCCCCTTGAATTAAATTTTCTCTTCTAATAAAACCCATAGGACTGATGGGTTACTCCAATATCCATATCAACCTTGAGATAACATCAAATTATTTTTCATATCTATTGAATTCCATTATGGTTAATTCCCTTCCAAGACTTGGTTTTAATCCACAAAAGAATCGATCAATTTTACTCTCAGGTTGGATAATAATTCCAAAAGCGTAGCATGAAAGTATTGTAAAATTTTCTATATAGAAACCAATAGATTCATCTTCCATTTGATTAAGATCAAGTAAATCCTTCTCCATATTTTTTCAAAGAATAAAAGGAAATTACTTTTTTTAAAATAATTTATTGAACTCACCCCATTTAATAGATTCAATTTCATCTTTTTGAATCATATTATTGATAATATTCCTTCGTTGATTAGCTTCAATATCCATAAAATATACTTCCAAGATGAATTTATCAATGTATGAACATTGGAGAACTAAAAATATATTTTCACTGCTACTAATCTATTATTCATCCATTAGTGGATCAAAAGACCCACTAAAAAAAGGTGCATGTTGCCTCATGAAGGACTCGACCCAATGCTGTTCCCAAATTTTCTCAGTTGGAAGTCCTATATGATTCATAACATGAAAAAGTTATGTGATCATAGCGACAATATTTTCATTCCAGCTCTTATAACATTCATTTTCTTAGGAGGGAAATCATTGCATTACCTGTCACATTTAGCATTAATGCGATTCCTTCAGGTTACCTCTATTGACTAAAACCCAGAGGCACAATGTTATAAATACTAATCATAATGACAAAACCACATAATCAAGAATAAAATTTCAAATTAGGAAACTTTAGGTTTTATTCAAGTTTATTCATGCTCATTTATAAAATAATAGGATTATAACCTATACTTTTACATATCCTTAGGGTTCTTAATAAGGTTTTCCTATATTAGTTTCCAATGTTAAATATATATATTTTTTGATACCAACTATAATGGTCTATAATTTACATAAATAGAAATTACTTCAAAATTGAAGAATATTCATTAAAAAACATGAAAAAACTACACCAGGACCGTATAGGTTTAGTGTCTTTAGAAATTAGGAAACATAAATAACTGGTTCATAAGACTTCTACATTGTCTCTAACTTATTCCTTCATAACTAGACCCCTTTTTGACATATATTACTTAATCCCCTTCTTCATAACCTGGGGAAAAGAAACAAAAGAAAGGGTGAGATAGGAAGCTCAGTAAGGGTAAACAAGGGAGATATAAATCATATCATAATCAAAAGACATAATAAAATAACATTTGAAAAATATTATCTTGTATATGAAAGATCATGATATCATGTCATGGGATAAATAATAAATGTTCATAAATAATGAATGAACATATTACCAAAAGTCATAACATAAGACATGGAATTTGTTTCATACACATAAGAATATAAAATCATTTTATACTAGTCAATGCTCATTTCCAAGACTGCCATAGCAAACAAAGTCTATTATTAAATTGAGTTCACTCCTGGTTCCAACCCTATATTACTAAACCAATTTTACTTCCCGTTCCAGCACTGTATTACCGAACCAAGATCATTTCCCATTTAACATTGTATATATCATGAGATATAAATCTTTAACCAATTAATTGTATGTAGATATAGGTCCCACCAATCTCATAATTAAATTATTCTTACATGTGCCACAAAAACATAAACCATTCATTATAGCATAACCTAAGGAATAAATGGGTTTCGTAAACATCATTCCATCATAGCATAATCCATGTAAAACAAATAGATTTCATAAATATCTTCCATAATTAACATAATCAAACCATAGGAATAATTGACATAATATACTTGACACATATTCCTATTAAATAATTATATATTTGATGGAAAATAATTTTTATAGAACATTGGAAATTAATTCTTGAGGAAATTATCCTTTCTTCTTCAAAAATGTTTTCTTTTCTAATAATTTCATGTAATTTTACAAGAAAATAATTTCTTTGAAAATAAAATTTAAATATTGTAAATTAATCTTCATGTAAATAAAGTGTTTTAAAAACATAAAAAACTATTCATTCTATATAATTTAAAAGAAAACATTATTCTCAAACTTTTTTTGGATAAGTAAAAAATACCTCATATCCAAAGAAAAAAAATATTCCTTCCATACCATTTAATAAAATTCACTAATGGGTAAAATTTAATTTAAACCATTATAGAAGAATATAAAGAATATTTTGGAATACATATTTAGGAAACATGGACATGGAAGATAAATACACCCTAGTAAATACTTATGTATAAACAATCTTAGATAATAATGAGATTGCAAAATTATCCCTTACCTTAGGATAAATATCCTTTGTATGTATCCAAAAATCCTGTATAATGATTTAAATAATTTAATTTACTTATTATAGAATCATATTAATTTTTATGATATCATATATGACCATATTATCAGCCGTTTGTTAATAACATCTCATTATTACTCATTATTTGGGTATTAACTGCTTCATTTTATTATGCATGTTTTGTTGAATTAGTTTTGGTTATCCTTTTTAGATTATAGTTATACCATTTCAAAATAATATTTTAATATAATATAGATCCTATTTATTCATTATATACATTTATATAATCATGTTTTAATGGATATCATGTAGAATGAATCACATCACATTGTGGAGATGGTAGGTCGCACGTACACACAGGCGATGATATCATTCCCATAATTGTGAAATAGTATATAAGTGGATATTATATATTTTTTTATAGAATCTATATATTTTATAATAATCATATATAGTTATTATCTACATTATTATACCCATCCAAGTAAGGTGGTGGTGACAAATATATTACACAACATTGTGGAGACAGTAAGTCTTACGTATGCACGTGCAATGAGTTTTTTTCGTAGGATGGATAGAAAGTAGAATATGGTTATTACATAATAATAATAACATATCAGCATATAATTTATACTGGGTTTATTACTTTATAATGTAAAAAACTCAAGAAGAAAAAGTAGAGGAAGGAATAAGTTTGAAAGAATCGGTAGTAGATATTATCTCTTCTTCGATGAACTCCCTCTAGATCTCCTCTAAAGCACTAGAGTTGGTATTTAGAAAAGAAAAAAAAACATATATAATGTGACTAGGTAAGTTGAGAATGGAAATGGGTAGGGTATGGACAATATTTAAGTCTCAAAGTGAAGTGATTAAGTGAATAAGGATGTGCCCTTTTATAATTGAGGTGAGGGGAATTTTTGGAATCTCCAAAAATATTAATTTATAATAAAGTAAAAACCCATCCAAAAACATAAAAAATATACTATTTTATAAGATGATATGATATAAGGTTTTAATCTCAGAAACAAATAAATTTTAGATAAGTTTTTTCTATCAATTTAGACCTTATCATTTTAATTAACACTTTGTTATTCTATTTAATTTTAACTAAGGTAACAAATATTTCAATATAAAAAGGGTACAATATTTACTTATTTGATATAAATTAGACCATAAATGAATAATTTAGAACACTTTAGACTATATCATAATTATTATATATTTTTAAAACAAGTTTTATTATTTTTAAAATAATTTAATAATATATTATTTTGATAAACAATGAATAATATTAATTTTGACACCATTCAATTAATTGATTATTAAAAATATAAATATAACATGTTAACTTCAAATAAAATATTTAATTAAATTTATAAAAGTTAAAGGTCATATAGAAAATTATTTTTATATTTTAATTATCCCAAATTATATTTATTTTAATATTTTTAATAACATTTATTTGTTATCTTCATTAATAAAATAATTACTGCATCAATGTTGTGTTATTATTAAATATGCATATTTGTTGAATTAAAAATAAAAATAAAATACAATGATGAATATAAATCCTATATATTTTATAATGATTATTATATTCTAATATATCTTCTATAAAATCCTTCATTAAAAATGTTATATTTATTAAAACATGAATGTGAAAACTTTAACATCACTTTAAATAAAATATTATAATGGTTATAATCTTTTCCATATGGCTCAAATGGTCAATAATTCTACCATTGGATGATTATGGTTGAGATATACTCTACCAATAATATTTTGTAAAGATTTTTTATCTTTTAATGGTTATTTTAATTTTAATAAAAATTATTTTATTGTTTTTTATCAATTAAATAATTTATACATCATCAATATATAAGATTTTAAGGTAATTATTAATTTACTAAAAATTAAAAATATATTAAAAGATAAATAAAAGCATTTAATATTTCAAATGATTATTTATAGTAAAATTTATAATATGTATAACTTTATATTAAAAATTATATAGTTATTAAAATTTGAGTAAGACATATTTAACTCTTCTTTATTTAAAATAAATTAAATGTCCAAATTTAATCCACGTAGCTTCCAAAGGATACCATTTCAACCCAAGGATGATTTAGGTTAAAAAACACTCATCCAATGATATTAGGAAAAGTTTTAGGGTAATTATATAATATTATTGTTACCTTTAATTACATGATTTACCCTTTTACTATATTAATAAAAATTACCAAAGTTATTATTCATAATGCCTAAAAATAAAATAAATATATTTACATAATTTGGAACCAATAATTACAAATATTAAATTTATTTTTAAAAATTCAAAACACATAAGTTGTATTAATTAATTTAAAATTAATCTCATTGTATGAATGAGAAAACAAGTTTTAAAAGTTAAAACATTGCAAAAGATGAAATGATTTTATATATAAATTCAATATAAAATTAATGCTAATTACCTAAATCTTATTAAATAATAATAATATAATCTATTTATACTTAAAAAATATGAAATAATATAATTTAACCTTATATATATTTTTGAGGAAAAAGTTGTTTTCAATTAAAATTTAGTATATTTTAACTATACATCAAAACTTGAAAGTTATCAGAGAAATATAAAAAATTCATCCAAATTATAATTTTATATCATAATTCCAAAGAATAAGTTTATGTTTTCATAAAAAAATTATTAATGTGTCAAAAGTTTAATTTAAAATTGGTTCTCCATTAATGGGTGGTAAGATCACCCTTTTGATAAATATAGGGGTTTAGACATAAAATAAGGTTTATTCATATACTATGACTAAAAAATATATTTTGTGAATATCAAAAATATTTTATTAAATATATAACATATATATTTCACTAATTTTATTTAATAATTATAGTTAACTTAATTTATTAATACAAAAATACAAAATATTCCCTTTAAATTTAATTGGTTTATATTTTTCATAAATTATTGGTAGCGAATGAATTCAACATTCATTTTCATAAGTTAGTTATATTTATTTCCACTAACATAAATAATAGGTTATAATGGTAATGTTATACTAATTTAATCTCATGGTTCTTTTAAACTCATAATTGTATGAAATGAAATATATTGAATAATTAAAATTATTTAAAGAAAAATATTTCATAAAAATATTCAGGTGTTACAACCAAGGTGCAAGTACTAGATCCGTAGAATTAAAAAATGCGTGGAAAATTGAATAATTAAAAAAAATATTTATTTTGACCAAGAATTACTATTAAGTGGGTAATAATAAATTATAAGTATAATAATATAGGTATGTATATGGTTTTATTATATATGTTAAATAAGCCTAAATTTATTATATACATGTGTTAAACCAAGTAGAAGTTTGTGGAAAGGGGATTTTTAACTTAATTTATTTTCCATGGGTTATATAACTTCTTTATTTATAATGTTATACTGATATTATGTGTGCTATTACCAATTATTTTTTATGTTGTATTGATACCTTTTTTATATGGATTTATATTTTCTCCACATGATTGTATCATTGACAGATTCCCATTTCCAATGTTATGAATCTTCACAAGGGTTTCCTCATAACAATTTATCTTTATTGATACATTTTCTATATTAATGTACATATATCATGGGATGTGTAAAAAGTAACTATTTATAATTTTCTAGTATAGTAAAATGGATGACCAAGGTCGTATCACTTAAAGAGATTTATAGTTATTCACTAACTAATTCAATTAAACTAAACTGATTTTTTTAATTTATTATTTTATTAAAATAATGAAAAATATATTTGGAAAATAGGATGAACATATAAAATAACTTATAATATAAATATAATGGTGGTTAAAAAAGAAATAAGTTGGCCCTAAGGTTTAGTTTCATGTTCCTTCATTATTCATGTTGTTGTTTCAAATTCAGTTTGATAACCCAATTGTGAAATCTCACTCTTGGATTATTTTCCTCCTATTTAGTGGTTGTGAAATCTTAAATATGAAGTAAAACTAAATTCCACCTCATCCTATAATCAAGGTTGATGACACAACTCAATTGAGAGTGTGGAATATCCCAAGAACCAACTCCATCATATTTTATTTCATCCATTGAACTAATATACTCCATCATGTGAAAAGTTATCATTAAATGGAAGGGAGGGAAAATATTAATATAAAAGAATATAAGTGAGGTTGAGATCCATGTTGTAGTGGATTATTTACACACCCATACACTTCACCTTCATTTACTATAAATTTAAATAAAACATTATAATTTATGAATATAATTCTAAAACACTGGATCCTCCCCTAAGGCCAAGCCTTGAGTCAATATTCCATTATCAAAAGTAATAGGTTCTGATGGAAGAGAAAATGAGTAGAAAAGGATAAGAGAACAAGAGACAGAGAGAGAGACACACTGTGGAAGAAAACAGAGGAAGCAATTTTTATTAAAAATATCCTGTATGAATTAAAATAGAAAGATACTAAAATAAAAATCTACAACAGAAAAATTAGTAAAACAGAGAATTAACACATCTCCCTGACCGATCCTATGATATTTTTCTCAAAACCCACCCCATCATATTTATAAATTGATTAATATATTATATACCCCTCATTAAAATATTTAGTATCTATCATCCAAAGTTTTAATGTATCTTTATTTTAAATCTATACAAATATATCAGAGTTTTCTAATTTTCAATGTTGAATACTTCTATGGCATGGAAAAATAAATTGTGGCATAACCACTTATTCTTTTTATGGATATTTCATGGGATGTGGGGTATCCAAGTTACTACATGGATGAAGGCTCTTATATTAAAATATTTTCCACTACCAATGTGGGTTCTTTCATGACATAGATTCATTCCTATGGAATAACCAATTGAAATGTGATTTACATTAAATAATCAACACTTCCCATCTTATCACGTTCATAATACAATTCCAACACCGAGACACATGATCTATGCTCACTCAATATTCATGACATTTCCAATATCAGGTCACCCATAGTGAATAACAACTCCTATAATATAGGGATTCCTATTTAGTGAGCCCAAAATGTAGGGGATGGTGCAATGACATAAGGTACCTCCTTCCTCAATATGGCCTTCACAGCGGTCATATGGCACTCCCATCCACATGAAAGGTTTTTTTATTTAAAAAAAAAGATTCTATGAGTTCATATAATGTCGTTAAATCAAGATATAGTGATACTTGGGTTTGGAAGTAGTCACCAACTTGAGATCGAGATTTCCCAGCATTGTCCATGGTGGTTCTTGATGTTGTAGATGGAAAAAAACATTATAGAGGGTGGTAGATGGTAGTGACGAAATATCTAAATAAAGAGGCATGGGAATTAGGTAGAACAAAATTGTTTTTATAAGTGAGGAATACTAACTGAGAGATAATTATCTCAAATTGATGTTATGCTCAGTCTGTCACTTATATAAATGAAATCCCATATCATAAAAGGATCAGAATGCATATTTTGGGGATGCTATCCCACTATAACACTCACAAAACACATGGTCCACACCAATATATGTGACCCATGGGGTATTTAGTACAAAATCTTAATTGTATCCTTCCCACACAAATCAAACCCCCCTCCTACTGGGCATGCCCTCCTGGAAGGCTATCTTGGTTGGCTGACCCCTTGCGGGATGGATAGGTGGCTGGCTATCCTACTAGATGAGGGATAACCTCATTAGACCTATTTTTACCCAAAAAATGTTAAATAACACCACAAATTCATAAGTAAAATTAAACATTTAAACCATCATTTCTATTCATTTTAATCCATTTTAATTTCTTAATTATTAATTACCATATATTAAATAAATTTTATAATTACATGAGTATTTCCATTAAAAAACTTTCAAAATTTTTAAAAAATGATCAAAATTTTTCATTATAAAATGATTGAATCAAATACCCCCACACATGAACCATGATTTTCCTCAAGAATCAAATCTCAAACTTAAATTAATGATGGATATAATGCTACAATAATTAAAACTAAAAAGTAATAAAATCAAATAATTATTGATGTTAAATCATAATTTTAAGTTCCACATAAAACATCAATTTAACTTCTCATTTTCAAAGTACCAATCAAACCAAGTATTTTAATTTTTAACCTTTTGAAAATTGTGTAACTTATCCTTTCATTAATTCAATATTCTCAATATATTATTATAAAACATGCCAAGTTATGAGCTCACTCACTTTTGAATCCTTTTACTCATCACTCATGATAAAAATAAAAGTAGAATTATGATTTAATCCTGATAACATAATTATTTTTCACAGGCCAATAAAGTAACTAATTTATCCATATTATAAATAAAAAAGTCACATGAAATCAAGAGGACTTTGAAATTTAGGCTCTAATTAATCTAGGGCATAAGTTTAGTGGGTTTTGATGCGAAAATAATCATTATGGTTCAAATAGAAAGTTAATTCTAAAGTATAAAGCATGATATAAAAAGTAAAATATGAATTAAAATATCCCTTAAAAGTAATAACTCCCACTTCCAAGGCTCAAAGTAAGGTCACAATCAATGATATAATTAGAATGAATTACAACTTCTTGATTTTTTATCTATTTTCTTTATTTCTTTCAAATTACTTTTTCACATATATATATTTTTTACCTTTTGAAAAGTAATTCTTAGAATAAACCTCACATGAACCACCTAACTACATATGATAAAAATAATTGTTTTAATAATGTTGATTTTTAATCCTTCTAAGTCAAAACCCATTTTTTTCATTATTTTTCTTCACAAAGGGAAAATAATAATGTATAATAAATGATTCAAAAACCTTTATATATTCCCAAACTAGAACCATCGCACTTATTAATTACTATTTTGTACATCCGCTGACCATTAATTACCTCACCCCACACCTAAACTTTAAAATATCATGTAAAATACTAAGAGGTGGGTAGGAATGGATAAATATGGCTTGAAATTTGGATCATTCTTATAAAATTCATTCATGGTCTCTATCGGATAAACAAATATTAATATATATAGTGATTTCAAAAAAAAATTTATTATCAATAAAAATGAATCAATCATATTAAATGTGGGTTTTCATTGTTGTAACTTTGAAAAGTTCCAATGAAAGTTCTAGATGGTGACATTCCCCAAGATTAGTTAACAAATATTCTCAAGATATAGTAGAAAGTATTTGGTCTATAAATTATCTCAATAATGAAATATATAATTTGGGACAATAACTCATGGAATGAATAATAATAAAACATAGATTCACATAAATTTAATATATTTAAATTATGAAAAATGGTCTAGAAATTTCATTTACATCAAATCATGAGTCATCAATTTAATATCCATGATTCACTATAATCATTCAATTATAAATCTTAGTCATTAAATATAATTATCATTAAAATATAAAACAAGGTATCATAGTGTTCCTAAGAAACTAATGTATACTAGTTTTTTCAATTAAAGAAAACATTCAAGTATGGGCATATAATTTCTAGATTTAACAATATTTATTAAATTTCATGTTTAAAACAAATTATTATACAAATATTTAGGGTGTTTTAAACACAAAGTATGAAAGAATGAATTACCTTTTCTCATGTATCTTCATTAATCTATTCTCATTGTTGTTTTGTGGATACCTTGTGGAATTATGGTCTTGAAAAAGAAAATAAATCAATCAAAACATAAGGATCATGTCATTAAAGATAAAAAATAATAAGAGATTGGGTTGTATTATAAAATAATTCCTTGGAATGAAATTGGAAGTACTAGAAATAAAGTAATGAGATAAGTATTGGTATGATCCCCCAAGTGGGACCTAGATTTTTACTACCTCTATATGTGTAGTTCCAAATGTTATCTATATTCCATTGGTTGGTGGATCTTCATGGATTTTAACCAACACATGTTGATTTTTCCATCTTGCATTTCTTCTTTGTGGGTGGTGATGAATCTATAGATAGAGTACACAAAATCCACCCATTCACAATTAGGTATAGCTTTTATAGTGGGGGTGGGATGCAATATGAATCATCCATATTCTTGGTTACTACTTGTGAAACATCCTCTTTCTTGTCTAGTAATTTCTCAATATGGGATGTATGAATTTAATTCTCAAATGGAGATTTATAATGTAAATTAACTTAAAATAATTTCAAACATGTATAACAAATATAAAAATATTCTCTTTTAATATGAAAAGCACATGTGTTGGGTTCCTTAGACTCAACTATATATAATTCCTTATAGACTCCATAAAATGTATGTTAAAAAGAATTAGGTAGTTCCATGTGTTCCTCAGTAGGTGTATGGTCAAGTTATTCTTCTTTTTTAAGAGAAAAAAAGGATTTTTCAAATTTGAAATCTCAAAATTTATGGGAGTTATAATCAAGTGATATTTAATTAAATAAAAAAAATAAAGGGTTTAAAAAAGGTTTATCTCCCTATATTGGTTCATCTTGAATCTCTTTTTCAGTGGTAAGGGAATCTTAGAGTAAAATCTCATTGGATAGAGGTAGGTAGTTAGTATCCTCCATATTTTTTTTTTCAAATTACACCACATGGGTGGTGTCTTACCTTTTATAGTGCTAAAGAGATATGAAATGGTGTTTAATCTTCTACTTTGTAAGGAATGATGAGATCATGTTGTACCTCATACTCATTCCAAAATTTATCTAGATCTTATTTATCCCCACATTTAGATCAGCAGGAAAGTCTTCATCATCATGAATTAACTCCATATCTTCATGGTCGATTTTGATTTGATTCTATAGATGGTTAGGAAATGGATAATTTTCAAGTGCAGCCTCAACTTCTTATATATCTTCAAAAAAATTAGGAAGGATAAATGTGGAATCTTTTTGTGCCTCATCCACTGAATGAAATTGTGGAAAGTAGCAGGATAACTCGGTTAGTTTCCTAGCCATGTATTTAACGATTGGATTGTTCATATCCACCCTCAAGATTTCTATAAATTCTTAGAATGACCACTCTCCACAATTGGTATGAAAAAATAATCTAACATTCATAAAAAATAGAAACAAAATATTCTATAGAAAAGTGCGATTTAAACATTTTTTTAGTTTTTTTGAAAGAAATAGTGGAAAATTATTTATAAGCTGTGAAAAGAAAAAGTACGAAAAAAACCACTTAGATCCATAGAAATTAAAACACGTTTTTGATGCACATATATAATGGGGTGTGGAAATAACTACTATTTATAATTTCATAGTGTAGCATAATGGATGAATAGTTCCATCTCACTTGAAAATATTCACAAAAATTCACTTACTAATTCAATGAACCTAAACTACTTTTTTTGTTTTTTTATTATTTTATTAAAATAATGAAAAAGAGATAGAAAAGGGGATGAAAATCTAAAATAACATGAAATTAAAATAGAATGGGGGATAAAAAAGAAATAACATTGATTTAATGTTTTGTTTCAGGTTTCTTCATTATTCATATTGTTGTTTCAAATTCAATTTGATAACACAATTGTGAAATCTCACTCTTGGATTAATATCCTTTTATTTAGTGGTTACGAAAACTTTAATTCAAAGGAAAAATCAATTCCACCACCTCATATTATCAAGGTTTATGAAACAAATCAATATTTAGTGTTCTATCTACTAGGACCTAGCTCTATCATATAGTATTCATCTGTTGAACATCTCAAATCCACCATGTGAAGAGATATAGTTCAATAGAAGGGTAGGAAAATATTAAAATAAAAGAATAGAAGTGAGGTTAATACCTCTGTTGTAGTGAATGATGACCAAACTCATACACTTCAACTTTATTAACTAAAAATAGAAATAAAACAATAAAACTAAATAAGATAATTTAGGAACACCCAATCCTCCTTTGAGGCCAAACCACATGCAAATATTCCATTATCAGAAGTAATAGGTCATGATAAAAGAGAAAGAGAGAATAAGAGAAGAGAGAGGGAGAGATAGAGAGAGGAAGAAAGTAGAGGAAATAATTTTTTTAGAAACAACATGCATGAATTACTAAATAAAGAAACTAAAATAAAAATATATAATAGAATTTTTTTTAAAACAAAGTAGCATCACTACTCCCCAACTGATCCTCTGATAATTTTTACAGCATCTAACCCCTCATAATTATAGAGGGAGTAATCTTATATATCTCCCTCATTTAAATCATAAATATATCCTGGTATATGTTTGAATGTATATTTATTTTAAATCTATATAGATATATTAGGTCTTTCCAATTTTCAACATTGAATAATTTTTTAGTGTGGGTAAATAAATTAAGGTGTATCCACTTATTAACTACATGTCTATTACATGGGATGCAGGGAAGTGAAGTTAATCCATAAATTTATTATCCTTTCTTCAAATATTAGCCAATGAAAATTTGGTTTCTTCCAAAACATAGCTACATTTCTATGGTGAAATATATTAAAAGTTTATTTACCTTAAATATTTTGTACTACCCATCTTATCACTTCCACAGTACAATTCCAGAAGCACGAAACACACTCTACCCTCACTCAATATTCACACCACTAAAAATATTAGGTCACCCATGGAACAAATAAATTAATATGGCATAATAAATCCTGTTTGGTGATCCCACAATGCATAAGATGGTGAAATGGTGAAAGGTACCTTCTTCCTCCATCCGATCTTTATAGTGCCTGGATTGAACTCCCATCGACATGTAGGGTATTTTTCTCTTCAGAATGAGTTTCTAAGAGGTCAATTGAGGTCCCTGATTTGATATATAGTGATAATTAGATTCATATATGGTTACTAGATTCTGTTAAATCTTTCTCAACATTATCCATGGTGGTTCAAAATGTTTCAGGTGGCATAGGGAGTCATCAAGGTGATATACAGCAATGAAAAAATGTCCAAATCAAGAGGCACAAAAATTAGGCTGGACGATAATAATTTTATAAGTGAGGAATAATGACTGAGGGAGTTTTATCACACATTCAATATGAACTATTTCTAGTTTATTTATAAATGAAATCTTGTGCCGACATAGGCTTATAATGCCTTCTGCAAGGATGGTCTTCTATTATATCTCTCTCACACCACATGGTCCATGTCGACACACATGGCCCATGTGGGATTTTTTCCCATCCTCTATATGAGATCCTAACCATTTGTTTAAAACCCAAATTCCACTGTGTAGGCTATTCTGATGGCTTGTCTTGACTATCTGGACCCTTGTGGTCAGGCTTGGTGGCTGGCTGGCCTACTGATTGAGGGCCATCCTGGTTGGCCCTAATTTTTACCTAAAACTTATTAAACAAAAAAATTCATAAGTAAAATAAAATATTTAAAAACCCTCATTTTTATTCAATTTAATCCATTTAAATTACCCAATTATGATTTTTATAGTTTAAATAAACTTTATAATTAGATGGGTATTCCCATTAAAGACCTTTCAAAATCATTAAAAATGTTCATTTTTTTGCATGATAAAATGAGTGCATCATATATTCATCACCTCATTTATTTTTTATGGTATGTATTCTTCCCTTGAACCTATTTTGTGAATATTTTCATGAAAATTATAGCGATATAAAAATCTATCTATGTTTATTTATTTCATTAGGTTTTGATTTAAATTTTATAAATTTTTTAAGGGGTTATGTTACAATCTCACTTTTTATCAATATTATTTATGTTTCACTTTCTATTATTTGAAATTATATGTTTTTATCTCTTAAATCCCATATATTTTCCTCTAATATATTTATTTCTATGGTTTAAAAGTGTTAGTAAAGATTTCCCTCTCTTTGTTACTCAAAAATACCAAAATGGTGTTTTTAGGAAAAGCCGACATAATTTATCTTATTTTGGGTGAGAATCTTTCTTCTAAATTTCTTTGTTATTAAATTTTATTATGGAAGTTTTTACCTATATATAAAGGTGTGATAATGGACTTTTATACTACCTTTGAAATTATTTACCAATTATTAAAAGGAATATTTTCAAATTTTTTTCATATGATTCACTTTTGACTTTTTACGAAGGTGTGAAAACAATGTTTTCTTTTTACTGTACATGACATGAATGAATTTTCCCAGCATCATGTAATTTCTTTAACATGAATCTTACTTTATAATTTTCCATTATTATTTAAAGAAAATATTATTCCCATTATTCCAAGATTTTTTATATTTAAAATTTATAAAAAGAAAGGGATATTTTCCCTTATTTTTCAAAGAGTATTTTAAAATCATTTTTAAGAGTGTTTTTCATATATGTAAATTGACATTAAGGGATATTATGATTCATTAGGGATATTATCTAATGATACCATCCATATTATTTCTTAGGATGGATTATGATGATGCATTATTAAAGTTATCAAGAAACCCATTTCTTTCCACGGGCCAATTAAGTGATGATGGGATAATGAATGTTATGGTGTTTTGGAACACATATTTATGGTTTATCATCTTGTGATGGGTTGATCCATTATAGATTTCCAATTCATTGGGTAAAGGTGTTATATTACATGGTATTACTAAGGAATAATGATAATTATACCAAATAAAATATACTAAGGGATTCTAGTAATAATACCCAATACAATATACCAAGTGATGTTGGTCATAATACTTGATCCATTATGCTCAAGGATTCTAGTGATTCTACCCAATACATTGTGATATGAAATTCTAGTGATTATTCTTGATCTATTATTTCATGAGATTCTTATAATTCCCATGTGTACGATGGAGTTATGAAATTCAATAGAAATTTGGATTCTTCAAGTTAGTAGATGATTCATATTTTTAACCAGACTTCAAGATAGAATTTAGAAATTTAGAAGCTATAAAAAGAGGTTTTTTTGGACTAGTAATGAAGTTTAAATGGTGTAAAAGAGGTTCAATATAGCACCAGAGTAAGCTAAGTGATCCAATACTACAATCTACAACCCACAACTAGCCAGTGAACTTGGTAGTAGCCCTATGTCACTACTGGGCTCACTAGATAGTGACATTAGACTGACTGGACAATATATTATTTAAAAGGGAATTTTGTTTACCAAATTACCCCTCATGCTTTAGTGAAATACATCTATTATTCATACCTTATATTGATGCATAAACCAGACCATCTCTTTCCCCTTGTCCCCTAGGTTTCACCATAGATTTAGGGTGTTTCATGGAATATTTCTAGCCATTGAAGGTGAGTCTCTTCTTCCATTGGCCTTCTTTTTTTATCCTCCCATTCCTTTATAATTATTTAATTCCTAAAATTAGGGTTTTTGATATGATTATATAGTATCATGGTGGAATAATTTGATTCACATGGTTATTTTTCTAAAACTTGGAAGAGGACGTCCCAAGACACCATCTACATGAAATCACTCAATATTTTTGTAAAGGTTTTTCATTATTTATAATTTTCATAGTGTTTATTTAAAATTAATTTTTAAATTCTCTTGGAATTATAAATTCATGATAAGGCTTTCACCCGAGATGATTTTGGGGGTTTGTTGCAAACTTCTCATAGGTTGTTGGTTGCAGTTCCATTGCGATGTGCCTATTTAGCGAGATTTCAACATTTTGAACATTATAAAATTAAATTGATAAATTGATTATAAATGATATAATAAATTAATAAGTGTTTTTGGTGTGATTTAGGTCCTCACATGGTTTGGAAGTGGCTATATGAGTTGGGATAATCTTGGTTGGGCTTGGACAGGTTTTCATGTGCCTAGGTGGAGTTTCTAGACCAAGATTTTTAAAATGAAAATGGATTCATATCGAAGTAAATGATCCTTCATACATACCCTATGGTTTATTCCTTCACTTATGGTGCATGTTATGTGTATCCTTTCCACTAATAGATTTGTAATGTTTTAATTAAATGATTCTCTTTTTAAAAATGTGATAGTTATATAATTTAAAATGAATTCCTTGGATCGAGAATGTGCTAAGGGCCATAGTGGACCCTTGAGATTATCTTTCTTACCTCAAACACTGATGGAAAAGTCTGTGAATATGGATATTATTCCCCATGATATTCTGACCCTATAAGAAGCATGACCAGAGTGAGGGTGAATGGAAGGCCCTCATTAGGATACCCTTGAGACCTTTTGGTAGAGGTGCATTTGACTTAGAGGAATTGGCATAAATGGGTCATAGCGTGACTATGGGTGGGGTGAGTGACTAACCTTGAGAGAATATTTATTTCAAGATAATATTTATTCCATATCTATATTATGTTTCCTATGAGGTATTCCCTGGTTGGACTATGATTCTATACTTGTATTGTGACTTGCAGAGGGATGTGTTACTTTTGGGAATGGGCATGGGCCCATGTATTGTAAATTAACCAGGAGGATCCCAAGTGGGCGCCCCTATTTTGTGTAGAATTAGGGGAACATAGTGATGTATTGAACCCAATGAGATGTAATTTATTGGGATGGATAATGATGATAGGATTGGTCATTCAAACAACCCTAGTTCTTTCTTTTATTTATATTGGGACTTGGTATACACCCTTTTGTCGGTTTTACATATGCATGGAAATTACCATAAGAAAGGTCATTTTATTTTTGTATGGAAAACACCCATAGGGGTGGTATTTTATTATGTGTTACTATCTAGAAGAGGAAAATACCATGGGGGGATTATGATACTTATAGGCTATTACCTTGGATAAGAAAACTTCTATAGGGGATGTATGTGCTACCATCAGTGGGGATTCCATGGATATAGAGATGGGGTTGATTTAGTATACTAGGATAAATATTTATAGGAATAATCCTTAGGTATTTAATACATATGGGGTTATTCCTTAGCTAAAAAAAATCCCATAGAGGTGGTTCATTATACTTATCTGTATATGAGGTAGACTCGTGTTTGTTATATTTGGAGGTCTGGTTATCAGAATGTGCTCAGAGATACCCTGACAATAAATAGAGAAGGTATGGTTGATCGGGGCCATAGACATAAGGATAAAAAATGTTTTTCTATTTAGTACATGGTTTTTCAGGGCCATTGTGACATGATTAGATAAATTCTAGCATTAGGATGAATTTGGTGTTGGGGGTTGTTATATTTTATTTATTCTACCAATTTATTTATGCATTCTGAGCATGTCACATGCACATATCACTTCATTTTTGGTATAGTATAGGAAAAATTTAGTGGTTACCTATTGAGTTTTTTACTCACATATTTCTTAGATAACCATAACACTCGGGTACCCAAGAATCCCTCAGTTGTTACAGGTTTAGGTTAAGATGAGTCATGAGATTACACGATCAAGATGGTTTATCTTAGTTGGGATATGATGTTCAGGGACAAGTGAGGCTTTAGGATTGTAATATAGCCTCCCATAATTTTTATTCAGTCCTTTTATCTTTTCTTTATTTTTATTTTGTATATATGATCATCCTAGTGGGTGATCGAACTTGTATACCATTATTTGAGTAGTTTATTTTATTATAGAATGTTTTTTAATCATTATTGATGCATAATATAATACTTATGGTTGTTTATGATGTTTTATTTATTTATTAGTGATTGTGAAATCTGATATGGGGTATCAAATCCATATTTATTTTTATTTTGTTTTACTATTTGGGATATGATAACAAAGAGATATAAGAATGTTTTAGAGCTTGAGATTGATACCAGGCTGGTGTTTTAGGAACACCTCTTTCAGTAGGATGTCTAGGATTATAGAGTCTTAGGATGGATTCTATTGGTATGAAATGTTATAGTTTTATATATGATTTAACTTTGAGTGATGCATATAAAGCTTAGAGAATTATGATTATATGGGATTTGGATCTTGATCCATAGGGGTAAGAGGCATCTTTACATGAATCACGATTCAGCTAGACCACCTTGTATATATATCTCATTATTATGGAAGGTAATATGGATCCATGGTAAGGTGATTGCTGAACATGATGACATACTACCTCAGTGTATGGCATATAAAGTGACCCTATTAGTTTTCTAAGGAACATGGTGCATTATTGGGAAATCCCTAGTGGGTTTTTATTTTATTGGTTTGGTTATTTAAATAATCAATAACAAATTATATATCATTTTACCATATATCTTGGAATGGAATTATAATTAAATGATCTAGTGTGTTAATTTAGTAAGAATCATCTAGGATGATGCCATTAACTATGATATTGATGACTAATGAGGTTTCCATTCTTGAGGGAGTGGTCCCATAAGTGGACGCTCAATGAGAATCAGTGCCTGGTGTGATGATGGTCTTGGAAGGTGGTTCTATTATGTTTTTTATATTGGTTCCCTAAAGTCATGAAGTGGCCCTTGTCATGTAGGATGTTGGTTTATATTTTATATGAGAGTGCGGTTGGTGTTCTATATTTCATGACTTATATAAGACCAAACTTTTAGGCTAGGCGGTATACCTAAATATATTTGATTTTGTATGAGACCATGGTAGTTTAGTGGATTGTATTATTAAGAAAACCCTATAAAAGGGGTTATGATATGCTTGTGTGATCCTTAGGTGAAGAAATTCATGGGAATAATCCTTGGTTTTAGATAAATGCATTGAATGTGAAATCCATTTTATAGAGAAGGTATTGTTATGCCTTTTTTTGAGAATATAATTTTGGGTGATAGTTCCTTGGAATGTGAGTTACTTAGAGTCTCATGGTATCAAGACTATCTTTGAAGGGTGATACTGTTTAGGTTCCTTACCTTGATAACCTTGGTTGTTCTTTTGAGTGTGGGTAGATACACATGACTTGAAATGACACTAGTTAGCAGGAATTGTGTGACGAATCATGGCATGGGTAAAGTGCCTATTTTTTTAAGAGGAGTTCCAACATTCCTAATGGATTTATGAGATTATAATGATTGAGAAACATGGCTAGTGGTTAGGTTATTAATCTTAGTTTTAGTGGTGTAGAACTCATAGGGTCTTGAGTTGGGGTTTTGGTGACCAGGTGGTATGAAAATGTACACCCATTATGTTTTGTTAAGATCAAGGTGATGAGAATGTAAGAGTTGTGTGATATAGGTTTGCATTTTGATTGTGTGGAACAAGATTATCCACCCAATTTTTTCAAATGATGTCGAGGTAGGGAACATTGGTTATATGTGATGCATTTCGGGTTATGAAATTGGAAATGACTACATGCAAGCCATGGGTTGATAGGTTTGATGAGATGATTTCGGGCTTGGTTGATGAGGTTTTATGGTAGTTATAAATGTTAATTTATGATAGAGGATAAAAAATAAACTGGTCGGGTGTGATGGTATAACCAATTAGAGTTAAATATTGGTAGAAGAATTGAGGTTTGATGTGAAGGGTGAGTGTATCATATAAGGTGTGACATACCTCTAATGAAGGAAATTTTGAGGCAGTGCTCAAGGAGCGGCATAAGGTAATCCATATGACGAGGGATAAAAAATTAGTATTTTGAGGGTGAGACCCTCATTATATATGTAGTTTCAATAAGATCCAAATAATGGAATTTCAATGAGTCGGGGATAGGTGGAAGTTTACATTTCATGTTTGTGGTCAAGCATGAGTGTTTTGGCCATGGCCACTCATCATGTTCAACCGTGGATGGATCATGGGATGTGGTGGTTGAGAATTCATCTTTGGAAAGTGAATAAAAATATACTCCTATAGTGGAGAGAATGACATCATTCATAGGTGTACAACCCTCGTGTTGGTGGGGTCATGGTATTGTGATGGGACTAATCATTAGATGGCCGTTATGGATTTTTGGTGCAGGTAATTAAAGGGATCTAAATCCATCTAGTTTTTTTATTGATTCCTAGTTATTAATTTATATGATTTATCATATGGGGTCCAAGAATTGAATTTAGTCTTGAGATGAATTAGTTTTAGGTGATCCAAATAGACTAGATCGGTGGTGTATAAATTCTCACAGTACAACATGGTGGTGGGTTTGATTAGTAACAGATCCAATTGTTGAATTAAACTGAGGGTTGGATCCAAAATTTGATGGTAATGTTTGGATGATGTTGGATGTGTTTTAGGAGTAGGGTCATCCAGATCAAGTATTCTGGTAATGTGTTATTGGTGGAAGATGAGAATATTTGAGAAATTTTTTCTTAAGATAAATCAATAAGGGTTTTTACATTAGGTAGGGTGTGACACATTGGAAACCACAATGTATATGTTTTATGGGGTATAAAGAGTTGTCTTTGATGCTTTATTAGGGATTTTGTGGAGAACATAGTGTAGTATGATTGATTTTTGGATGAGAGAGTTTTATCCATTTTGATTTGGGTCTCAGGAATGAGAATTATGTTTGACTCTTAAATGATGTTTTCATATGTGATCATGTGTAGTAAGTTGGAAACCACTTTACGTTCATAAAGAGAATTCTTAAATTATGTTTTTATAGATATTTATAATGGAGGGGAAAACTATGGATCAGAATTAACCATTTTGAAATACCCCTATGGTGGGGATAACTATAGGTAAAATGGTCAATTAGATGAATATTACTTATGTTTATTAAGACATATGGGTGTGAGAGAGTCTATTCTTTAAGTTTTGATAATTAAAATGATCATTGGATTCATTTTTAGTGAATTGAACCTTGTGGTTTTAAAGATGAATTGTGAGGACACGTTTGGTGATAGGAGGAAGAAAACAACATATAAATTGGAATTGATAACTGATATAGGTTGGGTGATATTTTTTCATGATAACTAGGACATATCAAAGATGAAAATTGTCATGGTGGGGAGTGTACAATGCCCATGTAGGTAGATGAGTTATGAAATTGAAGATAAATTTGGATTTTTCAAGATTGTGGATGGGTTTGAATTTTAACTAAGAATCAAGATGGAAAATTTTAAGATGAAAACAATCAAATGTGCTGTTTTATACATGTAATAGAGATATAATAGTGGCTGGTATGTTTATAAGATAATTAAAGGAAGTAATATGGCCTGAGGTTTCAATCTGTAGCCACTGACAAGCTAGTGGTCTTGGTAGTGGCCCTATCCCACTACCAGAAACACTGTTGATCTAGTGGGTATTTTAATGGATAATGTTTTTCCAAATTTCTATCTCAGGTTTTAAGAGGGGGATCCCATATTTCTCCACTATTTTTATGCATGAACCACCCCTCTCCTACACCTTGTCCCCTTGGTTTACCATGGGATTAGGGTGTTTCTTGGGAGATTTCTAGTGGTTGAAGGTGAGTCACTTACTCCATTACCCTCATTTATTATCCTCATAATTCCTATCTAATTATTTGGTTCATTTGATTAGGGTGTTTTAGACAATTACACTTGATCATGGTGGAATCATTTGATTCAGACAGATCTTTTTATTAGTTTAGGAAGAGAATGTCCTAATATGCCATCTGCATGCAGTCACTTGGTGTTTTGATAGAGGTATGTCTCCATTTAGAATTTTATTATGTTTTTATTTAAAATTAATATTAAATTCTCATGAAATCTAGGATTCATGTTATGTATTTTACCTAGGATAATGCTGAGGGTTCACTACAGACCTCTTAAAGGTGGTTGGTCAGAGTTCTAGTATGAAAATTCCATCCGATGATCTTTTGGAATTTATAAATTTATTAAATTAATTTTTTAAATTGATTATAAATTATATAATGAATTAATTTGGGATTTCATAAAGATGTAGGGCCTCACATGGGTTGGAGGTGTTCAGATGAGCTGGGATGAGCTTGTTTAGGCTTGGATGCGTCATGATGATACTAGGTAGAGCTACTAGACTAAGAATTTTAAAAGGATATGGATTTATATTGTGGTTGTTGGTCTTTGATACATGACCTATAGTTTATGCCTTCTCTTATGGTGCATGTGATGTATATCCTCACCACAAAGGGAATTAATTGATTTAAATTAAATGAATTTCATTTTTAGAAATGCGATAATTGTCCAATATAAAATGAATTCCTTTAACTTAGTAAGTACTAAGGACCATGATGGACCCTTGATCATAGCTTTCTTTCCTCAATCACTGATGTTTGGGGCCATGAATACTAATGTGATTCTTTGTGATATTCAAACCCATTACGGGACATGATAAGAGTGAAGGTGACTAAAAGTCACTCATTCAGAGACCCTTCAGACCTATTGGTGGAGGTACATTTGACTTAGAGGAGTTGGACCTAGTGGTTCATTGCGTGACCAAGGGTGGTCTGAGTTACCAACCTTGAGTGACTATAGAGTATGAGATGGGATTTATTCAATCTATATAGTATTTTTCATATGATTTATACCTTGGCTAGCCTATGTGGGCATGATTAGATTGTGACTTTGAGAGTAATGTGTTACCCTTGTGAATGGGCATGGGACCAAGTGTTTTAAACTAGGAAGGAGGACCCCAAGTGGGTACCCCTATTTTGTGGTGACTTAAGGAACCCTTATAGGTTCCCCATTGATGAGAGGGTGTGCCTTGGGATGGATATAGATGATGTGTTTTAGTGTTTGGCGAACCCCAGTCATTTCATTTATTTATATTGGGATATGGTATATACCCTCAGGGTAAATTTATTTATTCATGGAAATTACCATAGGGGAGGTTGTCTATTTTTTGTATGAAAAAACCTCATAGGGGTGGTATTTGACTATGTGTTACTATATATCTAAGAAAACTCCCATAGTAGAGGACTATGATATTTGTGGGATATGCCTTTGGTTGAGAAAAATCTTTTAGGGGAGGTCTATGTTACTATCGGTGGGGCTACCATAGATATGAACCCTAATTTTATCCAGTATACTGGGATAGATCTTTCTAGGAGAATTCCCCAGTTTTTTGATACTTACAGTCTTATTTCTATACCAAGAAAAATCTTGTAAGGGAAGCCCTCAATACATATCTATATATCTAGGAGACTTGAGTCTGTTATATTGGGAGGCATGATCATCACGACATGACCTGAGACACCCTAACACTAGACAAAATAATTATGGTTGATCAAGGTCACAAACCTAAGGATTTAATATATTTTGGTATGAGGTACATGGGTTGGCACAGTCCACAAGACATGATCATTGGAATTCTAACATCAGGATGAAGTAGTATTTTGTGTTGTTTAGTTTATTTATTCTAATAGTTTATTTATTGATTGTGATTATGTCACATGATCATATCATTTCATTGTTGACATAGTACAAGACAATGTTAGCGGTTGCCTATTTAGTTTTTTATTCATACCATGTTCGAGAATTCATGACATTTGGGTGCCTAAGAAACCCCCACTTATTGAATGTTCAAGTTGGGATGAGGACTGAGATTGAATGATTGAATTAGGGTTCTTCAAATGGGATAAAGTGATCATAGAGAGGTGAGGCTCATGGAATACAGTGGATCCTCCTATAATTTTAATTTAGTTTTTCCATTTATTTTTATTCTGTATATGTGATCATCCTAGTGGGTGATGAAGCTTGTATTCCATAATGTTAGTAGTTCATTTTATTGTACCATGTTCTGTCTCAGTTATTTTTGATGTGTAGTCCGATGCTTATAGTTGTATAAGATGAATGGTTTATTTATTTTTGATTTTTTACTCTGATATGTGGGTATATTATTCTCACAATAATACTTGATACCCTTAATACTAGTTGGAAACCTATAACATATGAGGAGGCATTAATGAGGGTACATGGCACTACCAGTCCGTTGACTGTTTATATTGATCCTAGATGGGATGTTACAAAGTTGAATTATATCCACATTTATTTATATTTTCCTTTTATTATTTAGTATATGGTATCCATGAGATATAAATTTTTTTCATATTTTGAGATGGATACTAGGATAGTACATCATAAACACATTTTATGTTAGGAAGTCTAGGCTACTAGGGGCTTGGGATAAATGTTCTTAGTATGAAGAGTTACAGTTTTTATATGATTTCACCTAGAGTGATGCATATGGAGTTATAGGATTTATTAATTATATTATATTTGGCTCTTGTCTCATAGGGTTAATAGGGACCTATACATGAATCTTGATTTGAAATATAGGATTTACATGACATGTAGTGGACCATTAGTGTGATTTTAAAATTGATTGAGGTTTAAATAGTTAATGTTTCAACAACATATCATATGAAATTTTACCATATAATTTCCTAGTGGAATTATACTCTATTTTACCACCATTTATATATATCTTCTTCTGATGGTAGGTCATGTGTATCCACAATGAAATTATTTTAAATGAAAATGATATAGTACCTCAATATATGAGACATGAATTGACCCTTGTAGGCCTCTAAGGCACATGGTGCCTTAGTGAAAAACACATAATGGGTTCTTATTTTATAGGTTTAGTTATTTAAAGTGTCATTAAAAACCTATATAGAGTTTTCCCAAATATATTGGAATTTAATTAAACTTAAATAAGATAGTTGTTATGGGATCCTGTATTATGGATCATCTAGGATGATGTCATTTGATGTGATACTGGTGACTGATCTGGATGAGAATCTGAAGGGAGTGGTATCATAGGTGGATGCTCGATGAGAATTAGTGCATGTTGGGATGATGTTCTTATTAGGTGGTTTTGTTAGGTGTTGTATACAGTTTCCCTATATCCAATAAATGATATTTATCACACAAAATTCTAGGTTATATTTTATATGGGAGAGCATTTGGAATCATGAAGTTCATGAATTATATGAGACATGACTTTTGGGATAGGTGGGGGAGCTATAGATCTTTGATTTCGACTTGAACCTTGGTGAGTCGATGGCCTATACGATCAAGGAAAACCCATGAGAGTGGTTTTACTATGCATGTGAGTGCCTTAGGGGTAAAAAGACATGGGTAGATGCCTTGGGATGAGATTGATACATAAAAGGTATAATCAAGTTTATGGAAAATTCATGGTTATGACTTGGGGTTTTGTGATAATTTCACCTTGATGGTGTATCCGTGATTGTAGTAAAACATGATGGTGGGTTCAATTGGTTGAGTATTAAACTTCTGCACTACATTGAGGGATAGATCCAAAATTCACTAAGCATGTTCTGATGATCTTGGGCTGCCTCTAGGATTAGGGGAATCAAGATTGATTATTCTGGTAATACACCAATGGTTTGAGCTAAATGTATTCAGGAAAGGTCATTTAGAGGAGGATCAACCATGCTATTTTCATGAGGCAGGGTGTGGAATGTTGAGAACCGCATCAGGAATGTCAAACCAGGTACGATAGGTATGCTTTGAGTCTTGGTCGAGGCTTTCATGGAGAAGTTGATATAGATGGATTGGTGCTTAGATGAGGGAGACTATTTTTTTGAGTTGCATTTTAGGAATAAGAATTAAGACTAATGATGAACTGATGTTTTCATATGTGATAAGGTATGTTAAGTTGGAATTCACATTGGGTGAATCATAAGAACACTTTAATTATGTTATGATATATAGTTTTGATGGTGGGGAACACAATGAATCCAAATTATCCATTTTTATCTACACCCTTTGATGGGGAGGACTGATATCCTTATGTGAATCATTAATTCTCATAGGGTTATTGAATTTAAAAATTTATAAAACAAAACAAAAAACCACTAAACTACATGGTATTATATGAATTGAAAGTCTAAGGTTGAACCCATAGAGTTAGTTTAGAGGAAATATTAATTTAAATAAAAAATATATAAAATAATTGTGGTTTGTAGAAATTTAATCTAAGCTACTGGGAATTTTATTAGTGAAGAATATAGGAGAATAAAATAGAAAAAGGGTGCTCGGAAATAATGATTACTGGTTTATGGGATAACAAGATATAAAATAATTAATTAAAAATCATGCTATCATTGGAATAAGGTCCTAGATAGTCCAATGGTATTTGTTAATTATCTCCAGGAAAAAATCTCTTTTTCTCATTGTTAGGTAATTCAGATTACAAAGAATGGGTAACCATAAACCTTATTTAAACATAGGGTAGATACAAACCCAATGGTCATGAAGGAATTATATACCATAGACCTCACATTAAATAATATATTCAATCAACTCAGGAAATGTTCATGCTCAAACAAAGAATAAAATAAAACTCTTTTCATAACCTCACTCACAATGGCCACACAAGAAAAATAAAGAAGGAGAAATCTATGAAGAAAAAACATGAAATCCCAACATAAATTGGAATTAAAAATAAAATACCTCATACAATTAATCCCTATTCATCATGCATGTCGTAGTATAAATAAATCACCTCTCATGCTATCCATGATAGGGTGTTGAAAAGAATGAACCAAAACCTACAAAAAGGTGGAAAAGTAGGACTCCATAGTGGTGTGTGTCATTTGGAAGGAGTCCCTCATTGAGACTCCCTATGATATTCCATTGGTGTATAGATGAGGGTTCCATTTTATAAGGGTTTTCATCAACCCTCATTTTATAGCATATCTCACATATTTCTATTTTTTTTTTCAATTTCCCAAAACTATCATAATGTGTAATCCTAACCAGCTATAAATTATTTGTATATTTCTCACTACTAAACTTTCACATCATGTATAGTGTACATGATGTGTAATGGATTTTCAGAATATGTAAAATTTCATAACTTGAAATGGTGTCTGTGGCTCCTCCAGATGAACTAACATTGTGTATTAAAATACATGATGTGTAAATTCCTTCTTCCAGGTTCTTAGCTTAGCTTTATCTTTAGATTTATAGTGTCATGCTTTCTCATTTTTAAAGATAGGTTGCATCCTACCATACAAAAAAAATAAAGTTGATCAAAAATTGGAAAAATTTATAAATTAAATACATAAATAAATACATTAAAATACCATAAAATACATACATGAAATACACACATCAAATACCCCCACACTAGAATTCAAACTTGTCCTTAAGAATGGAATCTCAATATACTACAACAGACACTTACCATACCTTGTTTTGAATTTAATATCAACAAAAAATTGATCAAATGAAATGTTAAATGTTTGAGCATCATACATAGAAATTTATCAACACCTTAATTTTCAAATAATATAATTCATCCATGTATTTTAATTTTCCTCTTTTGAAATGTCCTAGCCTTTTAATTAGTCAATTTTCATTTTTCAATTCATTATTAATATGAATATAATTTTTATTTTACGTTATTTTATTTTTTCCACTCATCATAATGGTATGAATGAATATAGATATGCACATACATCAAAAACATGTCACTTACCATAGGCTTTAATGTCATCTAACATCTCCAATGCATAAAGAAAAAATCACAAATAATAATGATAGCTTCACCATTTAGGATAAAATGACTTCAAGGCTTAGGGTTTGTAGGTAAATTAAGTAAATCAAGTAAGGATAAAAAAGAAATATTTTTCTATAAATTATTTTCCATAACAGTCAAAAGAAGCTCATTAAATTCTACTTTTCCTATAGTATCTCAGAGTAGGCTTATATAGAGATGAAATGTAATAAATGAAACACCCTATTTTATTATTAATTTTTTTCTTTATTTTTTGAAAGTTGTTTTGGGGAAAAATATAATATCCATCACCCAACCCTAAATGATTTCCTCATGACACTATTTGTGATAGTTATAACAAGACCATTAGTCAAACAGTAGGGATTTTTGAATTTCCCTAGACACAACCCATTTTTTTGTTTTTATCTTTTTTAAGAGGATGTGCATTAAATACAATAAATCAACCTTCCCAAAATATCATGAAAATTTCCCCCACACTTATTTATTACAAAAATTCATCCCTTACACTAGTCTCAATTTACCTACTCTTATTTTTGATAATCATGAAAAAAAATTAGATTAAGGAAGGAAATAATAATATGGGATTGTAATAATATATTCCCTAGAAAGTTTATTCATGAATTTTATGGGTTTTTAAAATTAATTAATGAAATGTGGGTCTTAGGATAAGGGCTAACAAAAAATTAATCAGTCATATTAAAAATTATTTATTTCAGTCATATATTTGATTATACGAAAATAAAGTTCTAGAAGAGAACATGCTCGAGTTTCAAAAGAAATATAATATAGAAAAATGGAATATATTGTCTCATAGGATGTCTTGGTAATGAGATGAATTTTTGGGAAAACTACTAATGGTAATGAATACAAATAATTAAATCAATTAATGAAAATATAATAAATTCAAAGTATGGACAAATCTCAGAAAAAATTTATTTACGTAAATTAACATGCTTCTATAAATCATGATTTTAAAAATAAAAATCCACATACTTACCTCTACAAATTTTTTATCCCATTATTCTCATTAAAATTTACTGATAAAGAAATTTAAAATTCATGGTATGGTAATTTTCATAGGTAGTTTATGTTTCCTAGTTCAGTTGAGTAAAGACATAATCAATTATAGGTATTCAATTGGTATTTAAAAGATCTAATATAGTTAAATATGGGGAATAAAATATAAAATTAAGAATTTAAATTCTTGAAACTTATTTTAATTATTCTTTGAATTTATTTTCTCAATATTGGTGCACCATATTCATGATGTGTGTGTTCTTTACGATGTGTACTCTTTGGTCTTCATGACATGAATGTTTTTTAGAATGTGAAATGGTTATGTGGCATCCTCTTTATTTTTCCTACTACGATTACCAGTTCTTTTGATTAACCTAAAAAGTAATAGAAACAAGTGGAATTAATGTTAAATATGCTCATAAATATAATGGTAATTGAAATTAAATCCTAATATAAATTAAATACTAAGAATAAATAAATTTAAATTCCAAAAAAGTGATAATATTGGGTTACCTCCCAGAAGATGATCCCTTTTAATGGTCTTTTATCACAAACATATCTTGGTTAGATGATTGGAGTGTGGTATAATGCTAACCGTCTCATGTTCACTCAATTCAAACTTTAAAATCCACCCAGCGTAGCTCGACTCCTCCTTGTTGAAATTGGAGTAAACTTAGAGGTGGTGACCAAAGTTTGGATATTATGAGTATCACTAAAAAGATATATTTCTTGATCTAGACTCATTAAAAATATTCCTTCTCAACTATTGGCTTTATGTGTTGAATTTATTCAATTATTTCTTCATGTTTAGCCTCCAAATCTTAATCTTTTTGTTGTTGTTGTTTCATTTTTACCCTATATAGTCATCATAGGGTGCATTTAGCTCATCCTCTTTCTTCGACTGCTATCCTAGTTTTACTATGAAGCTTTATAACATCTCAGTAGATGAGTATCTTAATCCTCTATTTATTCTTATTTTTCTTTCTATTGTTATTTGAATTGTGCTTTGATGCACTTAAGTTTTGTAACAAGGTATCATTCAACCTCTGAATATGAAAAATCAAGGGAATCATGATTGAAATAAAAATTAACTTCATATGTGGAAATTATTTCTTCTTAATTGTCCATTCTTCTTTTTTCGCGGCACTCCTCATAAAATTATGGTTCTAGGATATGGATTTGTGTGCATTAAAATCTAGGGTTGGTTGTTTGAACTAATTAGATTGATTTTTTATCATTATAAATTTGTTGAGTAGATGTGTCACATACTCTAGCAAGAAGATGAACATGCACTTGGTAGTCATCATGTCTTATATCCCTACTATCACAATAAAAAACACCCAGTGCGGTTGAAATGATAAAAAAACTAGGATAAAATAAGAAAAATTAAAATTTGAGAAAATAATTTGTCTAAATTTTTCAACTAATAAATTCTCCACTCCTATTCCCAAAAACGGGGCTAAAAATTTGATAGCCTATTGGGAATCATTAATTTTCACCCATTTTTACCAAATTTAGAAATTTGTAACATGAAAAAAACAAACCACTAAACTATAGAGTAGTATAGTAATTGATAGTCCAAGGTTGAACCCACATAGATAGGGTTTTAAAAAATATTAATTTAAATATTGAAGAATTAAACTAATTTTGATTTATAGAAATTAAATCTAATCTACTGAGAATATTATTAGTGAAGAACATGGGAGAAGAAAATAAAAAAAGGTTTTTGGAAGTATTAAATCATGGTTCATGGGATAATAAGGTATGAAATAATTAATTAAAAATCATTTAGTCATTATAATCGTGTCCTAATGAGTCCAATGATCATGGTAAATACTCTCCATACAAAAATATATATTTTCACATGGTTAGGTACTTCAAATTTAAAATAATGGGTAACCAAAAACCTTATTTAAACAAAGGGAAGAGACAGAACCAATAATTATGGAATTATTCTAGACCCCAGAATTCATATTAAAAAATGGAATTCAATCAATTTAGGAAATGATAATGCTCAAAGAAAGAAATAAATTAAACCCTTTTTTAACCCGGCTCATACTTTTCATGCAAGAAGAATCAAGAAAGAGAAATAAATAAAGAATAAACCTAAAATCTCAACATAAATTGAAATAAAAAATAAAATACCTTACATAATAAATACTAATTCATAATTCATGTCACAAAATAAACAAATCATACCCTCATTATATCTATGGAAATGTTCAGAAAATAATGAGAAAATTGATAGAAATGTGGAAAAGTAGGGATTTGCAGTGGTGCACATCATTTGGGAAGCTTCCTTTATTGATGTTCCCTCCGAGATGCCTCTAGTGTGTAGCCAAGGCTTTCTTCTTATAAGGTTTTGCTTCAACCCTCTTATTTTAGCATATCTCATGTATCAATTCTTTTTCGAAACTATCAAGATGTGTAAATTTTACACAACGTGTATTCCATATCAATAGTGGATTCATCATGTCTTTCTCTATCCCAAAATTTCACATCATGTATAGTGCACACTACATGTAATGGATTTTCATAGTATGTAAAATGTAATGAATTGTAATGGAAGATTTGGATCCTATTGATGAAATCACATCATGTATTAAAATACAGGACATGTAAATTACTTCTTCCCAGTTCCCAGCTTTACTGTATCTTGAAATTTATGGTGTCATGATGCTTCATGACGCGAAGTGTATTTTTCTCCCAAATTCATCTATTTTTGCTCATTTTTCAAAGATAGGTTATATCCTACCATAAAAAAATAATTTCATTCCCAAATTAGTAAGATTCATAAATTAAATATAGAAATCAATACATTAAAATACTGTTAAATACTTTCATGAAATACACATATCAAAAACCATAGGATGAATGGTCAATTGGATGAAGACACATTGGTTATCTTAGGATAGTAGGGCATGGTAATGTGCTTTATTCTTGTTTCAATAAGGAAAACAAGTTGTGGATTGGTTATCATTGAATTAAAAACCATGGTTTTAAAGTTTTCCTATGAGAGTGTGTTTGATGACTAGATGAACAACATGATCGATGAATATGAATTGATGATCGAAGTAGGATGGGTGATATGTTTTTATGAACACCATTATTTATTAGGGATGTGAAGTGTTATGGTGGGGTTTTTTTAATGCCCGTGTATATGGACATGTTATGAAATTAATGTGAATTTTGGATTTTCAAGTAAGTGAATGGGAAATTTTTTAAATTGGGATTTGAGATGGAATTCTAAAAGTTATAACCCCTCAAAATAGGTGTTTTGGAAATGGAATGGAGGTAAAATATAAGTCTAAAGGTTTGACTGATCATCTAAGCAAGATGAGTGTCCTGAGGCTACAATATATAGTCACTGGAAATCCTTGGGATGGCTAGTGGCCTAGGCAGTGGCCCTATGACACTTCTAAGATCATCAGCTAGTTGATGGGGTTTTTAACAAGTGAAATTTTACCAAAATTTCCCCTCTAGTATTTAAGAGTAGGGTCGTCAATTTATACCCTATTTTGGTGTATGAACCATCCCTCTCCTTCCCCTTGTCCCATTAGTTTCCCCTTGGATTTGGGGTGTTTGTTGGGTGATTACTGATGTTTGAAGGTGAGTATCTTCCTTCATTATCCTCCTTTCTCCTCCTCCTCATTCTTATATAATTCTTTGGTTCCTATAGTTAGTGTTTTTAATAATATTCCACTAGATAATAGTGGAATTATCTGATTCACATGGGGTTTTTTGATTAGGCTTGTAAGAATATGTCTTTAGAAACTATCTTCATACAATCTCTCGATGTTTTTATAGAGGTATGTTACAGTTTGTAATTTTATTTGGTTTTTATTTAAAATTAATATTAAATTCTTATTTAATTAGAGATTTTTGATAGGTATTTTCACATGGGGGGAAGTTATGGGTTCACTATGGACCTCCTATGGGTGGTTGGTCACAGTTTTGGCGTGATGAGGCCATTTTATGAGATTTCAACATTCATACCTTTATTAAATTAAAATTTAAAGTTTATTAGAAATGGTATAATACATTAATATATATTTTTGACATAATTTAGTGCCTCACATTGGTTGGTGGTGGTTAAATTATCTGGGAATATCTTGGTTAGGATTGGATGGGTCTTAGTATGTCTAGGTGGAATTGTTAGACTAATAATTTAAAAAGTAAAATGGATTCATATTAAGGTATGTGGTCCTATATACACACCTTGTGGTTTATAACTTTACTTATAGTGCATATAACATTTATCCTTTACACTAAGGGAGTTGGCTAGTTTTAATTAAATGAGTTGACTTTTAAAAATGTTATATTTATCTAATTTAAAATGAATTCTTTGGACTAAGTAAGTACCAAGGGCCACAATGGACCCTTGAGCTTACATTTCTTGTCATGGATACTGATGGTCAAGGTTGTGACTATTTATGTGATTCAATAAAAAATTTAGACCCTATGAGGGGTGTGTCTAGAGTGAGGGTGACTAAAATTCACTTATTAGGAGGCTCTTGAGACCTATTAGTAGAGGTTCATTAGACTTAGAAGAGTTGTCCCTAGTGGGTTGTAACATGACCGTGGCTTGGGTGAGTGACTGAACTTGAGCGGCCATGGAGTTCGATATGGGATTTATGCCATCTATATATTATGTTTCCTATGTGATATAACCTATTTTGAATATGAGGTCATTCTTGGACTGTGACTTAGAAATGGATGTGTTACCCATGGGAAATGGGATGGTCCTGGGTATTCTAAATCAGACAAGTGGACACCAAGTGGGTGCCCTATTTTATAGTGACTTAGGGGACCCTAGTGGGTTCCCTATTGATGTATTGACCCTAGTAAGAGGGAGTGACTTGGTATAGATAGATATTATAGGTTAGGGAATTCAAAAAACCCTAATTCTTTTTTTATTTATGTTGTAACCTATTATATTCCCTCAGGGTGGTTTTACATATGCATAGAAACACCCATAGGGGTGGACATTTATTTTTGGTATGGAAAATTCCTCTAGGGGAAGAAATTTACTATGTGTTACTATCTGGATGAGAAAACTCCCATAGGGGATGTCCATGATACATTTGGGATATTCCCTTGTCTGAGAAAACTACTGTAGGAGAGGATTGTGTTATTATTAATGGGAGTTCTGTGAATATAGAGACAGGGTTGATTCAATATACATGGATGGAGATTACTAGATGCATTCAATAGGTCTATGATACTTATGGTCTTATGAATCAATTGAGAAAACTCTAATATGGGGGTTCGTGATATTTATCTATATACCAAGAGACCTATGTTTGTTATATTGTGTGGTGAAGTCATGATGACATACTCAGAGAACCCTGACATTGGTTGAAGACGGTATAGTCGATTAGGGTCATGTAATTAATAATTGAAAATGATTTGGTACATGATATATGGGTTAACATGGATATGTTATGTGCTTAGAGACATTTCAGCATCAGGTCAAAGTAAATATTGTGGGTTGATTTGTTTAATTATTCCAGTAGTTTATTTATTGATTATAAACATGTCATATGAACATATCATTTAATTTATAGTATAGTATGAGATAGTTTTATTGGTGCATGGATAATTTTGATAATCATACCATACTTAGATAGACATGGAACTTGGGTACTCATGAAACCCTCACTTATTGCAAGATTAGGTTGGGTTAAGGCCCAAGATTCTTTGATCGAGCTGATGCAAATATGAAGGGATCTAGAATTTGGGATGAGGTGAGTCTTGGGGATTGTAGTGGAGAAACCCATATGTTTTTTGGTCATTTTCCATTTTCTTTACTTTTATTATATATATGTGATTGTCCAAAAGAATGATCAATCTTGTATTCCCTCATTCCAGTAGTTCATTTTGTTATAAAATTTTCTATTTTAGTTCTTATTGATGTGATATCTGATTCTTGTGGTTGTTTAGGATGTTTGGTTTGTTATCTGTGATTCCACACTAAGATATGAGGGTATAATATCCTCAAAGTATCACCTTAGACCCTTTTTAATAGTCGCAAAATCATAGTGTATGATGAGGTGCACTTGAAGTCACATGGTTCCATTAGTCTGATGAATCTTTATGTTGAGCCAAGTTGGGATGCTACAATTATGGTGGTGATTCCTGATCCAAAATGTTATGATGTCCTTTGTTTATGTTTTTTCATGGCTCATGATAATTGTTGTGTTTCAATAACAATGCTTTATGTTATGAATAATTTTCTACTATAACCCTTAAGTTGTGAGTTTTTTCTTTTGGGTATGATTGCATTATGTTATGCACTTGATTATATTCCCATAACCATACAATCATAGTATGTCTAACCATACCAAGCGTTTGATCTCACCCTTATTATGTTTTTAATTCCCTAGGTTATGAAGAATGATATTATGTAAGATATGTCTATAAGGATATCAAGTGTGCAGATTTTTTTAGGAGATATTGAAAACTTATTATTGAAATAATAAGTACTTGGTATAATGGAATTTGTTTTCCATTTTATGAGAAATACATTGGTTTTATAAGTAAATAAATTTTTAGTTCTATAAATATCTAAACCTAAAAAGTTCTTGGGTATGTAAGTAACTCAATATTATATTTGATATTATAAATTTGGATGTTTATGTCTAGGTCTCTTAAGTTAGTATTCAATAAAATTTGAAAATATTATTTTTTTAGCACTGGATCTGGGAGAGTGGGTCTTAAATCGTCTCAATGGGTATTATAGCAGAGTTTAAATAACATTATTGGTTATGAAGTTATCAGATGAGAAAATTTTATGAGTTTTGGACACCATTAAGGGATAATATGTCTATGTTTTATAATAATTTTAATGGTATAGATACCATTTTTATGTTTTATATGATGGTATCTTAAGGTGTTTAATAATTTTTTTAGAGTTTTTAATAAATAATTGAGATATATGAAACCCTTAGATTTGAAATTTTATTTAGTGATAATATTTTAGGAATTATGTTATTGTGGATATAAGTTTGAGGGTACACATAACCTTTAGGATTGATACATTATTTGATATTGAAGTAATTATAGTTAAATTGGAAAAGGGTTATTATATATTGGGAACATGTGAATTGAAAAGTGATTTGGTGATTAGGTGGTTAAAACAATTTTAAAATAAGTTTAATATATTTTTTTTGGAAAATTACAGGAATTTTGGTGAATATTAAATTATTGGCTAGTATAGGATTGTGTGTATAAATGGTTTATATTATTTGAGGAATAAATATTGAGTTATCTTTTGGGAGAATTATGAATTTTTATTGAAATTCAGGTTATTTTGGGAAAATATTAGTTTATTTTGTTGAACTTATGATTATGACATATACTTTTTGGTATGTATATTTATGAGTGATTAATATTTTTTTTGTGATAAATGTTAAATTGATTTTAGAAGAATATGTAATCCTATGTATTTTATTTTGGGATTTTTAATTTGTAATTTTTTGATATTTTTGATCCATAAACCCTCCTTTATACGTAATTTAGATGAATTTTTTTGGGTAAATATAAATTTTCAATAAAAATCACCTTATTTATGGTTTTAAGGTGTCTTGTAAGGGTAGGATGAGGTTTTCAGGCCTTATGTAGGGATAAAACCATTTTTTCAAGACTTGTGCAAGGGTAAACATCTTTTTCCATAGGTTGCGTATGGGTAAACGTGATGTTTCATAAAGGTAACCCTTGAGTATAAACACCACATAAGGGTAAAACCCAGTGTAAATTTGTTGTGTAGGGGGTAGTTAAGGGACCACTTAGGGGTTTTACTACATTATATAAGGGTAACCAGTGTCTTGCGTAAGGGTTCCTGTGGTTTTCCTCTACTCGCATAAGGTAAAACCAAGGTGTGTGTAAGGGTGGACAACTATGTAAGGGTAGTTGCATAAGGGAAATGGGTCATGTAAGGGTGTTGTGTAAAGGTAAGATTGATGTCGTGTAAGGATATCCATGGTTGAGTAAGGGCAATTTTAACATTGTGTAAATGTAAGATGTATTTTCCTAAGTTTTCATAAGGGAACCTAAGATTTTCAAAATCCCACGTAAGGGTAAGGTGTTGTTTAAGGAAAAAACTAAGTTACCCTTATGCAGTGCATACCACATAAGAAAGGGTATAATTTTACCCTATTTTTCTTGGTTTTCTCCATTATTATTCCACCTAAAAACATTATAATGAATATTTGATGATTTCAAATGATAAAAATAAAGTAATTAAATCCTTAGATTTATTTTAATATGTAACTCATAATTATGGATGAAATTAAACACTTCTCTTTTATGAGTCGATTAAAAAAATAAATAATAATATTTAATTTGTGGTTTTAATATTGATAATCTCTATATATTTTGTTTTACTAAAATAATTTCTAATACCTCTTCTAACTTTGTTTGTTTTATTCCTTCAAGCTCGAGCAATCCAAAGCTTTCCTTACACAAGATCCGTGGAGTTCGTTTGATAAAAAAAGACCCTCCTCCTGTTTTTCTAGATGGGGCCAAACCCTTAACCATTACTATTCCTAGGTTCTTAAACCGAGTTAGATAATTCCATGTATAGTTTTAATATTTTTCTTTTCTTCTTATTTTATGTGTAATAATGAAAAAAATATTCTATAGAAATCAAATAAGTATTTTATTGAATGATAATAATATGAAAATATCAAAGAATGATGAAATAATTATTATCTTGGTATATCAAATAATAATAATAAAGGATATCACATGAATATAATTCTAGAGATATATGGTATTATCACATGTGGATTTAATATTACACTTTGAGAAAGAAATTTAGAACACATGAGTTAGAGTATTTTGATAATTAAAAAATTACCAAGTGAGAGAAACTGCTATCATATGTGAAATTTTATTTATTTTTTTTAAATAAAATAGTTGGATTTGATTATAGAGATCCTTGATGAACCTAGAACATTTATCAGTTGAAAACCATGATAATAAGGACCATGAGGATGTTTTCTTAGATTTAGATGTTTCTAATCCATCTTTTGAACCACACATGGTGGTTTATCCATGATATTGGAATTGATGAATTTGAGGTAAAACATTCCTTATCTTCCCAATTATCCTATTTACACATGTTTCCTTTATGTAATCATTGGTTTATAATACTTTGTTTCACCATTTTTGATATGATCACAAGTGGCTGTGTGTGTAACCCATTAGATCTGTTATGATAATTGATTCCATGAATTTTACTTGTAGTTTGTTTTCATGTTTTATGTTGATCATATGTATGAATATTTCCACTTTATTCTCATGATGATATGATTTCCTTGTATTCTCTACCCTATCAAGTGTACTACCATGACTTGGTGGTTTTTATTGGTACTTTAGATGGTGGACTGCTGTGTATTGCTTTTCCCATTAATGGGGAGTGCACATGACTTGTTATGATGATCATTATAGAATTGTGAATAGGTTAGAGATATGATGAAACCATGGAATTAAATCTTGGGGATGAACTCGATGTTTGGATTGTAATTATTAGGTTCTATGATGGAAAATTGGATTGTGAGTTGCATGCCATGTTGAGGACACACTTGAAGCCTAGTTGATTTATGCGTAACATGCCATACTTGAGGCATGAGAGAATATTAATAACATATACATGAAATTACATGAGTATACCATTTGACTTTCTCACTATAATTGTGGTCATTTTTTCAACTCTTGATTTTTCTTTTTGTCTTTCTGACATGGAGCTGAAGTAGGTACAACCAGTGGTTTGTGGATGATTAAATAGTGCTTGAATACTAGATTTTTGATTTTATATTATTATTCTTGTTACAAATTTATTATTATCATGTCGTAAAATTCTTATACTTGAGACAAATTGGTTAATGATAAATTTATAATGTCCTAATGAGTCTTGTACTCACAATCTACTAGGGAATTTTTGGCACACTTGTAGATTTTTTGACAAGTGATATGGTGAAGGGAAAGTAACATATGGTGGATGGATGAGTAGAGTTTAATGGATTCAATAGAATATTGGGATATACTTTAGAGGACCCAAATATTTTATTTATTTATTTTATCTAAAATTTATTCTCAGGTTTGGATTTCCACTTTGGGAGAAATTTATTGAATATATGACATGTATTACATTTTTATTATTTAGTTTCTGCATGATATTATGATAATTATATTATTATTATTCTACTTATTTATTTGTTCCATGAAATGATATTGAGGGTATAGTCTCACTATTGATGTAATTAGACCCTTGATTCTAGTCTACAGCCTCTTGCGGATGGGGAGGCACACATGAGGTCATGTGATCCTCTAGCTTAGACCCAGTGGTTTAGGTCAGGGTGTTAAAAAGGGTATCATCATCATCATCATCGTTCTTTATTTATTGAAGAAAGAAGGTAGAAAAAAGTAGGGAGAATAATAATAAGAAAGGCCTAAGTGGGCCTAAAATAATAGAGACCAAGGGCATCCCCTCAAATAAGAATTTCACCTTCCAGTTTCAACTGTTTGGGGTTGTAAAAACACATAGTGCCCAAACCCTACACACAATCTTGGCTAAGTGGTCTACCACTTTGTTTCCGTCACACTATGTGTGTCTCAATCGAATTTTGTTAGAGAGGAGGTCATGTCACTTCCTGATAGGGTAAGAGACTGGCCATGTGGAAATGACATTTCCATGAAAAGAGTTGAAAAGAGTCAGGGAGTACATCTCTGCTTCTTCAATGATGATACCGCCTTGACCGCAAAGAGTGAGGCTAGAGAGAAACATGATATATTCCACCTAAAGAGATGAAACTCTACCAAGGAAGGCTAGGAATTCCATAACCATGTAGCCCCAGGGGTCCTAAACCATACCACCTCCCCTCATGTAACCCTCAACACATGATCCATTCATATTGAGCTTCAGAACTAAGTGAGGAGGCTTCCACCTAACCCAATGTCCACTGAGAAAATTGGATAGGTGTCAAGCTTGAGAGTATGGGAAGAGGATCTAAAGGGAAGGCACATCCCACCAATTATCTAGTCACCTGGTCAGATCGAGAAGAAGGCTACGGGCACGGGCAAAGATGAATTTTCCAGATGATCCAACAACCTCGAACCTGGCTTTATTCCTTGCATGCTAGATGCACCACATGCCAGCATAAAGAATAAAGGATCTGGTAGTGTGGTCCACTCCCTTGTTGCTCGAGCCATGAAACCATCAAGAAAAAAGGGGGATCCAATAGTGGATGAATACTAATAAAAGTGAATCATCCAAGAAAAGACCAGACCTCCCGTGACAAGTCACCTCATAGTACTAGTTTTCTAATTTTCTTTTTGGACTAATCTGGGACATGGTATAAAATAAATAGCTATGTGGAACTTATCTAGGTGAGTTTTAATGTGCCTAGAAATCACATGGGTAATAGAACAATGAGTTCCTATAATCAGGATTTGTCTTAGTATTTTTATGAGATTTTAGGTGTGTTCATGTATCATGATTAAAAATTTATATCGACATTCCATATATAACTTTTATTGTTCTACATATTAGCTCTTTAATTAAATGATTTTAATTGTGCTATCCATTAGATATAGTTTCTCTAATTATGTGATATATCTTTTTTTCATGTTGGTATGATATATATTTGTATGACATTATCTCTTTTAAATGAGCATGAAATTATTTTAGTATATATATGAATATTGTGACTAACATGTAGGGATAGAGACCAGGGTTAGTGTTAGGAGATGTCTTGTGTGATTGTTAATATGATGACTAATGAATACCAGGGTTTTTCACTGGAGAACCTTGTGTGACCCCATGGATTGGGTAGGATTTGTTTATGTTCCTAATTTTGCTTTGTGTTGTAGGAGATTCTTCCTTGTAAATGTTTGGTGGGACCACCAAATTAGGAGGAGGGTGCTCCAGATCATGTTTCCACACATTCTCTAGTGGTGTAGGTAGTTGGACCACCCCATCTAAGAGCATTTCCATTTAGAGTCATGGTATATTATGCTAATTATTTTCATCTCCAACATCCAAAAGCCCTTCTGGGAACTAGTGGACCATAAGATACTGAGGAATGGGTGGATATCATTGATCGTATATTTGATCTAATTGACATGTTTATTGACATAAATATGAAGATAGTATCTTTCATGCTATATGTACCCTCCAAGAATTGGTGGGGAGTCATGAGATAGGCTGGAAGAAATGAGGGTCTCACCTGGGAGGCCTTCAAGGGCCAATTCTGAAGGGAGTTCTTTCCCAATACACTTAATCTTGACTGAGTGAAGGAGCTCAGGGGGAAATAGTAGAGATCTATAACAGTGTTCACATACTCTAAATGATTTACTGATATTATCCAATTTTTACCGCTTCTATATATTAATGAGGCTCAAACGATCTGGAAGTTTGAGATCAAACTTCACTTTGATATCAAATAGAAGGTCCATAGATTTAACCAAGAATTGTACTTAGAGGTTCTATTAAATAAATTGGCCATAATGAGAATCTTGAAATCAAATTGATTATTTGGTCTTTATCTACCCTTCAATACTTAGGTAGGTTGACCTTTTACTATTGTGTAAATTACTATTTCTAGTAGTAGGGAGAGGATGACATAAGATATTTATCAGATCATTATCAAGGAGGTGGAGAAGAGTTTAGTTTCTTTAGTTCTCTAAAGAGGTGACCTAAAGTGCTTCAATCATGGTAATTTCAGATACTATATCAGTGCGTGAACAACACCCCAGTTCCAGTCTCGATAATTCGGAAAGACATGGAATTTCAAACATTTTTATTCTATATAATCAAAGAAAAGGTTCCCTATGGGTGTAGGAGAGATTTGATTATCGAACAATGGATTAATATGGAGGCCTCAGTAGAAAACCTAGATGATTAAGACTCAAGAAGGTCACATATAGGGTTATAGAGACAATGAATTCCATGTCTATGTAGGGAATAAGATTCCATTATATAGTGGTGAGGGTCTATATACTATTTAAGGTATGATCTTGATCATTTCCACTTTATATACTACCTTGTTCTATACTGGTGCTTCCAATTAATTTATATCTTCCTAATTAGTTTCTATAATTGACCTACCATTCATGATATAACTTGAGTTAGTCTCCATTGATACACCATTGAGAATAAAATTTGATCATCTTTAGTGATGTATAGAGTGTCCAATAATCTTCACCAACTATAAAAACCTATGGGATTTCATGATTCTTGAGATGATGGACTCTAATGTTATTCATGGAATAGAGTGGGTGGATATATTCAAAGCTCACATTGATTGCTATTGAAGATATCTACTGTTTACTTCACCAAAGGGAGAGAGGTTCTTAATGAACAGAGAATGGGAACTGGGAGTAGGTAGAGTTATTCTAGAATTGAGTCAGCTTGGGATGATCATAACATAGATGGAGGGCTTGTCTATTCTAGTGGGATCATAGATAGGCCCCTCGACTCTTCTTCTAGTTGTGGATCTATATCATGATGTATTTTTGGACAAATTCACATGACTTCCTCCTGATAGAGGGGTCAACTTTGAGACTGAGCTTATTACAGGTGTGTATCCCATTTTGATACCCCTTATTATATGATTACATCTGTTCTGAAGGAGAACAAGGTACAACTTAGAGACTTGGAGCATAAAGTATTTATCAGACTGAGTACTTCACCATAATGTGCAACTATGTTTATTTCTTAGAATTAGAACAATATTCTTTGACACTATATTGATTACTGGAAGTTGAACCAAGTGATGGTGAAGAACTGATATCTTTTTCCTAGGATAAATGACCTTATCAATCAGCTATGTGTATCCCAGTTGTTATCCAATATTGATGTTTGATCGAGATATCACCGATTACTGGTTAGAGAGTAGGACATCCAAAATATGGTGATTCATAGTAGGTATGGGATATAAGAGTACTTGTTTATGTTTTTTGGATTGATGAATTCACTAATAATGTTTAGGAACGTCATGGATATGATCTTTCACACTTACCTGGACTCATTATTAATGGTGTCATTGATGAAATTATCATCTACTCACTATCACTATAGTGGCATGCCATACATCTTAATATTATTTTTAGTATTCTTAGAGAACATCAAATTTATTCCAATCTATCGAAGTGAGAATTTTGGATTTAGGAGGTGAATTTTTTTAGGCATATGGTGTCTGATATAGGTATATACATAGACCTATATGCAGTGGAGGGAGTGATATCTTGGACACGTCCTCTGAACGTGTTCAACATTAGTATATTTTTGGGTCTAGTAAGATATCAATAATGGTTTATCTAGGAATTTTCTTGATTATAAACACCCATGACTACACTGAAGAACAAGGGAGTGAAGTTAAAATGGTCATACCATTATAAAAATTCATTTATTAGGATAAATAGGAGGTTTAATAGATCCATAGTTCTGATAATACCTATGTCTGGGAAGAGATATACTATATAATATGATGCATCAAGAAATGATCTGGGAAAGGTACTGATGTAGATAGATCATGTAGTAGCTTATGGGTAACAAGAACTATAACCTCATGAGAAAAACTATCCCACTCATGATCAAGATCTAGAAACCATGGTCCATGATATGAAGTGTCGGAGGATCTATCTTTTTGGGGAGATATTTTTTGTTTATATTCACTACAAGAGACTTGACTACATCTTCGTACAAAGGGACCTTAATATAAGAAAACTTTGATGGGGGGAGTATCTAAAAGCATTTGATTTTGAGATAATGTATGAACCTAGGAAATGTAACATCATAGTAGATGCTCTTATACATAAGACACAGGTGGATAAAGAACTGGATGAGTGGACTTCAGAAGTGTAGTGACACTTGATGATATTATTGGATGATTAGAGGATGTATGATTTTGAGGATCAAGGATCTATGAAATATAATCCCCATTTTCATACATCTTCTCTAGAAGACTTGGAGATGTCTATATAGGAGGCCGAATCAAATTTTACTATAATGTGGAAAAAATTGGCCAAAGGTGATCGATACTTGGGTGGTTATTGGGCGATGATGATGCGATCCTTGTTCATGGGAGATTAGTAGTCCCTACTTCCATTAGAGATGATACAATGATGGATTTACATACATCTAGATGGGTTTTACATCTTGGTGTGAAAAATATGTACAATGAATTTAGGAGATAGTTCTGGTGGATAGGGATATAGAGGGACATTGTTGTGTTTGTATCTAGATGCCTTACCTGCAAGAGGGTAAAGAAAAAGAACCAGTGTCTGAGTGGTTTGATCCAGCCACTTCTAGTTCACATGTGGAAGTGGGAGGAGGTCACTATAAACTTTTTGATAGGGTTACCTAGGACCTCAAAGAGTCATGATGCTGTATGTGTGATTTTTGATTGATATACAATGGTGGATAACTTCTTACTGATATGAGATACTAGATTAGTGGATGAGATGGGAAGGATTCATGTTCATGAGATCATATGCTTACATGGAGTTCTCTTGACCATTTTTTTAGATATATATGAACATTTTACGTCACAGGTTTGGTAGGGATTGTAGAAATCCCTAGGGACTCAGCTAAGATATATCACAACATACGATTCTATGATAGATAGATAGTATGAGTGAACAATATGCATACTAGAGTATATGCTAGTGGCTTGCATTTTGGACTTTAGTGAAGTGAGGGATGACCATCTGGCCTTGGATGAGTTTTCATAAAAAAAAATAATCACTGGGATTTGATTCATATGGAACCTTATATGGTTATTTACAGAAGGCTATGTTGTTCAATACATTGTTGTAATGAGTTAGGTGATATAGTGGTTGTGGGGCCCAGTTTGGTTTAGGATACCTTTGAGAGAGTGAAATTAATTTAGAAGAGATTGATCATTGATAATATCATGTAGAGATCATACACCGATCATAAGAGGAAACCTTTAGAGTTTTCTATGGGTGATTGAGTTTTCCTAAGAGTTACTCCTCAATTAGGCCACTTATATATGATGAAGCAAGGAAAAATGGCACAAAATTTTGTTAGACCCTTCAAGATCTACAAAGGGGTTGGGACTATAGTAGACCATTTGAATGTTATTTCTCACTACCAAGGTATTCATGATGTGGTTCATGTGTCATATCTCTAGTAGTAAATGGATGATTTTATAAATTTCATCGATTGTGAGGATATTGAATTGGAACCAGATACATCTTATGAGGAGAATCCAGTTTATATTATGGATCAGATAAAGAAATTAATTTGAGGGAAGAAAATTCTACTTATTCAGATTCAATGGCAATATAGATGAATCTAGGAGGATATGTGGGAGCAGGAGTCTTATCTTTGATCTTAGTGGCTCGAGTTGTTCAAATAAGACCACTAGAGATACTTCTCAGGGATGTGGAGTCAATAGAGGTGGATAAATTTATTTTTTTCAATTTTTATTTGATTTTTAAACCCTATTTTATACTTATTTTTATGTAAAAATATGAATTTTCAATAAAAATAACTTTATTTATTGTTTTAAGGTGTTATGTAAGGGTATGATGAGGTTTTAGGTTCTTCTATTAGGTAAAAACCATTTTTATCGACTATTATAAGGGTAAAAAACCTTTTCCTTATACTAGATAAGGGTAAAAGGGATGTTGAATAAGGGTAAGCATTGAGTACATGTGTCGTGTAAGGGTAAAACTCTATGTAAATACTTTGCGTAAGGGTAGTCAAGGCACTACGCAAGGGTAGTATTGTGCTATGTAAGGGTTAACAGTGGATTGAGTAAGTGTACTAATGACTTTCCTTTACTCATGTAAGGGTAAATCAGGGTGTTCGTAAAGGTAGTTTCAAATTGGTACTGGCTTCTGTATGGGGGTTGTGTATATGTAAGATAGATATTGTGTAAGGGTATCCTTGTTTGTGTAAGGGTAATTTTAGAACCATGAAATGGTAAGATGTATTTTCTTAAGGTTTCATAAGGGTACCCTAGATTTTACAAATCCCTCATAAGGGTAACCTATTGTGTAAGAGAAAAACCAAGTTACCCCTACACAATACATACCCCATGAATAAGAGTATCATTTACCATGTTTTTCTTGATTGTATCTCTTATTATTCCACAAAACAACCCTATAACGTGTATTGGATGATTTTAAATTCTAAAAATTAGAGAATTAAATACTTGGACTTGTTTTAATATGTAACTCATATTTATGGATGAATTTAAACACTCTGCTTTTATAAATCACTTAAAACAAAAGTAAAATAATAATATTTAATTTGTGGTTTTAATATTGTGATCTTATACATAGTTTTTTAAAGAATATGAAAACCTTATCCCACCTTTGTTTTTTATTCATTCGATATCAAGTAGTCCAAAGTTTCCCTTATGCAAGATCTGTGGAGTCCTATTGATAGAAACATTCTCTCCTTCTTTTTTACCATATGGGACTAAACCCTCATCCTCTCTTCTTCCTAGGTGCAATGCCTAAGAGAGATAATTCTAGTTAGGGGTTTATTATATTATTTTCCTAATTAATAAATGTTTAATCTCGAAATAAATCTTCAATATAATTAGAATAAGGAGTTTCGTTAATGATAATAATATGGAAATTATTAAATAATGATAAAAGAATTATTATTATTGAATATAAAGGAATAATAATAATGGATCATCACATGAATATTATTATATATTGATAATTTATTATCACATGTGGTTTTATTATTAATCTTTTTGGAAGAAATTTCTAATGTTACACCCCCATATTTCATAGCACATCATCTCTTCAAAGTAATTCAATAACTTGGGCTACACACAACACTGAGTTTGAGCACACCCCAACTTTGCAAACTAGCCGTTCAAAAGCGGTTATGAATAGTATTAACTATATTTTGAATTTTATATACTACATATAATTTTATAATCTATATTATGTTTTTTTAGTCATAATATAAGAACAAATTCATTTTTTTTCAGATAAAAGAAGTATTTTTCAAAAAATGCAATTTTACCGCCTTTTAATGGAGAAGCATTTTTAAAACCAATATTTGGCACTTTTATATATTAAATTTAATGAAAATAAATTTTTTATTTAAAATAGGTATATACAAATTTAGTTTGGATAAATTTTTGGTACTTTTTTGATAACTTTCATATTTTGATGAATAGTGAAAAATACTAAATTTTAATTGAAAACAACTTTTTTAATCAAAAAACATTATAGTGTTAAATTATGAATTTGAATGGTTTGGAAGTATAATTAGATTATATTTTTATCATTTAATACAATTTAGGTCATTATAGGTTATTTCACATTTAAATTTGACATAAACACATGTCAATCTTTTTATAGTTTTTACTTTTTTAAAACGCACTTTTTGGTTTTGACAACGGGAATTAATTTTAAATTAATTAATGAAAATTCTATGTTTTGAATTTGGTAAAATAGAATTAATTTTTTAATTCTTAATATCAAAATAATCTTATGGTTAAGTTTTAGTATTTTTCTAAAAACTTTCAATTTTTGATGAATATTGAAAAACACTGCATTATTGTTTAAAACCAAATTTTTATTTAAATAATTATTTATTTTATTTAAATTTATTTTAAGTCAAAATAGATATAAAATAAATATATAAGTTATATCTAATTTATTGGAGTCATTTTATAAAAAAATTATATGTATAAAATTTTATTGAATGTTTTAACGTCTTTTACCCACCTTCAAGGCACAACTACAAATTTGCATAAAACATAATTTTACCACTTCTGTGAATTGAATTTGAAAAATATGAGAGACACGGTTGACATAAATGAGTAAAATGTGGTTCAATAAGTTGAAAATATTTTTTGGTGATTAGTAACTTTTGACTTTTATTTACCACGGTTAAAATTAAATTCGTTAATTAATGGTAAAAATGATATTATAATTACCATAACACATGTCATAATTCTATTGGATAAGTTTATTTCGACAAAAAATGACCTTAGTAAGAAAATATGATCCTTTTGGTCCACTTGTATTAGATTAGAACATTTATTGTTATTTTATTTAAAGAAGAGTTAAAAGTGTTAAATTCAAAGTTTAATAAATAAACCATTTTTAATATAGGTTTATACATAATATAAATTATACTATAAATATTAATTATAAATATAAAAATATTTATTACATAATGGTATTTTATTTAAAATTTTTAGATATTAAATAATTAAATTTATTTATGAAACAATGATGATGCAGTAATTACTTTATCAATGAAATATTAAAATAATTGATATTATAAATATAACAATAAATGTAAATTGAGAATTATTATTCCATCCACTAATTTTATAGGTTAATATGACATTATAGGTTTGATTAAATAATTTTTTTTGAAGTGATAAAGTTTTTACGACTTTAAAAAAACATAATACCAAATAGTGTCAAAATTCACATAAATGAGTTTTTGAAACAAAAACTATATTATTAATTGATATAATATTTATAAAAATCTAAGGTTTGACAAAAGTACTTATATAAGGTTAGATATATCAATAATTAACAACCTGGGGTTCTCTTGGTTTTTTATATTAAGTTTATTAACCATTTATTATAATAATACGAGAGGACAAGGTAAAAGTTAAACTATTTAACAAAGAGTTAAATATAAAAGATAGGGTTAATATGGTGATTTAAACTTGTTTAAAAACTATTGGTTGAGAGGATATTGACCCATCCCTAATTTAGATTTAAAATAAATTAATTTTGATCCATTATAAAAAAAATTATTTTATAATAAAATAATATTTTAAACTTTTCAAAAAGCGACCCTCACTTCTCTTATAAAAGGGTACTTCCCCTTCTCTCAAAATCACACCTCCAAAGCCATTTGGTTAAGCCAAAACCTACCCAAATCTCCTCTAAAATTCTCTCAATTCAACTTAGAGGCCTTATCTTGAGCATAAATCCAACCTAAGGTGCTCTTTTGTTTAAATAAAAAGAAAAAACCCAAAGAAGAGGTAATTATTTTATTAGCTCTTTCAAAGTTCTTTTCTTCTTCCACTTTCTTTTTCTTTGTTATTTTCAAACAAAAATAATAACTACAGTACCTTATACATATTGTGATGTTATTATAAATATGTTACAACCAAGTTCATTATTCTATCCATCCTATGAATGATAATTTCACCATGCGTGCGTATTTATGGCTTACCGTCTCCATGTCGTGGTGTAATTTGTCATTCAACACTATGTTATTTAGAAGGATATAATTATTATTAATATATATATAAAAATAATGAAAATAACTTGATAATTTCTCTGAAAAATTAATATAACATCCAATTCCACATATTTTAATCATTAAGGAAATGATATCATCGCTCGTGTGTACGTATGACTTACCGTCTCCATGACGCGATGAGATTCATTTCCACATTCACCATTCAAAAAATGATTATAAAAATATATATTATTAATAAGTATGTAATATATGACATAATAATTCTACTGAAGATATATATATATATATATGTATATATGTATATACTTATACATATCTCATTCACTTACTTCCGTTCAATGCGATATGAAAACAGAAACAGCGTTTATGCGTACATACGACCTACTGTCTATATAGACAGTGTTTTCCATTTAATATATCTATCTATTATACATATTTATATTATAAATATATATGATATATAAATCATGATTTATATTCTGTAAGTATTTAAATCATGATATAAATTATATGAATAAGATTAACAAGTTAAAAAATGTACGATAAGGAAAGCAATTATTACCCGAAATGTAAATTTAAAATGGAAATCATTATTAAATGGTTAGTATAAAGTCATAAATGAATAATTTAAGATATAATAAATATTAATATGGTTCTTTTATAATTTAATAACATATTATGGTCATTATACTGGATGTTAAACGCACCCTCGACCAAAGAAAAGTACAAGGTAAGGGTTAATTCCTCAATCTCATTATTATCCGAGATTGTTTATGTGTAAGTATTTTTTGGGACAAATTTATTATCCATGTCCATGTTTCATAAAATATATTTCAAAATGATTATTTTAAGGTACTCTTTAATTAAAACATCATTTTAAATGTTTTAAATATTTATTCTTCTAAATCTTTTTCATTAATTCCAATGTTTTCAAAATGGTTTTAAGGATTTATTTATATAGACATGATTGTTTTAATATTTTAATTCCTTTTAAAAGTTTCAAAGTGTTATGGAACAAATTTATTAAAAAATCTATTTTAAATGAATTAATTTATTAATGTGTTAATTTTAAGTGATCTCACAAAAAGGGATATTTCTCTCAAAACGTTTTACGGATCATTTTCAACTATGTCAACATCCTTTACTGGATATTACTCTTTATTAAGGTTTATTTATTATAATACAATCTTCCATATTTAGAATGAGTTATTATATGCTTGACTTTGGATGTGATATTCTTATACCCTTCACGATTTATGGTTTAAGTATTTCCATTTTTTATGCTAGTTCTAATACGAATGTTTATGTCATGTTTCAACATTTTCATACAAGGAATGATGTGGACTTAGTAAGTGACAGGTGGAGCCTGCTATAGCTCATAGATACATTAGTAGGTTTCATGAGACAAACTAGTGTCTTGTTACTAGGCATTGAAAGAAATTTTATTTGTAGTCTCGGTATAAGGCTTTGATTATGTGGTAATGATGTCTGGCATTGGACATTCCTTCATTATGAAATTAACTATTACATGTGATTATTCGACAAGTAAAATATCAATGTGCATATTTATATGTAAATGTTTGATTTATTTTCTCCATATTATGTTCATGTTTATGTTTAAATTGATTTTGTTTTTATTACACATCTTTCATTAAAAGTTTATAGATTATGCTAAATTATTTACTCTTACTGAGCATCTGATCTCACCCCTTTCTTATGCTTTTTCCACAGATTTTAATAACTGTATTATGTTTGATATGAAGGGTTAATATAAAGGAATAATGGAATTATCAACGGATTATTTATGTTTTGTTTTATGTTTTAATGTGTAATGTAACATTTGTGTATGTAATATATTTTCCAAGAATACTAAACTGATTAATCCTTCGGGAATTTATTCCCTATAATCATGCCAATATATTAAAATAATGCACCGACTCTAGGTAACTGGGGTTGGGGCATTATATATAACACATGGTTGGTGTATTTTGATAATTTAGAAATTTTCTGAGAGAGATAAACTGTTATCATATGTAAAATTTTATTTATTTTTGAAATAAAATGTTTGTATTTGATTATATAGATCCTTGAAGAACCTATGATTTTAAAGTTTCAAAAACTATGATGACATGGCTCATGGGGAGTTGTTATTGGTTGTAAAGCTTTGCACTCCAGCTTTCAAACCACATAAGGTGGTTTATCGTGGATGTTGGAATCAATGAGGTTTTGGTAAGAAGTTCCATATCTTCTTGGGGATCTCATTTTCACATGTTTTCTTGATTTAATTTTTTGTTTCCATACTTTACCCATAATTGATTATGATCACATGTGGGTGTGTGTGTATACCCTAAGACTCGTTATGAAATTTTTTTCCCTGATTTGATCTTATATCTTGTCTTCATGTTTGATATTGATAACATGTATGTGTGTTTCTAATTTACTCTCATGATTATGTGATTTAATTGTATTATATACTATGTTATGTGTGCTACCATGCCTTGAAGGTTGTTATTGTCACTTGATAGAGGTGGAACATTGTGTATTATTTATCCCTTAGAGGAAAAGTGAACATGACTTATGATGATGGCGATGGTGGATCTAAGCATAGGGTGAAGATATAATGATACTGTGGAACATCATGTTGGGGATTCACTCGATACATGGATTCCAAGTATCGAGCTTCTAGATGCCTAGTTTATTTGTGAGTATCATGTCATATTTAGGACACACCCAATGCCAAGTTTATTTATGGGAATCATTCCATACTTGAGGCTTGGATGAAGCACATTAGTATATACACATGATGGTAAGAGGATACCAAGATACTTGTTCACTTGCCTTATGTTTAGTTTGGTTAATTTTTTTCTTTTTATCCATCCAATATGGAGTGGAATGGGTACAATTGGGGAGTTTTTGGCTACTTGGTTAGTGCATGACTTCTCAGTTTTGGATTTTATATAATTTTTTTCATTTTATAAATTTATTATTATCATGTAATACACCTACTATATTTTAGAACACATGGTTTAAGATGCATTTATGGTATTCTACTTAGTCCTGTACTCACAAATTACTTGGGAATTTTAGGTGTGCTTATATATTTCATGACTAGGGATTTGATGAAGGGAAATGGCCCTGTGGTGGAAAACTGAGTTGAGGTGAATTAAGATGGTATTAGACCATGATGGACTCTACAGGACTCCAATATTTTATTTATTTGTTTATATTCACTTTATACTCTAGTTTGGATTTGCACTTTGGGAGATGGTTTTTACATGTATGAAATGTATTCACTTTTAATTATTTATTTTCTGTATTATACCATGACCTCTATATTATTATTTTTATACTTATTTATTTGTTTCATGACATGGTATTGAGGGTATAGTCTCCCCATTGATGGACTTAGACTCTTGCTACTATTTGGAGGCCTATTTTATATGGGGAGGACTAAATGAGTTAATGTGATAATCTATCTCCGACTTAGTGGTTTGGGTTGATGTTTTATATTTTTTTCTAGAATATTTTTAAGATTTAAAATTTTGTAAAAATTTGGGTTTTTTTATTTAGGTTTTGGAGATAAATGTATTATTTATTCATATGAAAGTTTATTCATTGTATTTACTAATTCTAACCAATTTATGTTTTAGAAAAAAAAATATGGTAGGAATAACTTTTCATTCCCTTTATGGATCTTATAATCCATTAGAAGTTAATTTTAGTTATTCGAGATTGAAAAATTAATCTTTCTTATTTATCATTTAAAATATGAGATGAAAAAGATATAAAAAACTGCTCAAAACAAAACCAAAGGATAAAATTATACTAATAGAAATTAAATGAATCAAGTAAGTATATTTTATTATATCCCCTATAACTATGGTAAAATAATTCCTCAACTCAAGTAAGAAGAATATAAATCTATCAAGTCTTATGTGGAAACTATCACTCAATTATCAAGGTATTATTTTGGAAACTCATTTAAAAGTATGAGTCTTATAATGATACATACTTGGATTTAGAGATATTTAATTAAGAAATACTATGTTTACTAATAGTGAATTATAAAATAATTACCACTCTAAAATATAAATTATATTTTATTACTATGTCATGATAAAATCTTCCAAGAAAGTGATAATTAAAATTATGAAGGTGCAATTTATTTAAAGGGGTAGAATGTAACACCCTAAGATTTTAGAATATTTTATCTTTAACAAATTTTAAGAGCTTGATAGATAATAATAAAAAACTAAAATTAAGTGAATAATTATATACTAATATAAAAAATAGAATACATTATTAAACAGCTAAATTAAATTACATTGTAAATAAGGGTCAAATTCACTTAATAAAATACAATTGATTCTAAAGATACAATTTTGAACTTTTTATACATTTTTGTTAAATTTAATAATTTTGAGAAAATGATATCTATAAAATGTATTGATAAAATTACAATAATTAATAGTGATATAAATTAATAACATCTATAGAATTATTAAGATACTATAAATAATGTGAATTTTTTATGACTAAAAAAAGTTTTTTTTAAAAATTTTATTTTTATTGTATACTATATATGTTTTATTTGAAATATAAATTTATAAATATTATAAATTTAATTAAAAAATGAAATTAAATTTTAATTCAGTATTTAAAAATTAGAATAAAGTGAAATTTTGGGTTTTTTTCTAAACTAGTTGACGTTTGGATGAATTTTGAAAAATACCTATTTTAAAAATACTATCTTTTTTAAAATGGATTTAATATTTTGGTTCATAATAATCTAATTATAAAATAATTCTCTTTTCATTTTCTAGTCATAATGAATAATTACCATTGTAAAAAGGTTTTTATCACAGTAAGTGTTAAAAGGGTTAGTGAGGGGATAAACAAAGAGACAAGGCTTAAAAATATCTATAAAACTTGTTTAATTGTTGACTTTTTGAGTTTATTTAAACCATAAATTATCCTATGTTCTAAATTGGACAAATTTGGATCCAATTTCCATGAGAAAAATATTTATTATATTTTTAAATTTTGTAATATATAAAATGGTGCCACTCCCATTACTAAAAAAGGGAACCTCCTCTTATCACTTATTAACAAAACTTGAGTTTATTATATTGAATAATATATAACCAAATACCTTTCCAAATCTCCTCCCCATGTCCTATATGTTTTTATCTTCCCAAAATACCCATCAAATAATCCCTAAAGTATTTTCAACGAAGATTGTCTAAGAAAGATATATATGTTTTTATTCAATATTTTTAAGTTCAATTCTTATAAAACATTATAAAAATATACTATATCCAAATAAATATAAATAAATAAGTATAATTACTATACTAAAATGTTTTTATGTTAATTTTATAACCATTTTCTATCACATATCCTTATAATGGAAAATTTAAACTTTGCTCATGTGTATGTGTAGACTACCGCCTTTATGAAGTGATATAATTAGTTTTTTATAATCACATCTCAAGGATGGTTACATAAATATATTTAATGAATATATAATATATTTATAATATAATTATGATCATTTAAATATAAACTATTATTTACCTTTATTTTTTCCAATCATTGAAAAATTAAAACAACACCCATGTGTACGTACGAACTACTGTCACCACAAAGTTGCGTGATACATTTTTCACCACCACCTTACATGAAATATTATAAAAATTCATATAATTAATAAATATTATATATATAAAATTATTAATATTTTGTAAAATTGATATTATCATTATAAAATAATGTGTTCTTATTAATTCAATCGTTATAATGTTTTTTTTATTTTGTTCAGTTTTAACACCTATATGAACATAGTAATAATTATTATGTAATGAATAGTTAAAAAATGTTATTTACAGTTAATATTATTTAATAATTATTAATTCAAGATTTTTTCATAATTATTTAGTGTAATTATTCCAAATTATATTCACTTATAAATTTAATTCTTTTGTTAAACTCAATAATCACCAAAAAATGAATTTTTAAGCATTCCATGAAAACCATTAATATAAGTTCTATAAAGTTATTATGAAATATTAGAAATATGATAAAATAATTATTTAAATATTCATAAATTTTTTAATATGATTAAACTATGACCAAGGTTCTAGTACTAGAACCATCGAATCAAAACATGTGTGAAAAAGTGAATAGTTTACAAAAAATATTGATGTTAACAAAAATTACGATTAAGTGGGTAGTGAGAAATTATAATGTAATGATATAAAATAATATAAGTATATATATGTCTTTGTTATATATGTATAAAAAGTCTAAATTCTTAATATTGGAGGTTAGGATGTGTTTAACCAAGAAGAAGTCTAAGGTAAGGGGATTTTTATCTCAATTTATTTTCACTAGGTAATAAAACTTCTTTATTGAATATGTTATATTGGGATCTTTTGTGTTATGAAATATGATTTTTATGTTGTATTTACACTTTTTTTATATGTACTTAAATTTTTTATACATAATATTTTGATTCATGTATTACTATTTAAAATGTTATTAATCTTTATTCAAGTTTCTTCATCTCAATTTTCCATTATTGAGATATGTTCTATATTAATGAACATCTTTATTTTGTGTGGTGTATATAATAACCATTAATATATTTTATGATTATTTTTAAAAATATTAAGGGGATTTTAAAATCCATATAAGTTAATTTCTTTCTTGATTTTTGGATTCAAATATTACCAATATTGTAAGGGTTTATGTTCTAGTCTCACTTTTTATCAGGATTGTTTATGTTTAAATGCTATTTATATATTAAATTAAGTATATTTTATTATTATATTGTTATTTATATGGGTTTTAAATTATCATTACTATTATACCACACTTTGGAACTCAAAAATAAAAAAAATATGTTTTAAGGAAAGTTGACCTAATTTCTCTTATTTTGGTTGAAAATCCTTCTTCTCCACATCCATGTTCTTAAAATTATATTGTAGAAGTTTTTTACCTATAATTAAATGTTTTAAAAACAAATTTTATTCTAACTTTTAATTTATTTACAAATGATTAAAAATAATATTTTAAGATGTTTTTCACATGACTCACCATTGACTTTTTACAAAAGTATAAAAAGAAATTTTTATTTTTAACACATGATATGAATTAATTTTATCGATGTCATGTACTTTCTCCAACATGAATATTACTTTACAATATTCTTTTATAATTGAAAAAATCATAATCACATTATTATGTGAATTTTTAGTTTTCAAAAGCTACCAAAATCAAAGGATATTTTTTCTTTCCTTTCAAAGAACATTTCAAATTATTTTATAAAAATATTTTTATTCTATTTAAATATCATTTAAGGATTATTTTTCCTAACTAGGGTTATGTTATAATGATACCATCCACCTTTTTCTTTTTCATGTCTTATGATGATAAATTATGAAAGTTCCCATGAAACTTCTTACTTTATAAGAGTTAATTAAGTGATAAAAAAAATCATGAATGTTATGTTATTATGGTAAAAATATATATTATTGATAATTTTGTGATAGTTTTTTGAGTTTTTTTATAATTCATTGGTTAATGGTGTTATATATCATGAGATTACTAATAAATGCTGGTAAAAATTCCTTATTCAATACACTAAGTAATATTAGTAATAATTCCTAATCCAATATGCAATTGGATGTAAGTAATTATTTTTGATCCATTATACTATTAGATTCTGGTGATACTACATAATAAATTATTATATAGGATATTGGTGATGATTCTTGATCTTTTATGTTATGGTATTATGTTGATGATTCCTAATCCATAATGATATGATTTTTCTGCATATGTTTATGACACATTATTATGTTATAACTCATGGTTTTTTTATGTTTTTCATGGATCATGATAATGGTTTTGTTTTAACACCCATGATTCATGTTATGAAGAAGATTATGTTACGACCCTTAAGTTTTGAGCTATGTTCTTATGGGTATGATTATCTTATAACTAATGAAAAAATTACCTATACCATCAGTTTGGAACTGTTGGTATAGGTCCCAAAACCGTTGGTGTAGCCTATACCGACAGTTTGAGAAGCCGATGGGTGATTTGGCATGGGGAAAGACCTATCCCAACGGTTTGGAGAAAACAATTGGGATAGGTCTTTCCTAATAGTTTGGAGAAACTATTGAGATAGGTATATATATATAAGTTCTAGTGGAGGTTTGAACCCACAAACTCTGGGTTATATATCAATGACTTTACCACTATCCTAGAGTTTCCTTTGTGAATATATTTGGATATATATATATATATGTGATTTATATATTTATTTATTTGATGATATTCGATAAATGTACTCATAAAAAATAAGGGTACCTATCCCAACGGTTTTGAGAGCCGTTGGGATAGGTACCCACTCATTCCCAATGGATTGGAAGAACCATTAAGAAAAGTGGACTGAAAGTGGTATTTTCCCAATGGTATGGCCAAACTGTTGGGAAATCCAAACCCTTTCCCAATGGTTTGGCCAAACTGTCAATTTGGAAAGGTGGACTCAAAGTTGGATTTTCCCAATAGTTTGGACAAACTGTTTGGAAAGAAAAACCCTTTCCCAATAGTTTTGGAAAAATATTGAGAAAAGTGGCCTCAAAGTGATCTTTTCCCAACGGTTTAGCCAAACAGTTAGGAAAAGTGGCCTCAAAGTTGGATTTTCCCAACGGGTTGGTCAAACTATTGGGAAAGGGAACCTATACAAATTGTTTTTACATACCATTGGTATATATGCATTTGTATAGGTCATATTTCTGGTAATGTATACTATGCTCTTGATTATATTCTTATACCCTTATGATCATCATATGCACACTTATGATCTTTCATTGATAGTGACTATATTTACCCTTATCGAGTTCCTGATCTCACCATTTTTATGATTCCATTTCCATAGGTTATGAACAATGATATTATATAATATATTTATATAATGGTATCATGTGTGAAGATTTTTGTACAATATTTTTAGGATTAAATATGAAATAAGATGTTATTGGTATAATGAGAAAAATATCCATTTGATGAGAAATGCATTGGTTTTTTCAGTAAATATTTTAACTAATTTTCTAGATCACTAAAAATAAAAAGGTATTAAATATGTAAGTGACTCGATGTTTTCATTTAAAATTTTAAATATGGAAGTTTAGATTTGGTTCACTTATGTTGGTATCAAAGTAAATATTTAAGGAGCATGTTTTTTTGCACTGAATCCTAGAGAACAAGTCTCTAACTGTATCATATTCTATTTCATATGTTCTAAAATATCCAAACTTTTGTCTTCCACTTTTATAAATCTCTTTAATGGATACCTCATATCTAAACTTATTTTTAAACTCCTTTAACAATTAATAACATCATCACATGGAATTTTAATGACCAAAGGAGTATGATAATCACCTTGGGAGTTAATTCAAATGATATCACATATCTTTTAATGAAAACACCTTGAAATGGTATAAGATATCAAAAAAAGATAGTCACCAAGATGTAATGAATTTAACTATGGAATGGTGAGGGATTTAATGAAAAAATACAACATAATTTACTACTAGATATTTCGGCTATAACAATGAATTTATTTTCAAGGATTTTGTAACCATGATAGTAGGAATCTATTTTCACAGTTCTCAAAAATTGTAATCATAGATGTTATACTTTTATGGTTTAATAAAATTGTAATAATAGGATAAATATTTTTATATTTTTTATTTAACTATAATAGTAATAAATATATTGTTATAGTTTTAGCAAACCATACAAATAGAGTTTAAAAATTTACATTTAGCTGAAAACCTCCTCCAAATTCATTTTTTGATGTCATTCTATCATTATTTATGATCCCATGCTCTTATTGGTCATTACTACTTTGATCTCCCCACACACCATTGTCATATTATTTTTAGGCTATCAAACATCATTCTAGTCATCGCCCTATAGTATGATGGTCACATCTCCCATTGAAAATATGTATTGCATACCCAAATCACACATTCTCTATTCAATTTTCGATTAATGTTATATGATTATTAATATATTTAATTATTTAGAAACTAATTTTTAGTAACTCACTGTTAAATAGAGATTGATAAGTTTTAATGACTTATTATTATTATTATTCATATTTTCTAAATGTTTTTTTGACAATGGGTGTTATTTAGGATGTTAATTAGGTTTTTTATTTGGTTGTATATATATTAATAAATTTTTTTATAAATTTATTAATAGTAATAAATATAAATTTATAATTTTTATAAGTTTACTTTGTTATTTTTATATTCTTATATATACATTTTATACTTTCATATAATTTAATAAATTATATAGTATATAATATTATACGTATATAATATATATAAAATTTTATTAAATATTTATAGTTTTATACTTTTATAGATTTATGAATTTCTATACTTTTATAAATTATATAGTATATTATACTATACTTATTCAATTTATATATACAATTTAATAAATATTGGTATTATTATATTTTTATATGTTTATAAATTTTTATACTTTTATAGATTCATACGATTAAAAGCTTTTATAATTTTATAATTTCATAAATTTTACTTTTACAATTTATACTTTCATACCTTTACACTTCTATTAATTTATCCACAACTTTATGCTTTTATACTTTAATAACTTTTAATTTTATATTTTAATATTTTTTTTAATATGATCATTATTTCTTAAACAAATTAAATTGACTAATTATGATTTATTTTTTTATATGTAGTATTATATATCTTAAATCATAATAGATAAAAGTTAGATGTATGCTCATAATTGAGTGTGAAATGATTTTCTAATTAAGCATGTAATATTTTTTAGTTTCACATTCAATAATTCTTTATAGGGGAATCTTAATCGATTCCCTTATTATAATGATGTTGAAATTCCATGGTTAACTCATGAGGAATTAAGTTATCATTTCACTAGAGTCTCATTTCAAACCAACTATGAGGTATGTAATTATAACATAGAAATAGTTCAACAACCAAAAAATGTTGAAATACCTGAGAGGTGTGGTGTGGAAGGTATAAAATTTAATTAGTTTCCTATTATTTCTCAACCTGAGAATGCATTCATGATATAATCACAAGTAATATTTTAAATCCAATTTCAATTTCAATCATAAATATTTGAAATGATGATATTGAAAATTTTAAAAAGGAAATAGAGGATTCTAAGACACAAGCGTATCTTGGTCATTTCATGGTAAAAAATCCTAAATTTATAATGTGTTTATTTTATGGTAAAATAATTTATGGATTTAGTAATAGTGGTATTGAATACCTGCTCAAATTTATGAAGGAACTAATTAATGATGATGAAAAATTCCAATAAATGATTACGAGACATACAAGTTAATTGAACACCTTGAATTTTATTCTAATAAAATACATGCATTCCACAATGATTGTATTCTATACTGTAATGAAAATAAATTTGAAAATGACTAGAATAAGTGTCATACATTAATATAGAGGATAAATAAATATAAAACATTATATCAAGTTTATAAGATAGTTATGCAGTACTTTCCTTTGAAATAAAAGGATATAACATATTTTTATGTTAGAAAAAATCATAGAAGATACGAGATGGAATGCATAAATAAATGGAAATAATGAGTAATTGGTTTACCCAAAAGATGGAATAAAATAGTAGGAGTTTATTAATTGATATGTGTATTTTTATTTTTAATATATATAACATAAAATTGGGTTTATTATGTGATTTGTTTAACATAAAACCAAGAGAATTTAAAATAATAACAATATGTTCGATAGCGTATACAACACACAACACTAATCCTGAACGACACACACAATATTATTATTTAAATATGAATATTGTAACATAGATGTTAAATTGATGGGTATGAAAAGTATTAAAAAAATTATAAAATATATATAAATTTACTAATCAATAAAAATTTATTTATTAAGGATTACAAAATAAGAACTCAATTTTTGGTAAATTCATTTTATTCTTCAAAAATACATTTTCTTCAAAAATGGATTTTGTTGATTTTTGTGAGAAAATATTATAATTAATTTATATAAACATTAGAAAATTATTTGATAAAAAAGGATATCATTTTAGAAATAAAATTTTTAAATTTTCTAAGAGTGAATTTTTGGGATTTCTCTGATATATTAATTTTCTTTTAAATAGTGAAAAAATTAATTTTTGTTGAAAAATTTAATTTTAGAAGTTACAAAGTTACATATTTTTAAATAATTTAAAAGTAAAATTAGTTATATAATATTATGAATCATCCAATTAAGTTAATTAGAATCAATTTTATGGTTGGATTTGGTATAAAAAAATCTTATAATGTTTTTTTTATAAAAACTTTTTTCCTTGTATTTTTTGTTTTAATATCGAATTAATTTACACCACTTATAATAATTTAGTATTAAAAAATAGATTAAATATTTTTATGTAGGATTTATAAATTTGGTAAATAGTTCCATATTATTCTTATTTATTATGAATATTAACTACATTAAATAATTATCACCATGGTAAGGGTAAACTAGGTAATTGAGGTTAAAAATAATTTGATAAGGACAAAAAAATGACACTAACACTTTCTTTAATCCTATTAGGTGGGTGTATTTAGTCTATTTCTATAAAATTTTCTAAAATATGGAAACTTGGTACCATATTTATTTGATTTTGACCTGCACAATATTTAAGTGAAAAAAATGTTAGAAATATAGTTTTCCTACTTTTAATATCTTTAATATTTTTTGGTAGGGATAAAGGAAACTTATGTTTAGTTATAAATAGTTATATTAAAGATAATTTTTTTACCATGATAATATATTTATATCTTTAGTAATAAAATAATAACCTTAAATGTTTTGGAAACACCGAAACAATATTTATTAAATTAATAGAAAAATAAAATTAATTATTCTAAAATATTAAAAGTAATATAATTTGAATGAATTATTTTGTTTAGTGAATTTTTTAGATAAATACAATATTTTATGGATTTTCAAAATGTTTATATTTTATTTCCATTACTTTCATGTTGTTTTCAAAGTCAAAGTAAATGAATAGTTCCAAAAATGACATATATGATATTTTATAATAAATAATATTTTATTAAATGATTTAATTTTTTTTAAAATACCATATTTATCCAAGTGTTTATTATATTTTAAGAAGAATCATATATGGTCCCCTTATATACAAATTTTTCTTTTATATTAACCATATTGAATCTTATAGAGTAAAAAAATTTGTTATCATGATAACTGTTAAAAAGGGTTAACGCGGGTTAAAACAAAGAGATAAAGGTAAAAACCTAATCTGAAATTGACCAACTTTTATTGGATGAAATTATTTTGACCAATAATAATCCTATATTTTTAATTATATTAGATTATAGTGTTTTTTTCTAATAACTTATTTATATTAATTCAATATTTTACATAATTCCAAGATCCCCCACTCAATTATAAAATGGTACGTACTCTCCTATTTTATTCACACTTAAAAGACTTTTATATTAGACAATATCAAACAAAATAAATTCCTAAAATCCCTTAAAATATTTTATAGGTATTTTTTTATTAATAAAAACCTTAGAGGGTCTAAATTATAAATCAAATGATGTTTTTGGAAGAAGAGGTATAGTCTTTAATTGAATGTTTTAGTTTTATTTATTCTTATAACTCATTAAAATATTCTTAAAACATACTGAAATAATATAACAATTATATTAAATATACTAAGGTGTTTCTATGTTATTGGAATAATATATGTCCATATCCTCTTCCATCAAATGAGGAATGAAACCATCATTCGTGTGTGGGACAGACCACCGTCTCGCAAACAGATGGTATTCATTTTCCATCATTGCATATCACGAATGGTTATAATAATGTATTCAATATATATATATATATATTATATTAATTACCTAATTTAAATTCTTAAATCATAATATATCATTTATTTTGTCACCTTTCCATCCACTAAAAAATGATAACATCATTCATGCGTACGTGTGGATTACCACCTCTGCGAACCGATGTATTCATTTTTCACAACCACATCAAATGGATGATATATATAATTTTATTTCAATAAAGGATATTATATTTAATATATAATAATAATTATGTATATATAAAAATAACTCACCTTCTTTCCATCATTATCTTTGGAAAATGGTAACGTTACTCATGCATATGTATGGCCTATTATATCTATGATAATAACATAGTTAAATTTTTATAACCATATTTCATGGTTGATTTTAAAAGTATAATTGTTTTATAAAAATGGAAATTATTTAATGATTATTATTATTTATATGATTAAATAATTATTTCATCAACCTTAGTCAACATACCATTGTCATTTTGGGCTTATGAGAATAATACCATCAAAACGTTCGATGTGAACTTAATATATTAAGAAATTGAATATAACATAGTATTAAATAAAATAAAATGAATTAGAAACATGATTAATTGATTTATTTAAATTATCAACAGAATTTTATTATTCAGGAATATAAAGAACATACATGATGATTCATACTCGCGTTAAGGGACTCTTTACCTTAATAACCCATTTAAATGTTTTAAGTATTTATTTTTGAAATATTTTTCTTCCATGTTAATTTTCTTAAAATTATTTTATGAATATATTTAAATATAAATAAAATAATTATAGGGGATTTCTTTTGTATATATTTAATTTATTTCAATGGTCTTAAAAAAAAATATTTTTATGTGTTTTATATGGAATGTTTTTAATTTACTTATAAAATACCAAAAGAATGTTGTATTTTAAAGTATACAACGTCAATGTTTTTATCCCTCCATCATATCCATTATTTAATATTTGGATTAATTTATAATCTTAAATGTTTTATTTAATAAAAACCCTTCTTACCTATATTCTGGGCATTTTTTGAAAGGGTTTTAAATTGAATTGATATTTTGTTATTAGGAAATATTTTGCATGTGGGTGAAAGAAATATTATAATTTGGTAAGATTTCATGTGTTATGATTATGATATGGTTATTGGGAATTTTTTATAATGAAGGGTGGTTACATTATAATCTAAGGATAAGTTGTTCTATTATAAACCAATGATGGGTGGTTTTTGTTAAAAACCCAGGATGAATGGTTATGTTATAAACCAATGATGAGTAGGTCCGTTACAGCCCTATGATGCATTGGGTAATGATTATCTTCTCTGGAGAATTATTATGGATGTATAATGATGTCCCAAGTTACCTACATGGTTTAATTATGTTCTCTATAGACTTTACATAATCCTCATGGTTTTACAATATAAACTGATGAGATTATATTTAAGGAAAAGTATCTTCTACTTCTTATTAGTGAAAAGTGAAACTTGGTTAACAAGTTTTTGTGAGTTTATCATTATTTCAAGGTAAAATTTATTAGTTTTATTTTTTAATTTAAAATTTATAATGTTTTAATGAAAATATTTGGGTATATAAGTTTATTTCTAGAGTAATAAAATTAATATTTTGGATGCAAACTTTATTTTGAAAAAAGAAAATTTTTATAAGTAGTCATGGACTAACAAGTTTATTTCATTATATTTATATGTCCCTTACTAAGATTTTTTACCCATCCCATGTATTAAATTATTGTAAATGATTTTAAGGATTAGTATGGATAAGGATTTGGAAAATATGAAAATTGTTAATATGTGTCATGAAGAAAAAAATTTATACCTTAAAAGTTTTGTTTTGCGGAAAAAATTGATACTATATTTAAGGGTCCACTTTGTGAGGTAATATTTATTTATATAAGGGTGATGGAATAATGCTTTAAAACTATAAACATTAAAGATCCTCAAATGTAATACAATTAATTCTGGAATTAAAACCCATGATTATGTAATGTTTAAGGCTTGGTCACTGTATTTAGTATCATAGGAAATGTTATGATAACTTTGATGATTAAAATGTTTTCATTTGAGGTTAACTTAAGAGTTATGGACATCATTATGGGTTTATTAGTTTAAGGTTTATCATAAGTTCAAATAAATAAACAAAAATATTAATTTTTTTAAGTGATGTAATTTTTGGAGATGGTTTATTGGGTTTAGGTATATGTGGCCCTTTATTTTGGCCTGAAGGATTATTTATGAAGAACACTGTTAAATTTTTGGGGATGCAAGTTGAAAGGCATGAGACAACCTTTGAGGCTAAAACATTACTTAATGTTTTATATATTAAGGTTATTTTTTAGTATGTTAATAATAATTTTGAGAATGTTATAGTAATTATATTAATATAGTTTTATTAAAAGGACAACCTAGAGGCTGGGAGATAATCCATTGTATCTGGAAAGGTTGTAGGGCGTGAACCCACAACTGAATAGAGCTAAGGGTGCATCGCCTACCACTATCTATCATGATATCCTGGTTAGTATAACATTTATTTTTATTTTTTACTTAAATGATTTGAAAAATAAATATTAAGTTGATTTTGGGAACATATGTTTTATCTTATTTATCATAATGGGACTAAAAAGTGAATTGGTGATCAGATGATTACTATTATTCCGAAAGAAGATCACTATAATTTTAAGGAAAATTATATAATTTAGGTACACTAGTATTATGGGTTTCTATTTGATGAATAAAGGTTGAATTATTTTTTGAAAACAAATATGATTTTATTATGGATTTATAGTGATTCAAGATATTTATGGAAAGGATTTATATATCTTGGTGATTATATTAATAAGGAATATAAATGTAAGGTACAATAATTTAAAAGTGATTTATTTTATTTAGTGATAAATATTAAATTAATATTGAAATAATATGTGATGAAATACTTTTGATTTATGGGTTTCCATATTTTTATGGAATATTTTAAATAATTTTAAGTATTTTTATTTATCTAATGATCTAATTTGAATTTTTGGTGTTATTGTTGAGGATTTTATGATTAATGTTGTATTTCTTCACATGATAGTTTCTTTGTTTAAAGAATTATCTTATGCTAACCATTTTGGTTTTGGTTAATGTCCAAAGATGGGAGGAATATACTTTTACCATTTTGAGGATTATGTGATCCATTATAAGTTTATTTCAGTACTCTAGGCATACAAAATTAATCTTTAATACTCACCGTTTAGAGAAAAAGATAATATTTGGTGGAAATTGATTAGAGGATGAACTTATACTTATAAAGTAATTAAATTTCATTATTTTATTATTATATATGGTAAAGTAATTCCTCAAATCAATTAAAATAATCTTGAAACAAAAAATTTATCATATTACCTTCATTTCCTATGAATCGATAATCTTTTTTCATACCTCTTTGGTTTATAGTTTTGTGGTTAGTAACTTTCTCATAATCATTCACTCTCTTGTGATAAATGATCTTAGTCACTCTCAATCATTATTTTGACATTAAATTTTTTCTTCACATACATATTTTCACTTTACACTAATGTTCTTATATTTGGAAACCTAATATGTGTTATTCTAGATGACATTCACACTTCCCTTTTCTCTATTTTCAAAAGGAAGTCTTATTAACCCTTTTTACGATTTGGGATTTCAAAAAAATTATTTTCAAATGTCAAACCTTTGAATACCATGATCATGTTCAAATAATGAGGTTGTAATTTACTTAAGGGGGGATACTATAACACCATATATTTTTTAAAAGATTAATGATATGTTTGATAGTGTATATGACACACAATGCTAAGATTAAACAACCCAAGGAATATTATTATTTAAATATAACCATTATAACATATGCTTTAAATTTGTGGTTATGAATAAGATAAAACACATTATTAAATATATGTAATGTTAAAAATTAATAAAAATTTATTTATTAATTATTAATAAATAAGAACTCAATTTTTAGTAGTTATTTTATTCTTTAATAATACATTTTCTTCGAAAATGGGTTTTATTTATTTTTGTGAGAGAATATTATAATTAATATATAAAAATATTATAAATTTTATTTGATACAAATGAGGTCATTTTTGAAATAATCACGTTAAAATTATATTTTAGTTATTTTTTTTGGATTTTCCTGAAAATATTGATTTTCTAGTGAATAGTGAAAAATAATAATTTTTATAAAGAACTATATTCTTAGCATTTATGAAGTTCCATTTTAAAATTTTTTTAAAAGTAAAATTATTTATATAAAAAAATTTATAATCCAATTATGTTCATTAGAATCAATTTTATGGTTAAATTTGGTATAAAAACATTTTTATACTTAAAAATGCATTTCTATGTAAAATTGTATTTCATTGTGTTTTTCATTTTAATCTTAAATTAATTTCTTCCACTTATATAAATTGAATTATTAAAAATGGATTCCATATAGGATATAAGGAGGCCCAAAATTTTTAAATACAATCCTTTTATTTTTAGTCATTATGAATAGTAACCGTTGTAAATACTTATCACCACAGTAAGGGTAAATCGAGCAATTATGGTTAAAAATAACACGAGAAGGTCCAAAAAAATGATCCTAAAACTTGAATTTATCCTATTAGAAGAGTATATTTAGTCCATGTACATCAAAATTTCAAAAATATGGAAAATTCATATTATTTCCTTTTATTTTGACCTTCATAATATTTAAGTAGAAGAAAAAGTAAAAAATGTCACTTTTTTACTATTAATATCAATAATATTTAATTATATGGATAAAAATATTTTTTTTTCAGTTATAAAAGTTTATATGAAATATATATATATTTTCCATCATGTTAATTTATTCCTAATTTTAAGTGATAAAATAATTACCTTAAATGATTTCATAATGTCGACACAATATTGATTTAATTAGTAGAAAAATAAAATAAATGATTCTAAAAATATTAAAAGTAATAAAATTTGAATGAATTATTATATTAAACTATTTTTTAGATAAATATAACATTTTAGGGATTTTCCAAAGGATTATTTTTTATTTCCTTTGTTGTCATTATATTTTCAAGTCAAATTAAATGAATAGTTCAAAAAATGACATAAATGATATTTTATAATAAATAATATTTTGTTAAATGATTTAAAATCCCTAAAAAACCAATATTCAGGAAATTTATTCTTATATTTTAAAAAATATCATCTATGGTCTATTTATGGACCCATTTTCCTTTTATAATAATTATATTAACCCCTAAATATTAGAAAACTTTGTTATTCTGGTAATTGTCAAAAAGGTTAATGTGGGTTAAAACAAAGAGATATGGGTTAAAACCAAGAGATAAGGGTAAAAAAATAATCTAAAATTAAATTTTTTTATTGAATAATATTATTTGGACCTGTTATATTCATATATTATAATTATATTAGTTTTGTTACATTTTTCCATGATAATTAATTTTTATTAATTTAATATTTTATGTAATTTTAAGAGTGCTTCTCCCCTCACTTATAGAAGTGAACATCATATCCTATTTTATTTAAACATAAAATGTCATTTAATTATAGAAATCCCCAAAAAAATAACTTCCTAACATACCTTAACATGTTTTATATGCGATTTTTGGGTATAATACTAACCTTATTGGGTTTAAAGTGTAAAACAAATGATGTTTTCTGAAGAATATGTATAGTCTTTAACTAAAAGATTAAAATAATTGATATTATAAATATAAAAATAAATGTAAATTGGGGATTTTTATTCCATCCACTAATTTTCTAGGTTTATATGACATTTTAGGGTTGATTAAATAATTTTTTTGAAGTGATAAAGTTGTTTCGACTTTAACAAAAACAAAATACCAAATAGTGTCTAAATTGACATAAATGAGTTTATAAAAAAAATACTATATTATTAATTGATACATTATTTCTAAAAATATAAGGTTTTGAAATACTTATATAAGGTTAGATATATCAATAATGAACCACTTGGGGTTCTCTTGGTTTCTTATAGTAATTTTATTAACCATTTATTATAATAATACAAGAGGACGTGGAATTTGTTTAACTATTTAACTAAGAGTTAAATCTAAAAGATAGGGTTAATATAGTGACATAAACTTGTTTGAAAACTATTTATTGAGAGGATATCGACCCATACCAACTTTATATTCAAAATAAATTAATTTGGATCCATTAGAAACTGAAAATTATTTTATAATAAAATAACATTTCAAACTTTTCTTAATGTGACCCTCACCTCTCTTATAAAAGGGTACTACCCCTTCTCTCAAAATCACACCTTCAAAGCCATTTGGCTCATCCAAAACCTACCCAAATCTCCTCCAAACATCCCTCACTTCAACTTAGATGCCTTCTCGTGAGAATAAACCCAACATAAGGAGCCCTTTTGTTCAAATAAAAAGAAAAAACCCAAAGAAGAGGTAATTATTTTATCACCTCTTTCAAAGTTCTTTTCTTCTTCCAATTTATTTTTGCTTGTTATTTACATACAAAAATAATAAATCCAGTACCTTATACATAATTTGATGTTATTATAAATATAGTACAACCATGTTCATTATTATATCCATCCTATGAATGATAATTTCACCATGCATGTGTACGTAAGTCTTACCGTATCCACATCGTGGTGTAATTTGTTATTCAAAACTATGTTATTTGGATGGATATAATGATGATTAATATGTATATAAATAATGAAAATAATGTTAAAATTTCTCTGAAAAATTAATATACCATCCAATTTCATATCTTTTAATCATTAAGGAAATTATATCGTCACTCGGGTGTATGTACAGATTACTATCTCCATGACGCAATGAGATTGATTTCCATGGTCACCATTCAATGATGATTATAAAAATATATATTATTAATAAGTATGTAATATATGACATAATAATGATACTGAATATATATATATGTATGTATGTATATACTTACATATATCTTATTCACTTACTTCCGCTCAATACGATAGGAAAACAAAAACAGTGTTTACGTGTATGTACAGCCTACCGTCTCCATAGACGGTGTTTTCCATTTAATATAACTATCTATTATAAATATTTATATTCTAAATATATATGATATATAAATCATGTTTTATATTCTGGAAGTATTTAAATCATGATCTAAATTATACGAACAAGAATAATAAGTTAAAACACATACGATAAAGAAATCAATTATTACCCAAAATGTAAATTTAACATGGAAATAATTATTAAATGGGTAGTATAAATTCATAAATGAATCATGTATGATATATAAATATTAATATGGTTCTGTTTTAATTTAATAACATACTATGGTCATTATACTAGAGGCTAAACATACCCTCTACCAAAGAAAAGTACAAGGTAAGGGTTAATTACTCAATCTCATTATTACCCAAGATTGTTTATTTGTAAGTATTTTCTGGGAAATATTTATTATCTATTGATTTGTTTCATAAAATATATTTTAAAATGATTCTTTTAAGGTACCCTTTAACTAAAACATCATTTTAAATGTTTTAAATATTTGTTCTTCTAAATATTTCTCATTAATGCCAATGTTTTCAAAATGGGTTTAAGGATTTATTTATATGGACATGATTGTTTTAAAATTTTAATTCTTTTCAAAAGTTTCAAAGTGGTATGAGACACTTTGATTCAAAAATATATTTTAAATTAATTCATTTATAAATGTGTGACTTTTAAATGATTTCACAAAAGGGATATTTCTCTCAAAAAGTTTTACGGATCATTTTCAACTATGTCAACATCCTTTACTGGATATTACTCTTGATTAAGGTTTATTTATTGTAATAAAATCTTCCATATTGTATTGAATGAGATATGATATAATTGACTATGGATGTTCTATTTTTATACCCTTCATTTTTTATGGTTGAAATATTGACATTTCGTATACTAGTTCTAATACGAATGTTTATGTTATGCTTCAACATTTTCATATGAGGAATGAAGTTGACTTAGTAAGTGACGGGTGGAGCTTGCTATAGCTCCTCAATGCATCGGTAGGTCTCATGAGACAAACTAGTGTCTTGGTAAAAGGCCTTGACAAAAATTTTATTTGTACACTTGGCACGAGGCCTTAATTATGTGGTAATGATGTCTGGCATTTGGCATTCCTTCATTATAAAATTAACTATTACACGTGATTATTTGAAAAGTAGAATATCCATGTTCTTGTTTATATGTAAATGTTTTATTTATTTTCTCCATATTATGTTCAAGTTTAGGTTTAAAAGTATTTTCTTATTGCACACATTTTCTTAAAAGTTTATAGATTCCGCTAAATTATTTACCCTTACTGAGTATCTGAGCTCACCCCTTTATTATGTTTTATTTTCCCCAAATTCCAAGAAGAGTATTATGTTTGATATGTAGGGTTAATCTAGGGGAATAATGGCATTTTTAATGGATTATTTATGTTGTGTTCTATGTTTTAATGTGTAATTTAACACATATGTATGTAATTTATATTCAAAGAATTCTAAACTGATCAATCCTTTAGGACTTGATTCCCTATAATCACGCCATTGTATTAAAATAATGCACCAACTCTGGGTAATTGGGGTTGGGGCGTTGCATCTAACACATGGTTGGAGTATTTTTATAATTTAGAAATTATCCGAGGGAGATAAACTGTTATCGTATGTAAAATTTTATTTATTTTGGAAATAAAATTGTTCAATTTGATTATATAGATTCTTGAAGAACCTATAATTTTGAAGTTTTAACAACTATGATAAAAAGTCTTATAAGGAGTTGTTCTTGGTTGTAAAGCTTTCCACTCTAGCTTTAAAAGCACACAAGGTGGTTTATCATTGATGTTGGAATCAATGACATTGAGGTAAGAAGTTCCATATCTTCTTGGGGATCCCATTTTCACATGTTTCCTTGATTTAATCTGTAACACCCTGCCCCTACCTCATTGGCTTGAGGAGGCAGTGAGGGATACTTGGCCTTAGGCGACGTTCCCAAGGCGCCAAAGGCTGGCAATAAATGCAGAGGGATCTGAGAACAACTAGGGAATGATTTTCCCTTAAGACAAAACCAACCAAACAATCCAAAAATAACCAAGTTGTTCCTGAATACAAACCAAAACCAATACATCCAGACATGTCCACAACACACCAGAGTACAAAGAGAAAACTAAACAACCAAATCACCATGAGCCATGACACATCCATAGCTCCACACGCAGCTCCAAGATCCAAGCTCCACCAAGACATCACAACACACCACTAAAGGAGGTTGAGGCCTTACCTTTTCCCATGTCCCGATACACGACATCTGTAAAGACACCAATGTGCCAAAGCAGGTGGTGAGTACTAAAACTCAGTAGGTTTTCCCCAAATGACTTCCCTACACATGACACTAGGATAAAAGAATTACCACATTTATATAAAATAGTTTATATAAAATAAATCACAAGTGAAACGATTTTCATAATCCAAACATGCCCTTACCAAGCCATCACACCCAAACCAAGAAACCAAGGGAAAGCCAACCAAACATGCCACAAGCCATTTAACCATCCACACATTAGCACAAAAATTTCCAACTTGCAAAGAAATGAACAAAAAACAACTCTAACAACCAAACAACCAAACGGTGGAGCTTCCATCCAACCCGTTCACCCATTCACACTTAGTGGCACTTCCCATCCACTTACCATTGATGGTGGAACTTCTTTCCACTATCCATGCCCTTTTTATAGTGGTACTTCTCGCCACTTCCACACAACATTCGAAATAAGCCAAACTAAGCATATAACCCACCAAGGTCACAACCACTTGCAATCAACCAGTTCCATTTCATATCAATCCATTTCAATAAATCATCCATTTATTAAAAACCATTTTCCATGAAAAACAACATTTCAATAAAATAACCCTTTTTATTGAAAACCCTTTCTATCAATCATTTTCACAAATCAACCATAGCATCCCATTTTAAAATCTCCATTTTAAAATCCACAAGAATAGCATTTCACCATAAACCCCCTTTTCCAAATATCCCCAAAACATCCCCAAAGGATTTCCAACCAATTTCACATAACAATTCACAATTAATTTTCAGCACAATAATTAATTGCAATAAGGAACCACAAGTTATAACCAAGTGGAGTCTAGAGAGAAGTCACCTACCTTTAGGGTTCTTGAGAAATCAACCCATGAACAACCATGCCTCAAATCTGGCTAATGCACCAACAAAACCTCTCTAGATCACTTTCCCTAACATCCAAAAGCCTTAATATTAACATCCAAGGCAACCAAAACCCTAGGTTTACATATAAGAAGTGTTGATCTTGAAAACCTATAAAGGGATAGATGCAGATCTAGAGGAAAACACAATAGAAACAAGAGGAGAGACTTACCCAGAAGCAATCACCTTCAAACCACTTTGAATCCTCTTCAAAACCCTTCCAAATTGAGTAGGATAGCACCCTTAACCCCTGAGAACCCAAAATCCCGAGTGAGGATCAAGTGGGAGGAAGATTGCAGTGAAATGAGGCAATACCAAGTGAGCCCAGAACTTATAAACCTAACATTAAGTGGCCTCACAATTGTCCTACATGGTTTGGAAAACCGTGCGCTAACCATGCGCACGCAACTGTGTCGAGAGCCAGGGTCCGCATGGTTTCCTCGCACGGTTTGGCAAACAGTGCATAGGCCGTGCGAGGCCTTCTGTCTCGAGAACAAGGGTCTGTATAGTTTCCTAGGGAACCCACACGATTTCCACTAACCGTGCTCAAACCGTGCACTCCTTTAAAGGCCTCCAAACTCATCCAAAACCATTCCAAACTCTCCCAACGTCTTTCCAACTCATCCCATGCACTTTAAACACATAAAAATACATAATAAAAGGCCACATACCTCAAACCAAGGGTGCTAAATTATCCCCACCATTGGACTTTCCATCCTCGAAAAGTAGTGAACCCACCCTTTGTTGAAAGAGCTCGGTTCACTGCTCGACCATCTCTTTCTCCCGCTCCCAAGTATCCTCTTGAATCTGACCATGTTTCCAGAAAACATGAACTAAACTGATGCTTTTACCATGCATGACTTTCTCTTACCCATCCACAACCTGCACTGGAATGTGAACCAATGAAACATCCGGTTCTAGCTCAAAATGATACCATCAAATCACATGGTCAAGATCCAGCTGATTCTTTTTCAACTACGAGACATGAAACACATTGTGCACCACACTAAACCGTGGTGGCAAAGACAAACGATAAGCCACCTCACCAACCCACTCAAGAACCTGAAAAGGTCCAATATACCTCAGAGATAGCTTTCCCTGCATCCCAAACCAATGATGTCCCAACCTAGGAGAGATCCTCAAGAACACATGATCACTCACCTGTAACAACAATGGCTGTCGATGATGATCCACATACGATTTCAGATGACTCTGAGCCCTCTCCATTCTCTTTCTGATCAGATAGTTCTTCTCCGTAGTCTCTTGGACAAGGTTCGGTCCAACCATTGAGGACTCCCCCGTTTCCACCCAATATAGTGGAGAACGACATGGACGCCCATACAAAACTTCAAACGGAGCCATCTGTATGGATTCCTGATAACTTTTATTGTACGAGAACTCAAAAAAAGATAAGTGATCCTACCTTGAGCCACCAAAATCCATGACACAAGCCCACAACATATCCTCCAGAGTTTGTATCGTCCTCTCAGATTGACCATCCATCTGTGGGTGATACGCCGTGCTCATAGTCAACTGTATCCCAAGGGATTGCTGTAAGGATTTCCAGAAACAAGTTGTAAAACTCGGGTCTCTAGCTGATACAATCGAAACTGAAACACCATGCCTCTTTACCACCTCCCAGATATAGATATTGGATAGATCTTCCATCATATGAGATTCAAGAATCAGGATGAAATGGGCCGACTTCGTTAGCTGATCCACTATCACCCAAATGGTATCGTGCTTCTTGACCATTTTGAGATACCTATGACCAAATCCATTGCTATCTGCTCCCACTTCCAAATAGGGATTGGTAATGACTTCAACATTCTTGCTGGCCTCTGATGCTCTGCCTTGACCTGCTGACAAGTCAAGCATCTCAAAACAAACTCGGCCACACTTCTTTTCATACCAGACCACCATAACTACGCCTCCAACGCTTTATACATTTTTTGAATTCCTGGATGAACAACCCACCTGGAATGATGACACGCCCTGAGAAGATACTCTTGAAAAGTAACTGGTACAACCATCCGATTCTGAAAACACAAAAATGAATCTCCATTCAGTTGCAAACCCTCAATAGTCTCCCCACCATTGATTCTCGACCCCACGATCACACACTCAGAATCAGATATATTTTCCTCTATAACTAGGACAACCAAGTCAGGAATCAATAAAACCAAAAAGAAGACTGCTCTATCACCCTGGTCCTCACATTCCAACTGCATATCAGCTATAACCGACATCAACTGCCACTAGTCTGATGCCTGTTTCACCACCTGAGCATATTACTTTTTACTTAATGCATCCACCACCAAATTTACCTTACCCGGTGTGTACATCAAGTCAAAATCAAACATCTAGAGATATTCAATGCATCTCCTTTGCCTCAAGTTCAAATCCCTTTGTGAGAAAATGTGATTCAAGCTCTTATGATCTGTATATACTGTGAATTTCTCACCGAAGAGATAATGATGCCATACTTTCAAAGCATGGACCACTACTGCCAACTCCAAATCATGAGTTGGGTAGTTCTTCACATGCACTATCAACTACCATGATCCATATGCAACCACATGATTCCCTTGCATGAGAATGCACCCCAAACCTGATCCCGATGCATCGCAATACACCACGTACCCTTTTCCTGATTCTGGCAGAACCAATATTGGTGATGATGTAAGGAGACACTTTAACTCTTCGAAACATTGTCGACACTATTCATTCCACTGTAATGGAACATTCTTCCTTGTCAGAGTTGTCATCAGTGAAGCCAATCGTGAAAAATCCTGAACAAAACGCCGATAATACCCAGATTGACCACGAAAACTTCGTATCTCAAACACGTTTTTTGAAGTTTCCACGAGACAACAACCTCTATCTTTTCCAGATCCATTGAAACAGCTCTTTCCGAAATTAAATGTCCATGAAAAAAACTTCTTGTATCCAAAATTCACACTTTGACAACTTGGCATAAAACCGATGATCCCTCAAGATCCCCAGTACTATCTCCAAGTGCTTCTCATGCTCCACCCTTGTCTTTGAGTAGACCAGAATATCATCGACAAACATTACCACAAATGAATCTAGATATCTATAAAATATCTGATTCATCAATGCCATAAACACCACTGGAGCATTCATTAAACCAAAGGGCATAACCACATATTAATAATGGCCATATCTACTTCTAAAAGCTGTTTTAGAAATATCCTCCTTCCTCACCTGCAATTGATGATATCCCGACCTCATGTCGATCTTGGAGAACCACTAGGCTCCCCTCAACTGGTCAAAAAAATCATCAATTTTTGGAAGTGGATATCTATTATTTATCATAACTTGGTTAAGTCTATGATAATAAACACATAGCCTCAAGGTTGCATCTGCCTTTTTCACAAACAAAATCGACGCTTCCCACGGAGAGGTTCCAGACCGGACAAACCCATTGTTTTTCAACTCTTTCAACTGAACTTTCAATTCCTACAATTCAGATGGTGCTATTTGGTAAGACGGACATGTGATAGGACTGGTCCCTGGAAGGAGATAAATCATAAACTCCACCTCTCTTATGGGAGGTAAACCAGAGAATTCTTCAGGAAAAACATCAATGAACCGATCCACCACTGCCGGAGGAACACTCTGCTCAACACCCACTACCGATTCCAATGAAAAAACCACCAAGTAAAACGATAATGTACTCACTGTTGGTTCCAACAAACCCGTTGCACCCTACCTTTCATGCTTCTCTCCTCTAAAGAGAAAACTAATGCCATCGTGTGTCATAAAATCCACTGTCCGTGCATCATAGTCAATGTGGGCCTTAAAAGCCACCAGCCAATCCATTCCTAGGATTACGTCATACCCATCCATCTCGAGCATTGATAAGTTCCACAATATCTTAACCTCACCCACAACAATACAACATTCTATACACAAGAAGTCTCGACACTCTCTTCGACCCATAGGAGTTGAAGTTTCAAAACTGAGGGCATCATTTCTACCCTTAAACCTAGAAAATCGACCACACGTGCAACAATAAAAGAGTGTGCAGCACCCGTATCAAACAACAATTGCATCAAGGTATAATTTAAAAGAATATTACCTCGCACTGTGGATGGTCCTGACTGATCATCCACCATAACCTGCTCAGCTCCAAACACATGTTTGCTTGCCACACTCTGCTCTTTATTGCTCTGCTGAGGTATCATGGTATTCTGAGAATCACCATGACCTACTTTACTCTGCTGATGAGGGGTATGCTGCTATCCCCATCCCGTCAAAGAATACGACATTTTCGATCCCTGAGGAGTGTCACACGCACCCGAACTTGGATCATTCAAACAATAACACTACAGATTCCCCATCTGCTTACAATTATGACATGCTTGAGGTTGTGTCATACAATCCCGCTTGATGTCGCTCGTAGAACCACACCGAAAACATCTCAACTTGCTCTGGGGATTCAGAGGAAGATTTACCGATCCTACCATCAGATTATATGCCATATTCCCACCCTAAGAATAATTTTCCCTCTTCCACTTGTACCCAGTGTTAGAGTTCCCACTATTCCCCATGGGTACCACCATGCTTCCCCCGCCCAGAGCTCCCAACAGATCCCGCTCAGCCACCAAGGATCAATTCACCAACTCTGTGTAATAATCTATACATAGTACTTCTATCTTTGAACATATTTCTTGCCTTAACCCCACTTCAAAGATCCTTTCCTTCAACAATGTGCTACCCGCCACCTCGGGTGAAAACCGTACTAAGTTCATAAACTTAGCTGCATACTCCATCACAGACATAAGCTCTTTCTTCAGGCTGAAGAAATCAGTCGTACGGTGAATTATGAATGTATGTGGGTAGAATTATTTGTTAAACAATTCTTCAAAGCCTTCCCACATCATACCATGGTCCGTCCCTACTTGGACTACCAACTCCCACAAATGAAGGGCAATATCTTCCAACATATATGTGGCCAACATCACTTTCAGCTGTACTGGCTTTCCCAAGAACTCAATGATCTTGTTCATTCTATTCAACCATGCTTCTGCCCTTTCCAGCTCTAAATCACCCCTAAAGATGGGTGGATTCTACTTTTGAAACTGAACCACATGATCCACATGCCTTGGTTCATCTGTTTTATTTCCACTTCCCCCAGCTTGGAAAGCTTGCACTATACTTTGCACTAACTGCTGGTTCACCTGAGGATCAGGTGCAACCACATTCTCAGCAGCCTCCTCCGGTTGGTCTCTATGACGCCTACCCAGTGCCATTTCTATAAAAAAACAAATAACCATCAGTCTCACTTCTATAGACATCAAGAAATCCAATTTCAAATCTCATTACACAAAACTATCATAACCAGGCTTTCCACTATTTCACATTTTTCCACATGTGCCATGTTTCACTATTTTGAAAACCAAACCATTTTCAAAATACCAATTTATTCACATTACAATTTCACATATTCTTATCACATCATCAATCATTATACCCCAATGAAATATGAATCCTAGAGGGAAGTCATTTCTACCATTCATGCCATTCCCATCTAAATGGTTACACCCATGACAATGAGATATCCAATGCCTATAAGTGTCTCCAAAACACTTATGTGCCCAACTCCCTGGTAACTTGAATTTCAACATAAAAGGGTTAGCTACGTCCTTTTATACTATACATTCCAAGTTCCGACATTCCTACACCATAATACCATCCCAACTCAAAGAGTATACCACAACGAATGTCAACACCAAATCTGAGAATTAACTCCAAAGGAACGAACAAACTGATACCACTTATAACACCCCACCCCTACCCTCAATTTCTTGAGGAGGTAGTGAGGGATAATTATCCTTAAGCGACGTTCCCAAGGTGCTAAAGGCTGGAAATATATTCCAAGGGCTTCGAGAACAATTGGGGAATAATTTTCCCTTAAGACAAAACCAACCAAACAATCCACTAACAACCAAGTTGTTCCATAATACAAACCAAAACCAATACATCCAGACATGTCCACAACACATCAGAGTACAAAGCGGAAACTAAAAAACCAAAGAACCACAAGCCATGACACCTCCACAGCTCCACACATAGCTCCAAGCTCTAAGCTCCACCAAGTCATCACAACACACCACTAAAGGAGATTGATGCCTTAGCTTTGCCCACGTCCCGGTACATGACATCTGCAAAGACAGAAACATGCCAAAGCAGGGGGTGAGTACTAACACTCAGTAGGTTTTCCCCAAATTACTTCCCTACACATACAACTAGGATAAAACCATTAGTACCTTTATATAAAATAGTTTATATAAAATAAATCACAAGTTCAACCATTTTCATAATCCAAACATGCCCTTACCAAGCCATCACACCCAAACCAAGCAACAATGGGAAATCCAACCAAACATGCCATAAGCCATTTCACCATCCACACATTAGCACAACAATTTCCAACTTGCAAAGCAATGCACAACAAATAACCATAATAACCAAACAACCAAACGGTGGAGCTTCTGTCTAACCTATTCACCCATTCACACTAAGTGGCACTTCTCATCCACTTACCATTGATGGTGGGCCTTCCATCCACTATCAATCCCCTTTTTATAGTGTTACTTCTCAACACTTCCACAAAACATTCAAAACAAGTAAAAGAAATCATATAACCCACCAAGGTCACAACAATATGAAATCAATCAATTCCATTGCATATCAATCCATTTCAATAAATCATCCATTTATTGAAAACCATTATACATGCCAAACAAAATTTTAGTAAAACAAACCTTTTTATTGAAAACCCTTTCCATCAATCATTTTCACAAATCAAATATAGAATAAGATTTTAAAATCCACAAGAATAACATTTCACCATAAAACCCCCCGTTTTCCAAATATCCCCAAAACATCCCAGAAGGATTTCCAACCAATTTTTCATAACAATTCACAATTAATTTTCAGCACAACAATTAATTGTAATAGGGAACCACAAGTTCTAACCAAGTGGAGTCGATAGAGAAGCCGCCTACCTTTAGGGTTCCCAAGAAATCAACCCACGAACAACCGCGCCTCAAATTCGGAGAACGCACCACCGAAACCTCTCTATATCACTTTCCCTAACATCCACAAGACTTAATATTAACATCCAAGGAAACCCCCACCCTATATCAACACACAAAAAGTTTAGATCTAGAAAACCAAGAATGAGAGAGATTCAGATCTAGAGGAAAAACAAGAGAAAAAAGAGGATAGACTTACCCAGAAGCAATCACCTTCAAACCACCTTGAATCCACTTCAAAACCCTTTTAAATCGATTCCGAGAGCACCATTAACCCCTGAGAACCCAAAATACCATTTGAGGCTCGAGTGGGAGGAATATTGGAGTAATATGAGGCAATCAAGAGTGATTTTCGAACTTATAACCCTAATTTTAAGTGGCCGCACAGTTAGCCCGCACGGTTTGGCAAACCGTGCGCTAACCATGCGCACGCCGCTGCCTCGAGAGCCAAGGTCTGCATGATTTCCTCGCATAGTTTGGAAAACTGTGAGCAGGCTGTGTGAGGGATACAGTCTCAAGAACAGGGTTCTGTACGATTTCCTAGGAAATCCACATGGTTTCTACTAACTGTTCTCAAACCGTTCACCCCTTTAAAGGCCTACAAACTCATCCAAAACCATTACAAACTCTCCCGACCTCTTCCCAGCTCATCCCATGCACTTTAAACACATAAAAATGTATAAAAAAGGCCACATACCTCAAACTGGAGGTGCTACATAATTGTTTTTGTTTCCATACTTTACCCACACTTGATTATGATCACATGTGGGTGTGTGTGTATACCCTAAGACCCATTATGAAAATTTTTGCCATGATTTTTTCCTATATCTTGTTGTCATGTTTGATATTGATCACATGTATGTGTGTTTATAATTTATTCTCATGATGATGTGATTTAATTGTATTCTATACTATGTTATGTGAGCTACCATGCCATAGAGGTTGTTATTGGCACTTGATACAGGTGGAACATTGTGTATTATTTATCCCTTAGAGGAAAAGTGAACATGACTTATGATGATGACGATGGTGGACCTAAGAATAGGGTGGAGATATGATGATACCATGGAACATCATGTTGGGGATTTAATCGATACATGGATTCCAAGTATCGAGCTTCTAGATGCCAAGTTTATTTGTGAGTAGCATGACATATTGAGGACAAAACCAATGCCTAGTTGATTTATGGGAATCATTCCATACTTGAGGCTTGGATGATGCTTAGTATCATATAAACATGATGGTAAGAGGATACCAAAATAATAGTTCACTTGTCTTATGGTTAGTTTGGTTAGTTTTTTTTTCTTATTATCCTTCCAACATGGAGTTGAATAGGTAAAATTGGGGTGTTTTTAGATACTTGGTTAGTGCACGACCACTCAGTTTTGGATAGTATATTTTTTTTTTCTCATTATGAATTTATTATTATTATGGAATACACTTACTATATTTGAGCACACATAGTTTAAGATGCATTTATTATATTCTACTTAGTCCTGTACTCACTCCCTACTTAGGAATTTTAGGTGTGCTTGTATATTTCATGACTAGGGATTTGATGAAGGGAAAGGGACCTATGGTGGAAAACTGAGTGGAGGTGAATTAAGATAGTATTAGATAATGATGGACTCTATAGGACTCCACTATTTTATTTATTTCTTTATCTACACTTTATACTCTAGTTTGGATTTCCACTTTGGGAGATGGTTATTACATGTATGAAATTTATTCCCTTTTAATTATTTATTTTTTGTATGATACTATGACCTCTATATTATAAGTTTTATACTTATTTATTTTTTCCATGACATGGTATTGAGGGTATAGTCTCCCTGTTGAAGGACTTAGAGTATTGCTACTAGTTGGAGGCTTATTTTATATGGGGAGGACTAAACAAGTTAATGCAATCCTCTAGCTCAGACCCAGTCGTTTGGGTTGAGGTTTTATATTTTTTTCTAGAATATTTTTAAGATTTAAAATTTATGATAAAATTTGGATGTTTTTATTTAGGTTTTGAATATAAATGTATTATTTATTCATATGAAATTTTATTCATTGTATTTACTTATTCTAACCAATTTTTGTTTTAGAAAATAAATAAAGATAGTAGGAATATCTTTTCATTACTTTTTTTGGATATTATAATCCATTAAAAGTTAATTTTAGTGCTTTGATATTGAAAAATTCATCTTTCTTATTTATCATTTAAAATTTGAGATGAAAAAGATATAAAAAACTACTCAAAACAAAACCAAAGGATAAAATTATACTTATGGAAAGGAAATCAATCAAGTAAGTATATTTTATTATATCCCATATCTTTATGGTAAAATAACCCCTCAAATCAAGTAAGAAGAATATAAATCTATCAAGTCTTATGTGGAAACTATCACTCAACTATCAAGGTATTATTTTGGAAACTCATTTTAATGTATGAGTCTTATAATGATACATACTTGGTTTTAGAGATATTTAATTAAGAAATACTATGTTTACTAATAGTGAATTCTAACATAACTACCAATCTAAAATAAAAATTATTTTATATTACTATGTCATGATATAATCTTCTAAGAAAGTGATAATTAAAATTATGAGGGTGCAATTTATTTAAAAGGGTAGAATATAACACCCTAATATTTTAGAATATTTTCTCTTTAATAAATTTGAAGAGTTTGATATATAGTAATAAAAAAACTAAAATTAAGTGAATAATTCTATAAGAATATAAAAAATTCTATACATTATTAAACAACTAAATTAAATTAAATTGTAAATAAGTGTCAAATTCAATTAATGAAATACAATTGATTCTAAAGAGATAGTTTTTAACATTTTATGCATTTTTGTTAAATTTAATAATTTTGAGAAAATGACATCAATAAAATGTATTGATAAAATTAAAATAATTAATAGTTATATAAATTAATAACATCCATAGAATTATTAATATACTACAAATAATGTTTATTTTTTATGACTAAAAAAAGTTTTTGTTTAAAAAAATTATTTTTATTATATATTATATAATTTTTATTTAAAATAAATATTTATAAATATTATAATTTGAATTAAAAACTGAATTTTATTTTTAATTCAGTATTTCAAAATTATAATAAAGTGAAATTTTGGGTTTTTTCTAAACTAGTTGACTTTTGGGCGAATATTGAAAAATACCGATTTTACAAATACTGTCTTTTTATAACATGATTACGATATAAGAATGAATTAAAATTTTATGGTACAATTTGATAGACCAAATATATATTTAATATGTAATATTATTCATTTAAAAATATAAATTTTAACTTGTAAATCTATATTTTACATTTATGAAATCTAAGTAATGTTTTTATTCAAATATAAATTATTTTTGGTTCTTCTCTTTTAATCAAGTATTAAAAGGTCACCTTTTTTTTTATTTTGGTTTGGTTTTAAAATAAAATAAGACTAATTTTATTAAACCTAATCCAATATATTCCATGATAATCAACATTATACTTCATTTTTATGTAAGATCTATTTTTTTTCTTAAAAAGTATTTTTTTTCTAAAAATGATTTTTCATTTCATTTTGAGTATATATATTAAAAGTAATTTTTAACATTTATGTTAATTGAATATTTTACAATTGATTGAATATTTTGATTCATAATAATAAATTTATAAAATAATTCTCATTTCATTTTATAGTAATAATGAATAGTTACCATTGTAAAAAGTTTGTTACCACAATAAATGTTAAAAGGGTTAGTGAGGGGGTTAAACTAAGAGACAAGGCATAAAAATATCTATAAAAATTGTTTAATTTTTGATTTTCTGATTTTATTTCACCCATAAATTGTCCTATATTCTTAATTGGACTAAAGTGGATCCACTTTTCATGAGAAAAATATTTATTATATTTTTAAATTTCTTAATATTTAAAAGGGTGCCACTCCTATCACTAAAAAAGGGAACTTCCTATTATCACTTATTAACAAAACTAGAGTGCCTTATATTGAATAATATATATCCAAATACCTTTCCACATATCCTCTCCTTGTCCTATATGTTTTTATCTTCCAAAAATACCCATTAAATAATCCCTAAAGTATTTTCAATGAAGATTGTCTAAGAATGATATATTTGTTTTTATTGAATATTTTTTTGTTCAATTATTATAAAACATTATAAAAATATACTATAACCAAATTAATATAAATAAATAAGTATATTTAATATAATAAAATGTTTTTAGGTTAATTTTATAACCATTTTCTATCACATATCCTTATAATGGAAAATGTAAACTTCGCTCATGTGTATGTGTAGACTACCGCCTTTTTGAAGTGATATAATTAGTTTTTCATAATCAACTCTCAAGGATAGTTATATAAATATATTTAATGAATATATAATATTTATAATTTAATTATTATCCATTAAAAATAAATTATTATTTACCTTTCTTTTTTCCAATCACTGAAAAATGAAAACAACAGCCATGTGTACGTACGAACTACCGTCACCACAAAGTTGCGTGATTCATTTTTTATCACCAACTTACATGAAATATTATAAAAAATAATATAATTAATAAATATTATATATGTAAAATTATTAATATTCTTTAATATTGATATTATCATTATAAAATAATGTGTTCTTATTAATTCAATCGTTATATTGTTTTTTTATTTTGATCAGTTTTAACACCTATATAAACATAGTAATAATTCTTATGTAACAAATGGTTAAGAAATGTTATTTATAGGTAATATTATTTAATAATGATGAATTAAATATTTTTTCATAATTATTTAGTGGTATAATTCCAAATTATATTCACTTATAAATTTAATTCTTTTGTTAAACTCAATAATCACTAAAAAATGAATTTTTAAGCATTCTATGAAAACCATTAATATAATACTTATAAAGTTATTATGAAACATCATAACTATGATAAAATCATGATTTAAATATTCATAAATATTTTTTATATGATTAAACCATGAACAAGGTTCTAGTACTAGAAACATCAAATCAAAACATATGTGAAAAAGTGAATAGTTAACAAAAAATATTTATTTTAACAAAAATTACTATTAAGTGGGTAGTGAGAAATTATAATATAATGATATAAAATAATATAAATATGTTTAATTTTTTGTTATATATGTATAATAACTATAAATATTTTATATATATGTGGTTAGTATGTGTTTGACCAAGAAGAAGTTTGAGGTAAGGGGATTTTTATCTCAATTTATTTTTATTAGGTTATATCACTTCTTTATTGATTATGTTATATTGGGATAATGTGTATTATGACATATGATTTTTATGTTGTATTTAAATTTTTTTTATATATAAATAAAATTTTTATACATAATATTTTCCTTGATGTATTCCTATTTCAAACATTATGAATCTTCGTTCAGGTTTCTTCATCTCAATTTTATATTACTGAGATACGTTCTATATTCATGAACATATTTATTTTTTGTGGTGTATGTACTAACAATTAATATATTTTATAATTATTATTAATAATATTAAGGGGATTTTAAAATCCATATAAGGTTATTTCTTTCATGATTTTTGGATTCTAATATTACCAATATTGTAAGGGGTTATGTTCTAATCTCACTTTTTATCAGGATTGTTTATGTTTAAATTTTTATCAGGTAAATTATATTTTTTTTAAAAATTAAAATCAGTATACTTTATTATTACCTTGTTATTTATAGGGTTTTAAAGTATCATTACCATTCTACCACACTTTGGTACTCAAAATAGAAAAAATTGATTTTAAGGAAAGTTGAACTAATTTCTCTTCTTTTGGTTGAAAATCCTTCTTCTCCACATCCATGTTCTTCAAATTTTATTGTATAAGGTTTTTAACTATAATTAAATGTTTTAAAAATTTATTTTATACTGACTTTTACTTTATTTACAAATTATTAAAAGGAATATTTTAAGATGTTTTTCGCATGACTCACCTTTGACTTTTTACAAAAGTATGAAAATAACTTTTTATTTTTAACATATATTATATGAATGAATTTTACTGATGTCATGTAATTTATCAAAAATGAATATTAAATTACAATATTCTTTTATAATTGAAAAAAACATAATACCATTATTATGGGAATTTTTAGTTTTTAAAAGCTACCAAAATCAAAGGATATTTTTCCTTTCCTTTCAAAGCACTTTTAAAATGATTTTATAAAAGTATTTTTATTCTATTTAAGTATCATTTGAGGATTATTTTTTATAACTAGGGTTATATTCTAATGATACCATCCACATTTTTCCTTTTCATGTCTTATGATGACGAATTATGAAAGTTCACATGAAACTTATTACTTTCTATGAGTTAATTAAGTGATAATAAAATCATGAATGTTATGTTATTATGGTAAAAATATATATGGTTGATAACTATGTGATAGGTTTGTGAGTTTAATCCCTATAATTCATTCGGTAATGGTGTTATATATCATGAGATTACTAAGAAATGCTGGTAACAATTCCAGATTCAATACACTAAGGAATGTTAGTAATAATGCCTAATCCAAAATACGATTGGATGTAAGTAATTATTTGTGATCCATTATACTAATAGATTTTGGTGATACTACCTAATAAATTATTATATGGGATATTGGTGATGATTATTGATCTATTATGTTATGGTATTATGATGATGATTCCTAATCCATAATGCTATGATTTTTATGCTTATGTTAATGAAGAATTATTATGCGATGACTCATGGTTTTTTATGTTTTTCATGGTTCAGGATAATGGTTTTGTTTTAACACCCATGATTCATGTTATGAAGAAGATTATGTCAAGACCCTTAATTTTTGATCTATGTTAATATGGGTATGATTATCTTATCACTAATGAAAAATTACCTATACCATTAGTTTGGAATCATTGGTATAGGTCCCAAAACCGTTGGTATAGCCTATACCAATAGTTTGGGAAGCCGATGGGTTATTTGGCATGGGGAAAGACCCATCCCAACAGTTTGGAGAAAACCACAAGGATAGGTCTTTCCCACTATTTTGGGGAAACTATTGGGATATGTATAGGTATATATATATATATATATTTTCTAGTGGAGGTTTGAACCCATAACCTGTATGTTATATATTAATGACTTTAGCACTATCCTAGAGTTTCCTTTGTGAATATATTTGGATATATATATATATATATATTTATATGTAATTTATATAATTATTTATTTGATGATATTCAATAAATGTACCCATAAAAAATATGGGTACCTATCCCAATGGTTCTCCAAACCGTTGGGATAAGCCTTTCCTAATGATTTTGAGAACCTTTGGGATAGGTACCCACTCTTTCCCAAAAATTTGGCCAAACCGTTGGGAAAAGTGGCCTCAAAGTGGCCTTTTCCCAATGGTTTGGCCAAACCATCTATTTGGAAAGGTGGCCTCAATGTTGGATTTTTCCAACAGTTTAGCCAAACCGTTGGGAAATCCACACCCTTTCCCAATATTTTTTAAAAACTATGGGGAAAAGTGGACTCAAAGTGGTATTTACCCAATGGTTTTTCCAAACCATTAGGAAAAGTGGCCTCAAAGTGGGCTTTTCCCAGCAATTTGGTCAAACCGTTGGGAAAGGGAACCTATACCAATGGTTTTTACGAACCATTCTTAAAGATGTGTCCATATAGGTTATATTTCTTGTAATATATACTATACACTTGATTATATTCTTATACCATTAGGATCATCATATGCGAACTTATGATCTTTGATTGATAATGCCTATATTTACCCTTATTGAGTTCCAAATCTCACCATTATTATGCTTCCATTTCCATAAGTTATGAATAATGATATTATATTATATATTTATATAATGGTATCATGTGTAAAGATTTTTGTGCAATATTTTTAAGATTCAATATGAAATAATATGTTCTTGGTATAATGAGAAAAATATCCATTTGATGAGAAATGCATGGGTTTTTTTATGTAAATGTTTTTACTAATTCTCCAGATCTATAAAAATAAAAAGGTATTAAATATATAAGTGACTAAATGTTTTCATTTAACATTTTAAATATGTAATTTTAGATTTAGGCCACTTATGTTGGTATTGAAATAAATATTTAAGGAGTATATTTTTAGCACTGAATCCTAGAGAAAAAGTCTCTAACTATCTTATATTATATTTCATATATTCTAAAATATCATAAATTTTGTATTCCACTTTTATAAATCTCTTTAATGGATACCTCATAAAATATAATTATTTTTAAACTCATTTAACAATCAATAACATCATCACATGGCATTTTAATGTCCAAAGGAGTATGATAATCACCTTGTGAGTTAATTTAAATAATATCACATATCTTTCAATGAAAAACCTTGAAATGGTATGAGATAGCACAAGAATATAGTCACCATGATGTAGTGACTTTATTTATGGAATGGTGATGAATTTAGTGCACAAAATACAACCTAATTTACTACTAGATATTTAGGCTATAATAATGAATTTATTGTCAAGGATTTTGTAACCATGATAGTAGGACTCTGTTTTCATGTTTTTTAAAAATTGTAATCATAGATGTTATACTTTTATGGTTTAATGAAACTGTAAAAGTCGGAAAACTATTTTTATATTTTTTATTTTACTATAATAGTAATAAATATATTGTTATGGTTTTATGAAACCATAAAACTAGAGTTAAAAAATTTACATTTAACTCAAACCCTCCTCCAAATTCATTTTTTATGTCATTATCTCATTATTTATGATCCCATACTCTTATAGTTCACTACTCCTTTGATATCCCCACACACTATTGTTATATTCTTTTAAGCTATAAAACATCATTCCAGTCATCACCCTATAGTATGATGGTCACATCTATCTTTGAAAATATGTATTGCAAACCCATATCCCACATTCTCCTTTCAATTTTCGATTAATGTTATATGATTAATAATATATTTAATTATTTAGATACTAATTTTTAGTATCTCTGTGTTAAATAGGGATTGATATGTTTTTATGAATTATTATTATTATTATTTTCTAAATATTTTTTTCGACAGTGTGTGTTATTTAGGATGTTAATTAAGGTTTTTATTTGGCTATATAGATATTAATAAACAATTTTATAATTTTATTAATAGTAATAAATATAAATTTATAATTTTTTATCATTTTAGATTGTAATTTTTATAGTCTTATATATATAATTTATAGTTTCACGTAATTTTATAAATTATATAGTATATCATATTATAGTTATAAAAAATATACAGATTTTTATTAAATATTTATAGTTTTATACTTTTACAATTTTATAAAATTATGAATTTATATACTTTTATAAATTATATAGTATATAATATTATACTTATACAATTTATATATACAATTTAATAAATATTTGTATTATTATATTTTTATATGTTTATAAATTTTTATACTTTTATAGATTTATTCGTTTATAAGCTTTTATAATTTTATAATTTCATAAATTTTACTTTTACAATTTATACTTTCATACCTTTACACTTCCATTAATTTATCCACAACTTTATGCTTTTATACTTTAATAAATTTTAATTTTGTAATTTTATATTTTTTTAATATGATCATTATTTCTTCAACAAATTAAATTGTCTAATTATGATTTATTTTATTATATGTAGTATTATATATCTTAAATCATAATAGATAAAAGTTAGGTGTATTCTCATAATTGAGTGTGAAATGATCTTCCAATTAATCTTGTAATATTTTTTAATTTCACATTCAATAATGATTTATAGGGGAATCTTAATCGATGCCCTTATTATAATGGTGTTAAAATTACATGGTTAACTCACGAGGAAGTAAGTCATCATTTCACTAGAGTTTCATTTCAAACTAACTATGAGGTATGTCATTATAATATAGAAATAGTGCAATAACCAAAAAATGTTGAAATACCTAAGAGGTGTGGTGTGTAAGATATAAAATTTAATTTGTTTCCTATTCTTTCTCTACTTGAGAATTCATTTATGATAGAATCACAAGTAATATTTTCAATTCCATTTCAATTTCAATCATAAATATTTGAAATGATGATATTGAAAATTTTAAAAAAGAAATGGAGGATTCTAAGTCACCAACGTATCTTGGTCATGTCATGGTAAAAAATCCTAAATTTATAATGTGTTTATTTTATGGTAAAATAATTTATGGATTTAGTAATAGTGGGATCGACTACCTGCTCAAATTTATAAAGGAACTAATTCATGATGATGAAAAATTCCAATAAATTATTAAGATACATAAAATCTAATTGACCAACTTTAATTTTATTCTAATAAAATACATGCCTTTCACAATGATTTTATTCTATACTGGAAAGAAAATAAATCTGTAAATGACTAGAAGATGTGTGGTACATTTATATAGAGGATAAATAAAGACGAAGCATTATCTCAAGTTTATAAGATAGTTATAAAGTACTTTCCTTTCAAATAAAAGGATATAACACATTTTTTATGTTAGAAAAAATGATAGAAGATATGACATGGAATGCATAAAGAAATGAAAACAATGAGAAATTGGTTTACCCAAAAGATGGATTAAAATAGTAGGAGTTGACTAATTGATATGCGTATTTTTATTTTTAAGATATATAACATAAAATTTGGGTAATTATGTGATGTGTTTAACATAAAACCAGGAGATTTTAAAATAATAACATTATGTTCGATAGCATATACAATACAAAACACTAAGCTTGAGTGACACACACAATATTTTTATTGAGATATTACTATTATAACCAAAAAATTAAATTGATGGGCATGAAAAGTATTAACCAAATTATGATATATATATAAATTTACTAATCAATAAAAATGTATTTATTAAGGATTACAGAATAATAACTCAATTTTTAGTAAAGTCATTTTATTCTTCAAAAAAACGTTTTCTTCAAAAATGGATTTTTTTTGATTTTTGATAGAAAATATTATAATTAATTTATATAAATATTAGAAATTTTATTTTATAAAAAAGTATATCACTTTAGAAATAAAAATTTCAAATTTTTCTTAGAGTGAACTTTAGGGATTTCCTTGATTTATTAATTTTCTAGTAAATAGTGAAAAAATTGATTTTTATTGAAAAATTTATTTTTAGAAGTTATGAAGTTTCATTTTTTAAAATGGTTTAAAATTAAAATTAGATATATAATATTATGAATAATCCAATTAATTTCATTTGAGTTAATTTTATTATTGGATTTGGTATAAAAACAGTTTTATACTATTTTTTTCTAAAAACTGTTTTTCGTTGTATTTTGTGTTTTAATGTCAAATTAATTTACGCCACTTATAAAAATTGAGTATTAAAAAATAGATTACATATTTTTGTATAGGATTTATAAATTTGGTAAATAGGTCCATTATATTCTTATTTATTATGAATAGTAACTAGATTAAATAAGTATTACCACGGTAAGGGTAAATCAGGTAATTGAGGTTAAAAATAATATAATAAGGACTAAAAATGACCCTAAAAATTTTCTTTATCCTATTAGGTGAGTGTATTTGGTCTAAATCTATACAAGTTTCTAAAATATGGAAACTTTGTACCATATTTATTTGATTTTGACCTTTCTAATATTAAAGTGAAAAAAATGTTAGAAATGTAGTTTTCCTACTTCTAATATCTTTAATATTTTATGGTAGGGATAAAAGAAACTTAAGTTTATTTATAAATGGTTATACTAAATATAAATGTTTTTTACCATGATAATTCATTTCTATTTTTAGTAATAAATTAATCACCTTAAATGCTTTGGCAACACCGACAAAATATTTATTTAATTAATAGAAAAATAAAATTAATGATTCTAAAATATAAAAAGTAATATAATTTGAATAAATTATAGTGTTCAGTGAATTTTTTAGATAAATATAATATTTTATGGATTTTGAAAAGTTTTATATTCTATTTCTTTTACTTTAATGTTGTTTTCAAAGTGAAATTAAATGAATAGTTCCAAAAACGACATAAATGATATTTTATAATAAATAATATTTTATTAAATGATTTAAAATTTTTTAAAATACCATATTTATCCAAGTGTTTGTTATATTTTAATAAAAATCATATATGGTCCCTTCATATACCAATTTTTATTTTATATTAATTATATTGACTTTTAAAGAGTAGAAACAATTGTTATCGTGATAATTGTTAAAATGGGTTAACACAGGTCAAAAAAAGAGATAAAGGTAAAAACCTATTCTAAAATTGCCCAAATTTTATTAGATAATATTATTTAGACAAAAAATAATCCTATATTTTTAATTATAATAGATTATATCATTTTTTCCTGAAAGATTATTTATATTAATTCAATATTTTACATAATTCCAAGATTCCCCCCCAATTATAAAAGGGTACACCCTATCCTATTTTCTTCACACTTAAAATCCTTTTATATCAGACAATATCAAACCAAATAAATTCATAAAATCTTTAAAAATGTTTTATAGGTATTTTTTTATTAATAAAAACCATAGAGGATCCAAAGTATAAATCAAAGGATGTTTTTGCAAGAAGATGTATAGTATTTAACAGAATGTTTTAGTTTTATTTATTTTTATAACTCATTAAAATATTCTTAAAACATACAGAAATAATATCAATTGTATATTAAATATATAGAGGTGATTTTATGTTAATTTAATAATCTATATCCATATCCTCTTCCATCAAATGATGAATGAAACCATCATTCGTGTGTACGACAGACCACCTTCTTGCAAACCGATGTAATTTATTTTCCATCATTGCATATCACGAATGGTTATAATGATGTATTTAATATATATATATTTTATATTTATAACCTAATTTAAATTCTTAAATCATAATATATCATCTATTTTATTACATTTTCATCCATTAAAAAATGATAACGCCATTCATACGTACGTGTGGATTACCACCTCTGCAAATCGATGTATTCGTTTTTCACAACCACATCAAATGGATGATATATATAATTCTATTTCAATAAAGGATATTATATTTAATATATAATAATAATTATGTAAATATAAAAATAACTCACCTTATTTCCATCATGATCTTTGAAAAATGGTAACGTTACTCATGCATATGTATGACCTATTATATCCATGATAATAACATAATTAATTTTTCATAACCATATTTCATGGTTGATTTTAAAAGAATAATTGATTTATAAAAATGAAAATTATTTAATTATTATTATTATTTTGATGATTAAATAATTATTTCATCAACCTTAGTCAACACGCCAATGTCATTTTGGGCTTATGAGTCGAATACCATCAAAACGTTCGATGTGAACTTAATATATTAAGTAATTGAATATAACATAGTATTAAATAAAATAAAAGGAATTAAAAACATGATTAATTGAATTAATTAAATTATTAACAGAAGTTTATTATTCAGGAATATAAATAACATACATGATGATTCATACTCACGTTAAGGGACCCTTTACCTTAAAAACTCGTTTAAATGTTGTAAGTATTTATTTTTGAAATATTTTTCATCCATGTTCATTTTCTTAAAATTATTTTATGAATATATTTAAATAGAAATAAAATAATTATAGAGGATTTTTTTTGTATCTATTTACTTTATTTCTATGTTCTTTAAAAGGAATATTTTTATGTGTTTTATATGAAATGTTTTGACATTACTTATAAAATACAAAAAGAATGTTGTATTTTAATGTATACAACGTCAATGTTTTTATCACTCCACCATATCCGTTATTTTATATTTGGATTCATTTATATTCTTACATGTTTTATTTAAATAAAAACCCTCCTTACCTATGTTCTGGTCATTTTTTGAAAGGATTTTAAATGGAATTTATATTTTGTTATTCAGAAATATTTTTCTTATGGGTGAAAGAAATATTATAATTTTGCAAGATTTCATGTGTTATGATTATGCTATGGTTATTTAGAATATTTTATAATGATGGGTGGTTACATTATAAACTAAGGATAAGTTGTTCTGTTATAAACCAATGAGGGGTGGTTCTATTAAAAACCTAGGATGGGTGGTTATGTTATAAACCAATGATGAGTGGGTCCGTTATATCCCTACAATGCATTGGGTAATGATTATGTTATTTGGATAATTATTATGGATGTAAAATGATGTCCCAAGTTACCTACAAGGTTTACTTATGATCTCTACATACTTTAAAGAAACCTCATGATTTTACAAGATAAACTAATGATCTTATATTTAAGGAAATGTATCTTCCACATCTTATTAGTGAAAAGTGTAACTTTGTTAACAAATTTTCGTGAGTTTATTAGTATTTCAAGCTAACATTTATGAGTTTTATTGTTTATTTAATATTTATAATGTTTTTATGAAAATATTTGGGTATATAAATTGATTTCTAGAGTAATAAAATGAATATTTTGGATGCAAACATTAATTTTTAAAAAGAAAATTTCTATAAGTATTCATGGAATATCAAGATTATTTTATTATTTTTATATGTCCCTTTTTGAGATTTTTTACCCATCCCATGTATTAAATTATTTTAAAGTGTTTTAAGGATTAATATGGATACAGATGTAGAAAAGATAAAAATTGCCAATATGTGTCATGAAAATAAAAACTTTTATACCTTAAAAGTTTTTTTGTGGGAAAAATTGCTACTATATTGAAGTGTCCACTTTGTGAGGTAATATTTATTTATATAAGGGTAATGGAATAATCCTTTAAAACTATAAACTTTAAATATCCTAAAATTTAATAAAATTAACTATTGACTTAAAACCCAAGATCTTGTAATGTTTAAAGCTTGGTCACTATATTTAGTATAAGAGGAAATGTTTTGATAACTTTAATGATTAAATATTTTTATTTGAGGTTAACTTAAGAGTTATGGACACCATTATGGGTTTATTAGTTTAAGGTTGATCATAAGCTCAAATACATTGACAACAGTATTAATTTTTGAAGTGATGGTATTTTGGGAGATGTTTTATTGGGTTGAGGTATATATGACCCTTTATTTTGGTATGAAGGATTATTTCTAAAGAACACTGCTTCATTTTTGGGAATGAAAGTTGAAAGGCATGAGACAACCTTTGAGGCTAAAACATAACTTAATGTTGAATATATTAAGGATATTTTTTAGGATGTTAATAATACTTTTTAGAATGTTATAGGAATTATATTAATATAGTTTTAGTAAAAGGACAACCTAGAGGCTGGGAGATAATCCATTGCATCTGAAAAGGTCACAAGTCATGAACCCACAACTGAAGATAGCTAAGGGTGCAGTGCCTACCACTATATATCATGATATCATGTTTAGTATGAAATTTATTTTTATTTTTTTCTTAAATTATTTGACAAATAAATATTAAGTTGATTTTGGGAACATATGTTTTATCTTATTTATAATAATGAAACTGAAAAGTGAATTGGAGATTAGATGATTACTATTATTCTGGAATAAGATCACTATAATTTTAGGGAAAATTATATAATTAAGGTACACAAGTATTATAGGTTTTTATTTGATGAATAAATGTTTAATTATATTTTGAAAACATATATGATTTTGTTATGGATTTATAGTGATTAAAGATATTTATGGAAAGGATTTATATGTCTTGGTGATTATATGATTAAGGAATATAAAAATTTTGGTACAAGACTTTAAAAGTGATTTATTTTATTTAGTGATAAATATTAAATTAATATTGAAAGAATATGTGATTAAATCCTTCTAATTTATGGGTTTTAATCTTTTTATGGAATATTTTAAGTAATTTTAAGGATTTCTATTTATCAAAGGATCTTATTTGAACTTTGGGTGTTATTGTTCAGGATTTTGTGAATAATGATGTATTTCTTCATATGATAGTTTATTTGTTTTGAGAATTATCTTGTACTAACCATTTTGGTTTTTGTTAATGTACAAATATTGGAGGAATATAATTTTATCCTTTTGTGGATTATGTGATCTATTATAAGTTTATTTCAGTACTCCAGGCATAAAAAATTCATCGTTAATACTCACCATTTAGATAAAAAGGTGATATTTGGCGAAAATTGATTATAGGATGATCTTATACTTATAAAGTAATTATATTTCATTATTTTATTAGTATAGATGGTAAATTAATTCCTAAAATCTTTGAAAATTATATTGAATCAAAAATTTTTTCATATTGCCTTCATTTCCTATGAATTGATAATCTTTTTTCACACCACTTTGGTTTATAGTTTTGTGGTTATTGACTTTCTCATGATCATTAAATCTCTTGTGATAAATTATCTTAGTCACTCTTTATCATTATTTTTACATTAAAATTTTTCTTCACATACATATTTTCACTTTACATTAATGTTCTCCCATTTGGAAATCTAGTATGTGTTATTCCAGAGGACCGTCACACTTCCCTTTTATTTATTTTCAAAAAGAAGTATTATTAACCCTTTTTACAATTTGGGATTTCAAAAAAATTATTTTCAAATGTCAAAACTTTGAATACCAAGATAATGTTCAAATAATGAGGATGTAATTTAGTTAAGAGGTGATAATGTAACACCCTAATATTTTAAAAGAATAAAGTTATTTTCAATTGAATTGAGTTGTATCAGAGTATATTTTCAATTGATTTGAGTTGCATCAGATTCAAAATAGGAACATGACCCAATGGGTGTAAGACATCCTTTCCATTCAGTTCTCCAACCAGGTACGAATTCTATTCCTTGTTGCTTGTGATGAAATTTTTTATATCATTTGGAATAGAAGAAACAAGGATCTTCATGGAGGAAAAATTATTAGTCACATATCTTACATTAAAAAGATCCTCTTAGTGGTTTATAATGCAAACTTTCAATATAAATTCATATGATCTAATTTAGTCACTAATCTTATCATTTTTAATAAAATTCAAGTTAAAGGTAATTTTCCCAAACCCCTTTCAACCATTGAAGTTTTCTAGCATCCACCCTTTATTAATTGGATTAAATGAAATTTGGATGGCACTTCAAGTGGAAACCCTGACCCTTATGGGTACGGATTTTCCTTTAGAGATCATAATGGAGACTTCCTGGGAGGTGAATCTAGTCCTTGTGAAGAAGCCACTACAATTGAAGCTGAAATGTATGATTTTATAAAAGTAGTTGATCATGCTTGAAATGATAACTGGAACAAGATCTAGTTTGAGTGTGATTCGATCAAAATTTTCCAAGCTGTTTGGAAGAATAAACTTTATCTTTCTTGGAGGTATATGAATTAATGGAGCAAATGATTAAAAATCCTTGCCTTAATGACAGACATCATCACTCATACGTATCGTGAGGCGAATCAACTTACGTACTTCCTTACTAATAAAGGAGTAACTGAAGGCACAAATATCTTCTACTATGCCATTCCAGATGATTTGGTTTTGATTTTTAATCGTGATAAATGTACTCTTCCTACCTTTCTACATTTGTAACCTTTTTCTTTATTTAGGCCATATGGCTTTCCTTTTTAAAAAAATACATTTTTATCAAAAATGGTTTGTATTTATTTTTTTGAGATAATATTATAATTAATCTATATAAATATTAAAAATTTTATTTGATAAAAATGAGTTCACTTTTGAAATAATCATGTTAAAACTATATTATAGAGAATTTTCTGGATTTTCTTGAAATTTTGATTTCCCAGTGAATAGTGAAAAATAATAACTTTTATTGAAAACTATGTTCTTAGAATTTATGAAGTTATATTTTAAAAAAAAATAAGTAAAATTATTTATATAAAAATATTTATAATCCAATTATGTTCATTAGAATCAATTTTATTAATAAATTTGGTATAAACACATTTTTATACTTAAAAATACATCTCTATGTAAAATTATTTTTTATTTTAAACTTAAATTAATTTCTTCCACTTATAGAAATTTAATTTTTAAAAATGGATTCTATATTTGATATAAGGAGGTCCAAAATTTTTAAATACACTCCTTTTATTTTTGGTCATTATGAATAGTAATTTTCGTAAATAATTATCACCACGGTAAGGGTAAATCGAGTAATTAAGGTTAAAAATAACATGATAAGGTCCAAAAAATGATCCTAAAACTTGAATTTATCCTATTAAAATATTATATTTCGTCTATGTACATCAAATTTTTAAAAATATGGAAAATTTGTATCATATTTTTTTTTGATTTTGACCATCATAATATTTAAGTAAAAGAAAAAGTAAAAAATGTCACTTTTTTACTTTTAATATCTATAATATTTAATGATATGGATACAATTTTTTTTTCAGTTATAAAAGTTTATATGAAATATATATATTTTTTCTATCATGGTAATTTATTATTAATTTTAAGTGATAAAATAATTACCTTAAATGCTTTCACAACATCGACAAAATATTGATTTAATTAGTAGAAAAATAAAACAAATGATTCTAAAAGTATTAAAAGTAATAAAATTTGAATTAATTATTATATTAAAATATTTTTTTAGATAAATATAAAAATTTAGTGATTTTTAGAAGGGTTATTTTTTATTTCCCTTGTTGTCATACTATTTAAAAAGTCAAATTAAATGAATAGTTCAAAAAATGACATAAATGATATTTTATAATCAATAATATTTTATTAAATGATTTAAAATTACTAAAAAGCCAATATTCAGAAAAATTATTCTTATATTTTTAAAAATATCTTCTATGGTCTATTTATGGACCCATTTCCCTCTTATTATAATTATATTAACCCCATAATATTAGAAAACTTTGTTATTCTGGTAATTGTCAAAAAGGTTAATGTGGGTAAAAACAAAGAGATAAGGGTAAAACATAATCTAAACTTATAAATATTTTATTGAATAATATTATTTCGACCCTTTATCATCCTATTTTATAATTTTATTATTTTTGTTCCATTTTTCCATGATAATTAATTTTTATTAATTTAATATTTTAGTTAATTGTAAGAGTGCTTCTCCCCTCACTTATAAAAGGGAACCTCATATCCTCTTTTATTTACACTTAAAATGTCATTTAATTATACAAATAACTATAAAAATAACTTCCTAACATACCTTAACATGTTTTAAAAGTCATTTTTGGGTATAATACCAACCTTATAGTGTTTAAGGTGTAAAAGAAATGACGTTTTCTGAAGAATATGTATAGTCTTTAACTGAATGTTTTAGTTTTATTTATTTTTATACCTCCTTAAAAAATTAGTAAAAAACATGTTGAAATAATAAAAATATTATCTCATATATATGGATGTGTTTTTTAATATAACAACCTATATCCATATCTTGTTCCATTAAATGAGAAATGTAATCATCATTCATGTGTATGACGGACTACTCCCTCCCGAATCGATGTAATTCATTTTCCATCAGCACCTCTCATGACTAGTTATAATGATGAATTTAATGTATATATAATATTATTGACACAATTAAAATTCTGTAAATATAATATATCAATTATTTTCTTTCCTTTCCATCTATGAAGAAATGATAGTGTCGTTTGGGTGTATGTGTTGATTACCACCTACACAAAGAAATGCGATTCATTTTTCATAACCAAATCACCTGGATTCCACATATAAGTGTATTTAAAAAATATATATGATATTTTTATATAATAATCATTATATTAAGATAAAATAACACTTACCTTCTTTCCATCATAATCATTGAAAAATTGAAACGTTACTCAACCATACATACGACCTACTGTCCATGATTGTAACGTAGTTAATTTTTCAATACCATATTTCATGGTTGGTTATAAAAGTATAATATATGTATATAAATAATAATTATTCCATGATTAATATTCTATATATGATTAAATAATGAACTAATTGACCATAGTCAACCTACTGAATCCATTTTGTACTTATGAGTCAAATGTCATCAAAACATCCAATGTGGACTTAATTGATTAAGTAATTGAATATAACATGGTATTAAATAAAATAAATGGAGTTATAAAAATGAAAAATTTTCTTTAGAAATTAAATAATTAACATAATTTTATTATTTATTATGATAAATAACATACATGATGTTTCAGACTTGATATATGGAATACCTTACCTTAAAAACCCATTTAAAATGTTTTAAAGATCTATTTTATTAATATTTTTATTCCCTGACCATATTATTAAAATTATTTTATGGATGTATTTATATGGTCACTATTTAATTATAAATGAAATTTTATCTATGTATCTACTTTATTTCAAAGGTTTTCGAAAGGAATCATTTTACATGTTTTATACGAAACATTTTGAATTTTTTTATAAAACAAAAAATGTTCTGTTTTAATGTATACATAATCACCGTTTTTTACCAATTAAATAACAATTATTTGATATTTGGTTTAATTTATAAGACTTCATGTTTACTTCAAGTAAAAACCCTCCTTCCCTATGTTATGAGTATTTTCATAAAGGGTTTTAAATGGAATGGATATTTCGATATCTTGAAATATTTTTTTTCTCGGGGAAAAGAAATTTTTATAAATAATAAAGCTTTCATATGTTGTTATTATGTTATAGGTCTTTTTAGTTGTTTATGATGATGTGTTATTCCATTATAAACCAAGTACGGGTGGTTCCATTTTAAAACAAGGATGAGTGGTTTCTTTATAAACCAAGGACGAATAGTTATGTTATAAACCAAGGATGGATGGGTCCATTATAGACCTCCAATGCATTGGGTAATGATTATTTTCTATAGTTATTTAAGAAGTAATTTTAATAATTTACCATGTTTTCTAAATTATTTAATTATGATTTTTATAGAAACCTCATGATTTTATAAGGTAATATAATGAGCTAATGTTTAAAATAAATTATTTTCTACTTCTTAAGAATGAAAAGTATAAAATTTTTGAAAAATATTTCAGGCTTTTGTCATCGTTTAGAAGTAACATTTATGTTTTTTATTTTTTTCATCAAGATTTCTCAAGAAATATATTATGAAAACATATGGGTAGATAAGTTCATTTCTTGTGTAAGAAAATGTTTAGTTTGATCCCCAAATTTATTTTGAATTTTTTTATAAATATTCATGTACTAAAAAGTTTCTTTATTTATTTTTATATGTACCTTAATGATAGTTTTTCCCTTATACCATATTTTAAATTTTTTTTATAGGGTTTTATGGATGACTTTATACAATGATGAAGTTTGGATTAAAATTGTGAAGTTGTGTATGGAAAATATAACTTATTTTACCTTACAAGTTTTGTTTTGTGGGAAAATAGATACTAAATAGATGTAACCACTTTGTGATATAATATTTATTTATGTAAGAATGGTACGATAATAATATAAAACTATAGACTATAAAGATAATCAAATTCAATAGAATAGATTCTTTAATTAAAACTCAATATCATGTAATGTTTAAGGATCGATCACTATATTAAATCTATTTGGACAACCTCATAACGTATAAACACATGGCTCATATTTGTTCAAATTTATAATATTATATTTTGGATGTGCATGAATAAGTCATATAATTTCATAGACATAATGATTTATAGGAATAATTATCCTGACAATGATATAAACATGTATCTAAAACCAATAATAGTAGAAAATTAACATTTATAAATCCCAAGTGTGCCTACATATGATGCATTGATGATGGAGTCCTTCTAAATACCTATTTCTCTCACATGAAATATAAAAGATTTTCTTTCCTATGGAATATTTTCTTTTTTATCACATATGGGAAACTATATTTTCTATTCTTGGGAAAATACATGATCAAGAAAAATAAAACATCAATAGAGATTTATAATTATCAGAAATCATGGTTTCCTACTAATAAAATATCCATAGAGAAATAATCAATGATTATTTTAACAATGTTGAGAAAGAGAAACATAATTTTTATGTGTTTGGAAGAAACTTCTTGGAATATCTTTAGGGAATAAATATTATTTTTAGTAATACACACCTTATATTTAGAAATTGAAAGAGTATTTTGAAACAAACCCACTTTAATTTGAGGGAAAAATTATATTCTTTGATTTACCTTCTTGGTCATTAAATATATTGTGAAATTTCTTAGATGTGATAAATATTTAAAAATTTTATGTGAATTGTTACTTACATTAATTCTGAATATCAAGGGACATGTTAATACTTACAGGACTGTTGTATTAAAAACCAACTTCATCCTAAAGTAATTAGTCAAAACAAGTGGTAGATTCCTCTTGTCTATTACATAATCAAAACAATAGATATAGAAATATTTTTTTGAGTGTATTAGAGACTATATTAGTTCAAGATGGTTATTAAACTAACATATCAAAATTATTTAATTGTAACAATCCAATATTTTATGGTATGTCTATTTTTAAATAAATTTAATCACTTTAATGTATTGCGTTGCATGCAATACTTAGTTCAAACGAACCATGATCTATTATAATGTGATGGTTATAACCCAGATATTAAATTAGTGGTTATAAAAATTAATGACCAAAATTTTGAAAAATATATGTTTTAAACATTTATAGAATAATTTTTTTGGTTATAAATTTATTAGAAATAAGAATTTAAAAAAATTAAAATAAGTGTTTTTCTAAAAAACCTCTTTTGTGCGTATAATATATTTATATCATAATAAATTGAATTAGTCAGTATTAGTGAATTATATTAATGAAATTTATCTATTATAAATTCAATTAAATGTTTTAACATTCATATTATATTTTTAATATGCAATGGATACGAGTAAATCCCATTTTATTCTTAAAAATTATATTTTCTTAAATGTGGGATTTACCACAATTTGAGAATTTATTTTAAAAGAAATTTATACTAATTATAGGTATTTAATATTATTATATTGATTCCATATTTGGAATTACGAGTCCCAAATTTAGTAAATAGGTCCATTTTATTTTAAGACATTATGAATAGTAACCATGGTAAATTTTATCACCTTAGTAAAGGGTAAATAAGGATATTATATGTCAAAACTAAGTGATAAAGAAATTATTTTTTCATCATAATTATTATTGGAGGAATTTAATTAGTCCTTTAACAACCGAGTCTCAAAATTTACTTGTTTAATAAATATTTGTTTATAAAAATGAATTATATATTATATAAGTTAAATATAGTTACAAAATGTCACTATTTTTGTTTTTAATATTTATTATGTGTCAATATAGGGACAAAATAAATATATGAAAAAAATATAACTATCTATTTTTATATTAATTAAATAATTTTCATTATATATATATTTTTTATTTTTTATAAATTATATAATTACATTAATTGTAAAACAAAAATACAATATTTATTTAATTAATAAAAAAATAAATTAATTTTTTTTAGAATATTAATTTTGATATAATTTGAATAATTAAATTTTTAAAATGAATTACATAGATCTATAATACATATTAGAGAGGTTTTAAATCATTATATTCAAATTTCCCCTTTATCTAGATGTATTTAAACTAAAAGTAAATGAATAATGCTAAATTGAAAAAATGATATTTTATCAAAATGATATTTTATTAAATTATTTAAAAATCATAAAATCCTAAAATAAGATGATGTGGATATTATATGTTATATAATTTTATAACTTGTCCATTAATGGGATAATTTTAACCTTATAACAAAAAATTAAAACTCTTTAATATTGAAAAAGTTGTTACCATTATTAAAATTAAAATTGTTTAACTAAGGGTTAATCAAAATGATAATACTTAAAATGAAACTATAACTTGTCTAAATTATATTGGTTAATGGTATTAAAACCCTATTGTACCTTATCTTTTAATAACTTTCCATTTGGATTCATTAGGAATGATAATGAATTTTTTATAATTTAATATTTTAGAAATTCCAAAAAGTGCCCCCACCTCAATTATAAAAGAGACCCCCTCATCACTTCTTCACACCACATTTATTCATATAGACCAACCAATACCGGGCCATATATTCTATAAATATCCTTATACAAGTTTTTAAAGGTATTGTTCTCCCTAATATACCAATCATAAGTTCCTTAAGAAAGTATCTAAAGAAGGTCTCCCGATGAAATGGTAATTGTCTTAGCTGACCTCTTTCAATTTATTTCTTCTTATACCTCTTATAAATTTCACAATTTCATAATAAAATAATAAATTCTGTATCCTAAATATATTTAAATGTTATTATGATTATTAAACCATCATTACCCACCCTCCCCATCAAATGGTAAGTGAAAGTATCGTTCGCGCATACGTACGACTTACCGTATCCACGTAGCGATACAATTCATTTTTATTACCTTATTTTACGGATGATAATTATGAGATGTTTAATATTTATATATGATATTATTTAAATAATTACACTTCTTAAATAATAATATCATATCTACCTTTTTATCTTCCAAACTGTTGTTAAATGATGATGTTGTTCGTGTGTACCTATAGACTACCACATCCATGAAGTGATGTGATTTGTTGATCATTTATATTTTAATTTATATGGTTCATGATTGTGATTATTTATTGGGAAAATTATTGACATTTAATATTATAGTTTCAATAGAAATGTTTATATTGATTTTATTTCGCCCCTTTCATATGAGGAATGCACTAGACTTAGTAAGTGATGGGTGGGGCACACTATAGCCCCTCGATGCATCGATAGGTCGCTTGAGACAAACTATATTGGGTATTGGATGAGACCTTATACATTTATGCAATATTTCTTGGGATGAGGTCTCTTTTTTATGTTTAGTATGTCTGAAATTATGCATACACTACACCAAAATTAGTGTTTAGAGGCAGTTTAGTAAACCACTGCTAAAATATTTATTTTTTAAAAAGCCCAAAAATTCTCATCAGAATCCCCCACTCCCCTGACCATGAGACCCCACAACCCCCCGACCCTCATTGCACCTCACCGCTGGTCCTGAGCCTCTCCGCCCCGCACCATGGCTCGCTGCTGATCCCAAGCCTCACCGTCGGTATAATATTGACGTTTCTTGATAGTTTTATTTTTTTAGGATTTTGGAGTCATTAATTAGAAGAGTTTTCTAAAATTTGGGATATTTATTAGTGTGATAGTTTTGGTTGTTAAAGTGTTGGTGTTTTAAATTATTTAGGTTAGATTTGGGAGTTAAGACTTAGACATGGTATGAATGAATTGGGATATGTTGAAGGTGTGTTTAAAATTATGAATAAGTTATATGGCATTGGTTTAATTATTTAGGTTCTGGAGCTGGTTAGTTTAGGGGATTTTAGGTGAGTTTCAATGATTATTATTATTGATATAATAGATTCCACAGTTCATTTATTTCCAAAATAGAGGTAATGAATCTTTAGATAGATGTTTATTCAGACTTATCTATGTTGAAAAGTGATATTTTTGGGAGGGTATAATGTTCTTACCTTATTATCTTGATTATGGTGTCATTAAGGTCTTATGTTGGAAATTTGAATGGCAAAAACATTTGATAGTTTCAATTTTTGATTTTTATTGAGTGGTATTTTTTTGATAATGAATTTAAAATTGATTTAGGTTATTGAGGTTACATTCTAAGTTATTTTGTAATGAGGTTTTTTGGTTTAGTTTGTGAATTGTGGATTTAGGGTATCAAAAATGGTTTTCCATATATATTTTACAATTACAGGTGAAATTTGGTATATAGTGGGAGTTAAATTGTTAAAGTTGGACTTATAGGAGTCCAGAGTATCCTAAGAGTGAAACCATGGACCCCATCTTGGTCCTTTCCCCCCTTTCTCCCTTAATACCACTCTTATATATCCACATATGAGTCCCCTTTGAAATGTTGTATTGTTCATGTAGAAATATCATTTATATGTTTATGTGATTGATGCATTTTGTGTGCTTTATGTGGTCCCTGTGGGGATTTTATCATTAGTGGTGGTAATTGGGTTTGAGTTAGAGTGTATTGTTGAGTGAAAAAATGGTCGGTTGGAATGAGATGTGACATTAGATTATGTGTGATTTAGTTGTGTGATGATCATGGTTTTGGTGATAATGTGAGATTCATGAGTATAGAGTTAGTATGTGAATTATGTATGGCGGTTTTTATTGGCTTGGTTGTTTCCTGGTATTTATAGATTGATTAAAAAGTATAATTCTCAAATTAAATGAACTTCACATGTATTAAGTTTATTGGGAATAGAAATAAATGGATGATAGAATAAATTATACTATTCATGCTGAAGGTGAATTATGTTTTCCTATGGAGAATGTTTATTTTTTTGATATGAATAAATTATAATAATATATATTTTTATATTAAACATGTAAAATAATTTAATATAGGGAATTTTTTTTATGAATCATCTTTATAGTTATGAGGTAGAGAATGTTTAGTGTATAAATATAGAACACTTTGTGTTTCTATAATTGATTTCATTGTGATTACCTTAGGTTTACTTATTTTTAATATCACATGTATAACCTTGATTTTGTTATTAATATCATATGAAACATTTTTGAATTATCTTATAGGCTTCATCTTGAAACTTGTATATAGAATCCATGTTGGGTCATCAGGTGCTAACCAAGTTACCCTAACACTTAACCTCACATATTTTGATCAATTATAGTGATACATATATTGTATCCACAAGTAATTAGAGTTCCATAAGAGAATTTAATTTCAATATCTAGTACTAGACATAATAAAAATCATAAGGGAAGGCCATCACAATAGCCAATGATAATCATATGAAAAATCCATCACATATAACATGATATTTAAGGAAAGAATCTCAATATCCAAAATCTCTCACAAGTTGGGTTTTTTGAATTATATGTTCTGCATTTAATTTTATTTGATTAAATTACATGAATTCCATGGAGGAAGCAATATACTATTCCATCAACCACACCAAAAAATGATGATCTATCTATCTCCCTCCCTACAGCATTTGAGACACCATCTGTTTCCCCCCATGCACCATCTCTCACACCCTTCGTGAGTGTCCCATCAACAGATCAATTGATTCCTTCCTATTCACCAGCCTCAGTAGTGAGGGTGCATAGAGCCACTCCTAGTTCTTTTTAAGGATACTAGAGTGTTACTGTTATAGGTACAAATTTTATTATGAAAAAATTTATTTCACTTTTATCATACTAACTTTTTTTTCAAAAAATATTTTAACAATGTGACTATGTAGAAAAATATGAAAATTTAAAATGCATGTAATATGAATGGACTAAAGATATTTGTCCCATTTGATTCCTTTTGGGTCCCTATAGATGATGTTGTATGATTACTTGGATAGATTATAGATTATTTGTCTGCAGAGTTGGTTTCTATTCTGATTAAGTATGATGATTGGAGGTATATTCCTTCATCTAGGAAGAATGAAGTTTTTTTCTTCACAAATAAAGGCAATTTTAATACATTATAGTGTAATTTTATGTCATTATGTTATTAAATTCTAATATTTTGTAAATTAATTTCTATATAAAGATGTTTTTTCACTTTATAGTTGCTAAAGTGATAACATGAAATTGGACAGTGAAAAATATGGGAAAGAAATCAGAAGATTTTAAATGGAGATTATGTGGCAATGTCAATGAAACTTCTTTTAGCACCCAATAGATGTATGACAGGGTACCTGATGGGGTACCTAGAGAGAAATTTAATGTTTTTATTGAAAAAATTGTGATGAGAATCACATGGTATTTAAATATATATTATTATATTAATCTCTTTTTACATTTATTCATGTATATAAATAAGATATTACATTTCATAAATTACTATTAAATTACATTTTATTTATTTTAGGAACTTTCAAGGAAGAATGCATTGAGCCAGGCTAAGAAAATCTCCCCTTACACTGCAAGGTCAAAGTGTTTTTCTAAAAGCTAATAGACTCTGGTAATCTTTAAATTAGTTTAATTATTTTTATGAAAATATTATCTATTTAATATATTAAATTATTGATTTATCTTTTTTTAATGCATTCATAGAGTTTAGGGAACTAAGAATCCCTAATATACGTGTAGTAAGATGTTCATAAAAAATATGCTGGGAGTTTTTTTAATGATCCTTCCAAAGAATTTGGGGTATGAATTCATTTTTTATTATAATAACTTATTATCAGTTTTTACTATGTTAATATATATTTATTCTAATTTGACTGATATTTGATTTATAAGTAAAACTTTAAGAACTATGGGATTCCAATCCTGAACAGTTCTACTAAATCTCCTAGGATGACCTAGTTGGTAAAGTGCTTGGGAAGAAGCATCCTAGTTGAGTGTGCGATATGGGTTTGGGACCCTTACCATTTGAGGTCATTAGCAGGGCACTTGGGATTGAAGCTACAAATAATCCTGGTTGTAATCGAGATACTCAGAGAGATTATATTTCTATGAAAAACAAAATTCAGTAACAGGGGTCTTAGATATCCTCTTTGTAGAAAGCATTGGTTGATTTATATCAGAAGATGAACAGATCTGTCCCTGGTGATATTGTATTGATGATGGGTGGTGAGCAGGTAAACCACAAAACTTTAAAATCACTTATTTTTCAAAAATTTATTAGTTTTAAGTTTAAATATAAATATACCACATTATTTAATTTTCAATATAATTATCTTATAGGTTCCGATAGAAGTAAGTAGAGATGGAGGTGGAGAGGGTGACAAGCAATGTTCCTCATCAGACAATGATTAGTGGTGTTATTGATATATTGGACAAATATGGAACGAGAGGGTTTGTTCATGTATCATGTATCATATATCATGTGTGGAACAGATTAGTCACCTAACATTTTTCTGACCTAACATTTTCATGACCAAACATTTTCATGATTCCCCATGTTTGATAAAGGCATTAGAATTTGATATGGCTTGATGATTTAGTAAGGTAGGGAATCTATAATTGGAGAAGTATATAGTTGGCAGAGTTTTAAGTAATCTATGTTCTATGTAGAAGATGGATATATTTAATAGTTTCCTTTGAGTTATGTTATTATGTGTATATTAGTATTTTTTACAACTACTATGTTGTTTATTTCATTCATTTTATTCATGGTAGAGACACTAGCCCCAGAGCTGTTTCATTCAAGGATGGCCCCCACAAATGTTGGGTCAACCATTGACCACATTTGAAACATGAGAATGATCACTTCTCACAAGATATTTTTTGAGGTGTGTGACCTAGATGGTAAACGAGCCTATTTTGGCCAAACACCGTCACTATCGGAGAGAATAATACTTCGGGGGATGATGAAGATCCAAATTAGGAGCTACAGCACTATGTGCTTGAGCACTTTGAGTGAGCCTATATATAAGAGATATGATCATTTAATAATCCTAATATCAACTAGAATATAGAAATATACAAAATAAATTTTAATTTTTAATGGTCAATTATGAGTTACGGTACTCCCACTATCACAATTTCCTATTTATCCAAGACCTCAATGCCCTAACAGTGCTCCCAACACATTTAATATGTTACTTAGGCAGATATTAACCCAGGTCCTCAATTTGTTTGAAATGGTTGAATTCAAATTAACCAAGCTCATACCATTCACACAATATTTTCCTTTAAAAGCTCTCAAAAACCTTTAAAATGAACCTGTCTCAACCAACCATGTGCCTGAAGTTCTTCCTCACTAACCACATACTAATTTTAGAAATTACTCATATTTAAATGCTTTTGGTTGATTTTTTTGAGAACACCCAACATAAATAGTTGACATCTCCAAAGCCATATTATGAATCATTTTATCCAAGGTACCCCAATATCACATTGAGCATGCTCACCACTGCTTGTAACCAACTTCTAGTGATGTCTCTTGATCTTACCAAATCTTAACTGTTTATGTCACCATTTTGAAAAAAACATTCTAGTGTATTCTCAATCCAAAACACCTAGATAATAGAAATGTATCCCAAGAATAATTCCTAGACTTGAGCTTGTACCAAGTATGTATTTGAACCAGTACCTAGAATTCACCGTTTAATACAATAGTACCCATTTCTAGTTATTAAGAAAATAAAAAACTAAAAAACCCATCCAACGATAGGTCCAACACTCACATAAGTGTTACCCTCCAATATTTGACATTTATAATACATATATTAAGTCTTTCTATAAATAAATCCTTGTATAAAACTCCCATGGATTCCTTATATAAAAAAATGCATTGGTTTTAATTATATATATTGGTATATAGATGCTCTTCCAACATACTTAAGATGATTCCAATATATTAGGAATGAATAAATCTAGAACAAGAGTACACCAAGTTTCTAACCATTACCCATTCTTGGTCCATAAATAAAAACATCCTGAAATTTTTGAAAAATTATATTGATAGGCCCGTTTAGATCTTCTGATACACACTCTATCAAAACATATTATACTTGCCTTGAACCAAACCTTTATTCCACATCCATCTATGATGTGTGATTAAGTCCAATAAAGGGTCAACCACATCATTGCAACCTAAAACCGTCATTGTACTTCTATGGTATATCTTTAAAGGGTCACAATTCAAAAATTTCACATCACATTTAACATGAATCATAGATGGAAGGCTCAGATCCCCTTCAAAATTTGATCACTAAAGTATCAATAAATCCACTCCAGATGTAACTGTTTAAGAGATTCCCATCTTAATAGATGGTTTTTTAATTAAGGTATTGATCACACATCCTTATATCCCAATGATACCATGTTATTTCATGCATGAACAATAAATTCGAACAATTAATCTCATAATTAATCAATGGTTGGGTAATCAACTAACAACCTTTCCATCGTATTTCCATGAATTTGTAGACACACTACTGATTGGTAAAACTCCTAGATCATTTATTTATCTTGATCATAAATCTATCATCTAGAATTAGTTTAAACGGAAACCTATTTTTTAAAATTCATCATCATGTTTTACATATGAAATATTGAATATACCAACTCATCAGCTTCAAGAAGTCATTTTGAAAATTTCTAATTGGTATATCACAGTTGTGGCCCTCTATCTAAAAGGAAAAATTTTCCATAATACTCATCATTCTCCCCACCGTTGGAATTTCCGGGGACACATTTTATTGAAATAAAAAAATTTCCATTGAACATGCTTCATCTACTACTGAATGTGGTTCCAAAACTATGATAATACACTTATATTAATCATCAACTTGAATTGAAAAAAATATCCTCTTAAAAGTGTTATAGTATAGGTTTTATCATAGACACATGCATGATAATATTACAAAGTCATGTTTAATCTCTTTATCTATATCAAACATAAATTCCAAACTAAAACTAATCAGTAATGTTGTCAGACCCAATTATTTTTACAATGTTATACTATTATAATGACTCATAGATACATATTATAATTTCATTCTATGTAGTTTGATTGATAATAGATCAAAAGTTGGTTTTATACAGTTTAAAGTCTTAGATTTAGATATATTAAACTTTTTTAGATGGTTGAAATGCTATGGTTTAGATTATTCTAAAATATGGTCTCTGTATATGGGTTCTTATAAAATATTATTATATTATTGACTAATAAAAATTGTTAGATGGTTTATATTATTTTGTTATATGTTCTATGCACACGGTTTTTTTTAGTGTATTGGTACTAGGGCTGTAAAATATGCTGCAATTTTTTATTTGTAAATATACATTTAGCAGTGGTTTAAACCGACGCTAACAAAATCAACATATTTCACAACAGTTTATACCGCTTATATAGTTTGATATTATTTTATCAGAAGTGGTTAAAACCTATTATAAATAAATGTTATTTATTGTTTAGTGTCATTTATGGTGGTTTAGAACCAGTTTTAATGTAAAAAATGAAACAAATTTAGTATAGGTTTAAACCGCTGCTAAATACACCATTTTTTCACATGAAACCGCCACTAAAACCACCAAAAAATTCGATAAATATGATTATTATGAAACTTCATAAAAAACAATATTAAATTAAATAAACCTTTTCATTTTTTATGGTGACACCCAATTTAGCATTGGTTTTATGAAACCATCACAGAATCATATAGCGGTGGTTTAAACTGCCACCATATTAAAAGAAATTGCTGCTATGAGGTGATTTTTTTGTAGTGATATCCCTCATTATAATATTATTTATAGATTTCCATGTGATTATATAATTAGTTATGATATCCATGGATAAGTTTTAATCTCATGTGATTATGGAATTATTTTATTTCCATTTATTTCCTTCCATATTATTCATTCCTTATTTAACTTCCACTATATTTATACACTTACAAAGCATCTAAGATTACCTTTTTTCATATTTATTTCAATAGGATTCCAAGAAGTAATTTACGATTAATATAAATGGATAAGATAGGAAAATAATGGTGCTCTAAAAGGAAATACTATGTTGTATTTTATTTTTTCCATTTTATTACAAGATTGAAGTATGTATCTTGTTTTCTAAGACTAATAAACTATTTATTCCTTTGGGATTCAATTATTTGTATATAATTCCATTTTAATAAAGTAACCACATAATCTTGGATACTTGGGTTGGGATATTTAACAATGGTATTAGAGAAATTTTAGTATAAACCTTGAGAATTAGATTTAGGAAACCCTAGATTAGGGAAATGTAACCTGATAATATATGTCGATAATATTTCTAAAGAAACCAAGATTATGATTTTGGGATTATTTATATATAAATTTTTAATTTATGATAACTGTTTCTCTAATTTAAAATTTTTACATTATGATTCATAATCTAATGTAGTGTATAAAATAGTTTATAAATGATTCTTAGATTAAGGAATTGATATCATTTCAATGCATGTAACCCATCTAGAAATTTACCTCCTTAGAAAGATAATGATGCAAGAGTTGGAGCTACAATTAGAACCACAATAATTATAACTATATTGGGATAGATGACTTAGTTTATGAGCAATAACCTTGCCTAAATTGAGTATCCCTATGGTTCACAATGTGGTGTAAAAATATTATCACTTCATTCATCATAAGCCTCCATCATTCAATTAGACAACAAATCCATTTAAATCTAAGAAATAGATATGTTCTTCAGAGGAGATATTTATCAATTTCAAAAGTAATGAAAGGGATAAGGTTTTTAATGGAAGTTTATAATATCTAAGGAGATATAGATCAATGGTGGTCATTGATTCCAAACACTAAGGAGGTTGAGGAAATATCAAACATGGAATGGTGGATTTTATGGAACTTTTCTTAGAAAAATATTTTCCTTGAGAATAGAGAGTAGACAAAGAGAGACTATTATTGAGTTTGAGACAAAATGAGGATGAAAATATTTATGAGTATGAATCCAGCTTTACAAGGTTAGAAATGAATCCCATAGACATTTAATGTAATCCAAATAGAAAAATTAACCATTTATTTGATGGGATTAATCCAATTTTTATAAGGGTACTAGTCTCCCAAACATTGTCATCATATGTGGATATTATATCATGTGTTATCAATATAGAGAAATAATTCTACCTATTATAGGGATTCAAAGAGATTCAAGATAATAATAGGGCTAATAATTAATTTAAAAAATTAAATAATGTAATGAGGAAGACGAGAAGTTTAGAATATACAACATGTAATAAATATGGAAAAAACATAATGGAACATGCTTATTGGGATTGTCAGTTCTCTATAAATGTGGAGTGAAATGCCCCCATGACCATGATTGTAATGAAAATAAATAATCTTGTAATGTGTAATGATAAAACCATAAGGATGTGTGATACTATGAAAATTATTATTGTAAGTGTTAACAGAAATTTTCCAGAAAATAGACAAGGGGGAAAGGCCAAGTTTATGTGGTCATAATAACTAAGGTTGAAGTTCTTAATGATTTGGTGGAAGGTAATTTAATAATATCCTAAAATTTATCTAATGACTTATGTGATTATGGGTCATCAAAATTTTTTATATCTTTCTAGTTTGTTAAAAAATTAGACCTTTCCCATTCATCTTAAGAAGGGAGTAATCAGTCAAAACTCATAGTGGAAACCTAACTGCGATAAATATATGTCAAGGAGTTCCTATTATGACACATAAATGTTCTCTCTTTGTTTATTTTATTATCATAAATATTTTTTAATTTTATATAATCCTTAATATTAACTTGATTTCAAAATAAAATTATGAAATTTATTTCAAAGAGAAGGAAATTATGATTCGTGATAAAGATATGGAATCCCATGTCTTTAGAGGAGAGACTTCATTATCTGATTAATATCTGGATTCATCTACAATTTCTCTTCTAAATGATATTTGTGGAGAAAAAGAGCAGACACAACCTATAGATGAAAAATGTAAGATTAAAATTGAGTATGTACTTGTTGTATAAGAATACATTGATGTATTTTCTGAGGAATTACCCAGATATCCACCGAAGCGGTAAGTTGAGTATCCTATTAATTTAACCCTTAATTCAAGACCAATATCCAAGAATACCTATAGAATTTCCAATGTGGAGTTAGCAGAGTTGAAGAAAAAACTATAGTATTTGAGTGTTAAGGGATTTATATGCCCTAGTGTTCACCTTGGAGAGCCCCTGGTCATTTTTTTAGAAGAAAGATAAATCAATGATGTTATACATTAATTATAGGGAAATTAGTGATATTAAAATAGAGAACAAGTATCCTATGACTCACATTGATTTCTTATTAAACAAACTTCAAAGATCTCAATATTTTTTAAATATCGAACTTCATTCTCATTATCATCAATTTTGAGTAAAGAGGGAATATATTCGGATGACACCATTTTTAATGAGGTATCAATATTATGAGTTTACAGTAATTACATTTTTGATTGACTAATGAACCCTATATTTTTATGGATATAATGAACATAGTATTCAAGGAATATCTTGATAATTTTTTACGGTATTTATTGATGATATATTGGTGAACTTCAAGAACTATGAGGACCATTAGAACCACTTTTGGATAATTAATAAGAATCTTAGAAGAGAAGTGTTATATGGAAAATTTAGTAAGTGTGAATTATGTATTCAAAAATTTTATTTTCTTATATATATGTCCCCAAGGATGGAATCTCAATTGATCTTGTTAAGACAATGATAATCCAAGAATGGAATATACAAATGAACATAACTGAAGTACATAGATTCATTAGTTTGGAAGGTTACTATTAGTGGTTTATTCAAGAAACATTTTGATTAGGTAACCCATTAACTAAGATTACTCATAAAGGGGTTATGTTTTTTAGAACATGGGATGTGATGAATGTTTGGAATAATTTAAGAGGATATTGGCGAATACTATGATCTTGACTCTACCATCAAAAAATTTTGGATTTTCAATATATAGTGATGCATAAAGGAAGATAATTGGTTGTGTACTTATTCATAATAATAGAGATTTTGCCTACACATCGAGGTAGTTAAAAACTCATGAAGATAACTATCCAACTAATGATCTTGAGTAAGAAGCCATAATATTTTCTCCAAAGATATGGATACACTATCGCTATAGTAAAATATAAGATATATATAGATCAAAATAGTTTTAAATACATATTCTCATTCAAATAATTCAACATGAGACAAAGGTGATGACTTCAGATACTTAAGGATTAAGATTTTTCAATATAATACCACCCATGGAAGGAAAATGTGGTATTAGAAGCATTGAGCAGGAAAGATCATGGAGTTTTGAAAAAAATGAGTAATGAAAGGGATATAGTATTCATGGATCTTGTAAAGATTGATATATGAATTATTAAGGTAGGTGAAACATCACTATTGTTTTAATTTATTGTGAAACCCTTATTATTGGAAAGAATAAAAATTTCATGGTATGTTGTTGAGAATTTTCAAAATAAAATTCAAGTTGTGAGTGATGGTAAAATTGGAAAAACTTATATATGAAGATGGAATTATGAAATTTGGAAAGTATATTGGTGTTCCATCTATACCCAATATAAAAATGGAATTATTGGATGATAATAATAGCTCTAATTTCTCTATAAAACCTTATAGCACCAAGATGTATAGGGATTTGAAGGAACATTTTTGGTGGGATAAAATGAAGTTGGTAATTTCTACTTATGTGTAAAGATGTTTGGTTTGTTAAAATGTGATGGCTAAGAGATAACATCCTAGAAGAGTCATGAAACCTCTACCTATTCCTATATAGAAATTAGATGAAATTATTATGTAATTTTTAACTATATTACCAAATACCCCATGAAAGAATGATGTGATATGGGTTATTGTTGATCAAATTACAAAATCTACACATTTTTTTCTATAATAGAATATTTTCTATTGTATCACCTTACACAAATCTATATTATTAAATTTTTAAGACATTATGGTGTAACTATTTTAATTATGATCCAAAATTTACATAAAAAATTTGGAAAAGTATTTATAAGGATCTTGATACTGAGCTTCATTTGAGCATTGCTTATCACCCTCAAACTGAAATGAACTTAGAAATAACTATCAAAATTTTAGAAGATATGTTAAGGTTATACTGAATTTACATTCAAGGTAAAAAGGATTAATATTTATTATTGGTTGAATTTTCCTATTACAATAACTTCCATTCAAGTATTCAAATGGAACCGTATGAAGAGTTATATGGAAGGATATATTATACAAAAAATTATTGGGATGAATTTAAATGATGGAAGCTTGTAATACTAGAACTTACAAAGGAGACAATAATAAAGGTAAATAATGTTCAAATCCATATCAAAATAGATCACGTTAGGGAAAAGTAATTTGTCAATTAAAATATGAAATATTTAGAATTTCAAGTGGGAGATTACATTTTCCTAAAGGTATCATCATTGAAGGGTGTCATAAGATTTGGTATGAAAGGAAAACTGATCCCCTGGTATATTGGACCTTTTAAAATCTTATAAATAATTGGATCAATGGATTACCATTTAGAAATTCCCCCAACCTTTCAAATATACATGATGTGTTCCATATCTCTTTATTATAGACGTACATTTCAGACCCAACACATGTTATCACTTATAAAGAAATTGAATTGGACCTTGATTTATCTTACTATGAATTTCCTATCCATATTCTGGTCATTAGAGAATAAGTGTTGTGGAATCAGATGACTTTTTTGGTAAATGTACTTTGAAAAATCATAAGATATAAGAGGAAACATGGGAACGTGAGGGAATTATGATGAAGAACTACCCAAATATATTTAAGAGGTGAAATTATGGAAATTTAAAGGATTATTTTTTTATTTAGGGAAGGATGTAACACCCAAATATTTTACAATATGTCTTTTTTTAGATAAATCTAATCTATTTGACAGTTTAAAATGGATGAAACATCAAGTTCAAATGAACCACAATTTATTATAATGTAACCGTTATAACCTATACATTAAATTAGAATGTATAAATGTCAATAAATAAATTTATAAAAATATATTGTTTATACATTTATAGAATAACTACATTGGTTATTAATTGATTAGAGTTTAAAAATAAAAAAAATTAAAGAAGTGTTTTTCTAAAAAAAATATTCATGTGTGAAAAATATATTTATATGATAATAAATTTAATTTTTCACTATTATTGAAATATTTTAATAAAATTTATATCTTATATATTCTATATTTTTTTAAAATTCATATTATATTTTTACTATTCATGGGTTAAAAATAAATCCAGTTTTATTCTTAAAAATGACATTTTCTAAAATGCAGTTATTATTCTATTTTGGGTACTTATTTGAAAATTAATGTCTTGTACTTATATGTATTGAATTTGATTAAATTTATTCCTTATTTGGAATTAGTAGGCTCAAGTTTAGTAAATATGTCCCCTTTATTTTTAAACATTATGAATAGTAACCATGGTAAATTTTGTCACCTCGATAATGGGTGAATTAGGTAAATCTAGGTTGAAAATAAGTGATTATTCCATAAATTTACCTCAGATTTCTTATTGGATGAATTTAATTATTCTACAAATAGTTTTAATTTAAACTAAGTTGTTTAACAAACACATTAACATGAAAATGACTTATATATTATCAAAATCAACAATAGTTACAAAACATCACACTCTTTGTTTATAATATCAATTATGTGTCCACATAGGGAAAAAATTAAGATATTAATGAAACTAAATGAATATTTTGAGATTAATAAAATTATTTTAATTATAAAACTATATTTTTTATTTTTAGAAATTATATAATTACCTTAAATGCTTGTACAACAGTAATACGATATTTATTTAATTAATAGAGAAACAAAAAAATATTAATTTTAAAAATATTAATTTTGATATAATTTGAATAATTAAATGTTTACAATAAAATATATATATATTTTATATTATATAGATTTTAAAGAATTAGATTTGAATTCACCTTTTTCTCGATGTATTTTAAGTCAAATTAAATGAATATTTTCAAAATTAACAGAAATGATATTTTATCAAAGTAATATTTTATTAAATTATTTAAAAATATTTTAAACTTTCAAAAAGACAAGTTAGATATTATATGGTCTAAAATGTCATAAATTGGCCATATATGGTCTAATTTTAACCTTATAAGTAAAAAATTACCACTCTTTAATATGGAAAAAGTTATTACCAAAGTTAATATTAAAATTGATTAATTAAGAGTTAATAAAAATGATACCAAAACTTGTATAAATTCTATTTTTTGATGGTATTAAAATAATATAATAACTTATCTTTTAATACCTTTCCATTTTTAGGCATTTTTCATGATAATTTATTATAATTTAATCTTTTGAGAAATTCCAAAAGTGCCCCTCATCTCAATTATAAAAAAGAACCTCCTCCATCACTTCTTATCCCCAAATTCATCCATCTAGATCGACCAATACCTACCCATTTATATTAAAAACATCCTTTTATAGATTATGGAGGGTTTTATTCCTAAAAGATCAATCTTAAATCCCTTAAGAAAGGTTCTAAAGAAGGTCTCTCATAGAAGAGGTAATTGTCATACCCGACCTCTTTCAATTTATTCCTTATTCCACCTATTATAAAATTTTGGAAGTTATGATAAAATAAGAACATAAGTATAATAAATGTACTAAAATTTTATTATGATTTTGAAACCACTATTACCCACCCTATTTCCCATCAAATGGTAATTGAAAGTATCACTTATGTGTATATACAACTTACCATCTCCACATAGTGATACAATTCATTTTTCATTACCAAATTTTATGTATATAAATTTTGATAGGTTTAATATTTATATATTATATTTATAACATAATTCTTCTTATTAAATAATAATATCATATTTACATTATTATCTTCTAATCCCTTGGTAAAAGATAACGTTGCTCATGTGTACGTGTGGACTACCACCTCCATGAAGTGATGTGATTCATTTTTCATTTATATTTTACTTGTAAGGTAATAAGTATGTATTTGATAAATATAAAAAATTTATATGACGTAATAATAATTTTATAAATTATAATTATTATTTAACTTTCTTTCATTCCATTCGTATAATTACAAAAACAACGTTCATGCGTACATAAAAACATCTCATCTCCATGAATGATGTATTACATTTTTATATCTATACCTCTAATGAATTACTTTGAATAACTATATAATGAATATATATGATATTTATATCATTATTAACATTATGGATATGATTTAACCCTTATAAAAGTATAAATAACAAAACTACCGTTCAAAAACACACATAAAAAATGAAGAATTTATTACACAAAATAATGATTTTTGATAAATAATTATTAAGAAACAAGTGATAAATGATTAAAAGTTTGTCATAAATGTTATGATATATATTATTATTATTCTATAATATATTTAGAATAAATATATATTTATTATAAATTTTTTTAACATGTACTAAGGAATTCATACCTAAAGTAAATGTTTATTTCACAATCTCATCAATATTTAGGATTATTTTTTTCTTAAGTCTCTATTAGAGAATATTTTTCTTAAATATCTATATATATTACATAAAATGTTTTAAATAATATTTTTAATACTATCCTATGATTTTTTGAATTCATTTTTACCCATTCATTACTTCTTACAAAATAGTTTGAAATTAATATTCTTGTCATTTTCTGAACAAGGTACTATTCAACTTTTCTGAAAAAAAGTGTGAAAAGAATGTTTTTTACACACAATGAATGAATAGTTTTCCTACCTTCATGAATAATATTTTATTTTAATATTCCTTTAAAATTTTAAATGGTTTTTTTAATGTAATTTTTTTATTCGTAATTGTGATTTTTAAAAAAATAAATGATTTTCAAAGTGGAAAGGTTATTTTTCTCAAGAACGATTATAAAGTAATTTTTAGGGTATTTCAATTCATAAATGAAAAAAATAATTATTTTAGTTATAAAACATTAGGTATATGTTATTATGATACCATTCTTAATATTTCTCTAGAAGGTTTATTATTTTTTAACTAGGGATGCTCTATTTTGATAGCATTCACCAAATTACTTTGGATTGTTTAGGATTATGTTTATTGATTAGGGAAATTATTAACATTTAATATGATAGTTTCAATATAAATATTTGTTTTGATTATGTTTCACCCCTTTTATATGAGGAATGAATTGGACTTAGTAAGTAATGATTTGGGCCCACTATATCCCCTTGATGCATCGATAGGTATCATGAGGAAAACTAGTTTTGGGTATTAGCTGAGAACTTACCCATTTATGTAAGATGATTTAGCATGAAGACATAACTCTATGTTTATGATATTGAGTATTATATTTTTCCCATATTATGTGGTTATTTATTTATTTACATGTCATTATTTTATTAGTTATTATATCCATGGATATTTTTATCTCATCTGATTATGGTATTATTTGATTTTCATTTATTTCCTTCCATATTATTCATGCCATATTTAGCTTTCACTATATGCATACCCTTTTTGAGAATCTAAGATAACCCTTTTTCTAATGTTTATTATTTTTCTAGGATTCTAGGAAGTATATTATGATTGATATGTAGGGATAATCTAGTATAATAATGGTGTTATCAAAGGAAATATTATGTTGTATTTTATTTTTTCGGTTTTAATATAAGATTCAAGTATGTATCTAGTTTTCCAACACTAATAAACTATTCAGTACTTTAGGATGAAATTATTTTTATCTAATTCCAATATAACAAAGTAATCACCAAATTTGGGCTTCTAGGGTTGGGTTCTTTACATGAATTTTATATAGGTGAAGTTAATGTCACTAAAATTACATAACTATAACATCATGTTACTTGAGTGTCTTCCAATAATCACTCAGCATGTACTAAAAAATAATATAAGGGCCAATTATATTCATTTATATAACTTATATAGAAATATATATTCTATATAATTGAACAAAAATTATGTGATGAAAATGAAAAATGATATACTAATCATTCTTTGTAAATTGGAAAAATTATTTCAACTATTTATTTTTGAATAAATGATTCATATTATTATGAACCATATAAAAAAAGTTATTCCTAGAGATATAATTATTATTATTGGATATATCCCACTTAATTAATGATACGCAACATGATTTAGTACGATAAGAGTCACAACTATCCTAAAAAATCTTTTGTTAAATGTTATTTGGCCTAGGAGTGATTGAATTTTTGATCTATGTAATTGAATAATGATGATATGAGCTATAACTCATCAATGAGAAATAAATATAAGTGTCATGATCTAATTAAGACAATATTACTATCAATTACACAATTAGTTGGTTCTAAGTTCATGTATATAGATTACTTTGAGCCTTAAGGTGGGGGAGATGGCACATTATTTCGTCCTGTTTAATTTTGATGTATTGGTTGTATATCTGATAGTAAAAAATGGATCCCTAGGCTTAAAATAATGCACCTCAAGTTCTAGGATTTTTTAAAAACCTCTCTACTGTGGCTCCCTCGGCCAGAGGTGCTCTGGAGTCGATCCCGACTTCGATGTCCTTCGATCTCAGAGTCTCCTTAGGCGTTTCTCACCTTATTCCTCAGGATCCCCCAGTATCCCTCCTTGGGTCTCACCAACCTACAAGATCCTTTCACAATTCCTTGTGCGGTTCATCCAATGGCTCCCAGTAGATCTATTTCTTAGCGGTGAGCTCGGTCTCTCTAGTGGTGTCTCGGGACGACTCTAGTGTTGTGGTGGAGGTTCCCCCAGTGGCTTTCGCGGAGACCGTCACATGTCTCAAGTAGACACTGGTGGATCGTTTCGGGGCAGCGAAGCCTTCCTTGCAAGTTTTCAGGCAGTTTTTGGTCCCTTGGGGTTTGGTTTCCAGGGGAGGATCTCTATGATTCATCCGTCTTCCTTTTGTGTGGTGATGGATTTAAAGGAGGACATCATTCTTGTCTGGTTCAAATCTCCCATATTGTTTGGGTAGTGGAGGTTCAACATGGATCCCTGGTTGTTGAATTCACATACAGGTAAGGAAAGATAATACTCTATTTTTTTTGGCTTGGGATCCTTGGTTTACCCCTGCCCTTCAAAAATAAAGATCTTCTGAAGGCCATATGAGACTCTCTCAGAGGTTTTCTATGTGTGGATGACCACACCCTCTTTGGTGAGGACATAATGGTGTCCTAAATTTGTGTGGATTTAGACCTCTCTGTACAGATTCTGGAAAAGGTTTCTTTGAAGGTGGAGGGTATGAAAGACTAGGATCAATCTATTGTGTTCCCGTTATTTCTTATATTCTATTCCTCCTACTGTCTCTAGGGGAACTCTAGGTCTTTGTTTAGAAACTGGAAGAAAGGTAGACCTCATTTAGATCCAAATGCTCTTATGGGTGGCATCCCCACTCCTCTTATCCCAGGTGTCTCCTAGTCTGATCCAGGCCATGGTATGGTACTAGAACCAGGGGATTCCCTATCCCCCTCTACTGATCTAGTGACTGGGGCTCAGATCTCCCTCTGTCTAGATATGGATCTTTCTCCATGCAAGGATATTGCGGTCTACAGGCCAGTGTCTCCCTTCTTTTTGGTCTTGGTTCTCTCTGCTTCCTTGCTCAGACCTCTGTTTCTTGATGCTGGATGGTTTCGAGTAAATCTATTATCCTATTATCCATCCTCTCTGGACCTCTGGGTCTTCCACCTACCTCCTCAAGATATCCTATATATTACGCTTGTGGTGTCGGTGGCTGTGGAAGGTTTGATCCACTCTCCTTCCCCTCCAGTTGTGTGTTCAAAGGTTGGTCACCACAAGTTCTTTGCTGGCCCTCTAGATGGGTCAGCTTGTTCTCCTCTCTCGAATCTAGGGGCGTCGAAAGGGGTGAGAGAAAATTACTCTCCTGTTACTCATTTATCCGTAGTATTTTCTCATCATAGCCAAGGGTATTGCATGCATGCACGTTCGAGATATCTTAGGTATGCATCCTTCTCCCAGTGCAAGAAGACCTTCAAGCCTAGGGCCAAAGCTAGGATCCTCTTTGTTTAATATTATATCTACTTATCTGGATTGCCCACCATTTGGGTACCAGAGTGAAGTCTGATTTCATTGTCTTTGAAGTAAAGAAAAACAAAATTTCTATTGTGATTGTGCCCAAGCATAAGAAAAACATGGTGAAGATCATGTAGTTTAGTCAAAAGGTAAAAATTCATGGATCTATGCAATCAGATTCAATCAATAGGCACATCTGGATCTTCTAGAACAAGGTGGCTTCCTCGGTTATGATTAACATGGGTGACCAATATATTACCTCAAAAGTTACCTTGGGAATGGAGAGCTTATATGTTTTTTTTGTTTATGGAAGCCATGACATTGTGGCACAACAGAGTCTGTGGAGTGAGCTTGGATTATTTGATCCACATGATCTCCTGTGGTTTGTGGTGGGGGACTTTAACACAATCCTTAACCTGAGGGAGAAGAAAGGGAGAGGGTCCTTCACCCAACAAGCAATCCTACAGTCTTTGCACTTCATGGAAGGTAAGGGTCTTCTTGATCTAGGCTACTCATGAGACCATTATACTTAGTGCAACAACCAGGAGCATTTCAGAAGAAGATGGAGTAGACTCGATCAGTTTTTGGCCAACTCAACTGGAATAAGAAAATTTTCAAATCTTAAGGTTACTCACCTTGTCCGATGTATATCTGATCACCCTCCCTTACTGGTTTCTCATTATCTATGGAAAGATTATCTGGAGTCCTTCTTGTTTTGCAACCAGTGGTCTCGAAGTCCTAGGTATCATCATCTATTTAGGAAACTATGGGGAGAGCCTACTTGTGGGCATACAAGGGTTTCCCTCCTTAAAAAAATATGGTGGCTAAAGTGTGAGCTTCAAGAATGGTCAAGAGGGCTTCATCCCTTCAACCAGGATATAGAAAACTTGGAGAAGAGTATTGATATCCTAGAATCCATTCTCTTGAAGGTTTGAAGAGACTCAATTTTTTAAGAGTTAAATGTCAAGAAATATTGCTGGGTGGAGTTGATTCTTAAACATGAGCGTTTGGCTTGGGAGAGATCTTGGGTGAAATGGATATGAGAGGGTGATAAAAAAACATATTTTTTCCATTCCTGTATCAAATAAAGGCGTAGAAAGAACAAAACCAACATTCTTATTGAGGATGACTAGTACATAGATGATAGAGAGATTGTTGGAGAAATAGTACATAGTTTCTTCAGGGACCTTCTTGCTGGTACTAACCCAAGGATTTCCAATGGTTATCCTAGAAACCATGAAGATTTCTGGGAGGAGATTCCCATGGTGGTGTCTCACCTTGATAACAATAGCATGGAGGTGATCCTAGACGAGGATGAAATTTATAAGGTGATGATGAATCTGAACCCTGAGAGTTCACCTAGACCAGACAGTTTTCTATGATCATTTTATAGAGGGGTATGGGGTGTGGTTAAGGGGGACATCTTTGAATCCATTCAGGACTATTTCCGTTGAGGGATCTTGCCTCGGGTTGCAAGTTCTACTACCCTATGCCCCATTATGAAGATAAAGAACCCATTTTCTTTGTCACACTACAGGCTAGTAAGTTTATGCAACTTCCCAAATAAGATTATTGCCAGTTTAATTAACTGGAGACTATCTAATCTCACACCCCAGTGTATCTCCATTGATCAACACATGTTTGTTAGGGGATTCTTCATACAGGGTGCTATTGCTCTGGTGCCGGAGGTGATGAGGGACATTAACATCAAGACCATTGGCTCGAATTTTGTGATCAAATTGGATATGAAAAAAGATTATGATCAAATTGAATGGAGTTTTATCAACATAACTTTAGCGGCTATGGGGTTCTCGAAAAAGGTTGTGGACCTCCTTTTCATGAGTTATAGCTCATTGGGGTTGGTGGTTTCTTATTTGGGGAAGTATCATGGATTTTTTAAAGTGATGAGGGGCCTTCAGTGGGGAGACCCGATATTTCCCAATATCTTTATCCTAGTATAGGAAATTATTAGTCATATTATCAATTGTGGCCTCTCTACTAGAGATATCTGGCCTTATAGAAGGAAGATGAGTATTCCACCTAGAACCCACCTAATGTTTGTGGAAGACACGACCATCTTCATGAATGGAGACAAGGAATCTGTTTGAGGCCTCAAGAATATCTTGGAGGCCTACTGCTACTAGAGAAGCAAAGTTATCAGTAATACAACAAGTAATATTTTCATCTCTCACATGTGCGCTTCTAGACATATTTCCTCCCTATGTAATCATCTCAACATGCAATGTGGATCCTTTCCCATGGAGTACCTGGGTACACCCATTTCCTCAGGATGGATTCATGTCTGAGACTTCGATCTGATTTTTAAAAATATTACGAGCCACATACTAAATTGGAAGAACAATTTCATCTAATTCGAGGGTCACATTTCTCTAGTTAACAACATTTTTCTGCCATTCCTATACATGATTTGGCTTCCATCTACATTCCACAAGGATTTATTAAAACAATTGGAAAGGCTCTTTGCAGTTTTATATGGAAAAAAATGTTAGAAGGAAAGAGGCACTAGGATTTGTGGGATAGGCTGGCAAGACCCATTTACGATAGAGGGATCAATGTGTGGAGTCTACAGAGTATGTTACATTTCATGTATGCGAAGCTCACATGGGAGATCTTGGAGGAAAAAACTCTTTGGGGTAGGTCCATGTCTTTCATTTGTGGGAGAAATGCGAAGGTGGTGCATGTACAAGTCTCTTCGTTCTGGTCTCATAAATATCCTATATTTTAGTCTCTTCAACATAGCTCTCTTTGGCTAGTTGGCATAGGGGATATTCACTTTTGAAGCTAAAATTGGGCAGGCTCTGTTCTGGGATTCCCTGGATTCCCTACACCTCTAATCTCGGTAAGGGAAGCAATCCTTTATCCTATTTTTACAAATGATGTTTTGGATGGGAAGAAACATGACCTACTCAAGTCCATCATGTTAAATTCTAATCTAGAAAATGCATGTTCACTCTCTCTACCTCAGGTGCTTTCACTACTAGGGACTTACGTAGGATGGTTTCTACTCAAGATACCTATGGGAGCTAGAATGAGGTGCTGTGGGGTAATAAGATTCTAGAAATGTATAATTATTTGTCTTGGAACATTAGGAACCAGGCCACAACCACATAAAAAAATATTAAGAAGCTTGGAATAAGTATGGTGTTAAGATGACATTGTTGTAGCAAGAGGATGGAGAAGAGTTCTCATCATCTTTTCCATGAAGGGGAATGGGCACAGGTAGTATGGTTCTTCTTTGGAGTCCTAACATCCATCTCTTCTCAGGATCTCAGGGATGCTCCATTCCTTGATATATAGTTCCATGGATCACTAGATTTAGGTAAGGAATAGATGGATCGATAGTGATCTATAATGATGGGTGTTGGATTTTATGGAAAGCAAGGAACCAGACTAGATTTGATGGTCAAATACCATCGGTAAGGTCCATCAATGAAAGGACTCATTTCCTTATGATGGATATGGTCTCACTCATTTTAGATTGACTGGGTTATCCCTCTTTGTAGCTTCTTTAGGTTATGATTGAAGCTATACTTCCTTGCTTTGAAAATCCATAGGGCAATTGGGTTTGTTGGCACCCTCCTTCTACATGTTTAAAATTGAATTCTGATGGGTCCTATGTTATGGGTTCTATAAGAGGCGGGGGTGTGGTTCGTAGTCCCGAGGGATCTGTGGTGTTGTCTTATTCTTCATTCTACGACAATGACACCTCACTTCAGGTTGAGGCCAAAGCGATGCTCACCGAACTCACTATTTTCCTGCAAGAGAACCTGGACATCTCCCAGGTGGAAACTGATTCTGAAGTCCTTCATGATTTCCTAAGCTGGAAAGGTTCATCTCCTGGACCTATAGCCAATACTATTCATAAGTGTAGAGTTCTTCTTGGCAACAACATCTGAGTCACCCATACTTGGTGTGAGAGAAATAAGGTTGTAGATCATCTGACCTCTTTGGCAGACTATAGTTCCATTAGTACTCATATCATCTCTATTAACTATTTGAATCCTAAGGGTGTGAACTTGTTCAGAGGGGATTCCCTCAGCCTACACTATTTCAGTCCCCCTTAGTTTGGGTTTTTGTTGTCCTCTTTGTTTGAGATAAAAATTAAATTTGTATGGATGGATATCTTGGGTGTATACACCAAGTAAGTAAGATCAATTATTAGTTAATTTATATTTAATTTGTGTTAAATTTATATTTTTAAGGTTTTATTATAATTTTTTACATGAAATAAATGTAAATTATAAATAAAATATATCATTATTTACCTCACACAAAGTGATAGAAGTTTCATACCTATAATTTTTCTAAATGGTTCAAATATTATGTAAGTTTATAAATTAATTAACTTTTTTATGTTATTATTATGTTTATTAATATTAAATAAACTTTTATATACGGTATACTTGATGTTTAAAAAGTATTATGATATCTCATGATATTGGAATACTATCATTTGGTCTTAATACAATGGTATATGAATTTAAATCAACTATTATTAATTGATACAAGTTAATTATTAATAGGCATTCGACAAATATGACACCTAGAAATGATGGTATCGTGTTAGGTGTTGAAATAGTCTATTATGATACAACATGTAACATGTTACCATGTTTAACTGATATATCATACTATGGAACATTGTATTTAATAATTATATTATATTATTACTCTCAAGGTTGAGTTGTTATATTGAATTTTAAGTGGTTTTATACATTTATTTATTAAGGAATGCATAAAAAATACAGTGTTATAGTAATAGACATGGATCATTATATTTCAACTAAAAAACACATATATTGGTGTCTTATAAAAGATAATTTTTCTATTTAAAAGATATATTAAATACATATTTTGTTTTTTTTCTAAAATAATTCCTCAATATATTTTTGATGATGGTATATATGAAATTTCTCTATATAATGTGATTGTAGGTGATCATCCTAGCATTGGATATGATATTCAAAACAATTTTATTATTAGTAAATATTATGAACCTAAATTATTGTAAAAAAATATGATCATTTTTTTCATCTCAATTTACTTTTATAATTTGTTTGATATTTATCTAATTCATTTTTGTTTATATTTTGTATTGATTTACTATATGTTGAATTATCTACATGATAAACTTTTATTAGGTTATATTGGAGACCCTTTGGATATTGAATCATTCCAATGGAAAAATATTGGTTTAACTATTTCTATTATAAAATGAATATAATATAATTTGATAATGGATTTAAATTTTAATTAATACAAAGAGTAATTTCATTTGTTATAGTGTTTCAATTAAAGAACATGAAAAACAAGTTACTTATAAAATTACCATATGATCATGTTAGAAGATGATAGGTTATAAAATTAGTTAGATCCTGAATGAATATCAATAAATCTAATTCAATTCACTTGAATTAAATAATATAATTATTACATGTATTTTTATGTGTATATATATGAACAATTTGAGGTGTATCATGTATTTTTTGTTGTTTAGTTGTTTTTATACCATACATTTTTATGTTTATAAATAAATGACCATATTTATAAAAGGATTATTTGTAATGAGGTTTTTATATTGTTGAGGTGTTGATTTAGTTTGTATATATTAGGCGTAAATTTAATTTTTATTTGTATATATATGAACAATTATATCTATGGATCAAGTAGAATGAGATGTAAAGAAACCAAAAAAGTAAATATGTAGTTTTTTTATTTTAAATAACAAAGAATTTATTTATGAGTAAGTAAAATGGATATAGTATAATTTGATAATTTATTTTTAATTAGAGTCAAACATTGAGTAGTTTCATTTTTATTTAATGTTTGTAGGTGATGAATGTGATATAAAATCAACTTGAAAAAACATCATCTTCCCATGTTAAAATCTATTAGGTCATAAAATTAGTTTTATTCCTAATAAATATCATGAAATCTTATTTAATTAAGATTAATTAACTATATTATTGATTTTAATTATTATTTTTGAAATTTAAATGTATTTGGGAATGTGTTTCTTATAATGAATATGTATTATTTATATGTATTATAATGAATTTCAACTACTTATAAGTTATTTGATGGTTGTTGAATATTTTATATAGTTTTAAGCTTAGTGTTAGGTCTTCTAAGTACACATTTTTGAAAATATACCATACTGAGAGTTACATGTAATTTTATGTGTATATATATGAAAACCTACAGGGGTAAAATGTAATTTTAGGTGTAATATGTTTTTTATGTTGTTTAGTTATTATTGTATTTTGTATTTTTATATCTACCTATATTTTCATTACTGACCCAACAAGGCCCACCTAGTTAGTGAATGACAAAGCCACAACTACCCCAATCCCACATCTATAGCCCAGGGGCTGGTGACAAGTGTTGTGAAGGAATAACTAAAATGGAAGTCCTTTTCCAAAAGTACCATTAGGTACACACCCAACCATCTCCATATAGAATTATATAGGAATATTAATGAAATACTGTAACATATACAGTAAAAACCATGCATTTAATAACCTCTAGGGAATATAAATGAGAATGATAGTGTAATATGAAAAAGTAGAGGAAAAAATACATGACCACTTTGAAAATATGTCCCAAATGGAAAAAATAGACAAGGAATACTAATAGAATCCATATATAGATCTCCAATCATCAACTACCGTATGTGGTCAAATGCACCCAAGTATCCCTATGCTCTACCAATGCTAACACTGACCTATTCATTGAATGTATAAGACATGAAAAGTGTGGGAAAATCCCATGCATGGGTGCTTATATACATACCCTCTTGGATTCCAAGAAAACTAAAGAGGGAGAAATAGAAGACATGATATAACTATTCAACTAAACCCAAGGAAAGAGGGAAATGAAACCCATATATATATATATGATCATATAAGAAAATCGGATGAGAAAGAAAGAGAATCTCTATCTCACTGCCTAGACCAGCCCGATGAGTATGTCTGTAGCTCCAAAGGTCCATCATTGATGAATATAATCTTACATGTTTGTATGAATAAGTAACTGCATGGAGGAAAAACACCCTAGTCCATCAAGGGGTACCACTTAATAGGTAGAGGACCCATATGCCCTTGTCTTTTAGGGGGGTACCACTCAATAGGTAGAAAACTAATTCCTAGTTTGTTAGGGGGGTTAACACTTAGTAGGTTGATAGTGTACCCATTCCCTAGTTAATAAGGGGGTACCACTCATTAGGTAGATTGAGGACCCATGCACTAGTTTTTTTAGGGGGTACCACTCAATAGGTAGATAGAGGACCCACACCCTAGTGTGTGTGGAGGGGGGGGGGGGGGTACCACTATTGTAGGTAGATAGAGGACCTATTCCCCAATGTGTAATGGGATTACCACTTAGTAGATAAATAGAGGACCTAAACGCTAGTGCATAAGGGGTGTACCCCTGAGTAGGTAGATATAGGACCCACACCCAAGTGCGTAAGGGGCAGTAATAGAAATTTAGGCTATAGACACGGTCTCAACCAATGACTATAAGCCCAAAAACCATGTCTATAGGTTATATCCACTATTCAATGAACCTTGGTTGGTATTGACATGTCTATAGGTCATGTCCTATAGCCACAGTTTAAAATCGTTGTAGAAGTGTAAGCCATACAAGGCCAATATAGCCATAGTTCAAACTATGGTTATAGGGATTTATCCATGGTTTAAAACCATGGAATAAGTTTAAGCCATACCGGGCCTATATCCAGGGTTCAAACCGTGGGTATAGGGATTTATCCATGGTTCATGATGTAGCTATAGGTTTATATCCACGGTTAAAAACATGGATACATCTTCAATTTCTAGGGAAAACAAAAACAGGCCCTATAGCCATGGTTAGAAACTATGGATATAGATTAAATTTTAATAAAAAACACAGTAGGCCTATAAGCCTACCTTCCAACCCTTATATACCCCCTAAATTCTACCCACCTTCTAGTCCTCCTACCACCCCACCCCACCTATCTCCCCTATTTTCCATTAGGCTCTACCCTTACCAGTCCCCCTACCTGCTTTCCCCCAGTTCCCCACACTTGCCAGTCTTCCCATGTCTGCCACCCTCCTGAACACACCCCCACCCCCTGGACAGACCCCCTGGATAGAAACCCCCTAGATAGACACCCCCTAACCTGGAAAGACACCCCTAGACACCCCCTAGATAGAAAACCCTAGAAACCCCCTGGACAGACACCTCACCGAGACAAACACCCCTAGACACCCCCTAGAAAGACACCCCAGGATCCCACCCCACCGGATAGACACTCCCTGCATAGAAACCCCTGGAAAACCCTCCCCTAGACAGACAACCCCTATAAAGACACCCCGGGATCCCTCCCCACCAGACAGACACCCCCTACATAGAAACCCCTGGACAAACCTCCCCTAGACATACACCCCCCAAGACACCCCTCCCCTGGATAGACACCCCCTGGACAGACACCCCTTCCCCCTTGAAACCCCATGGATAGACACCCATGGTCACCCCTCCCCTAGATAGACACCCCATTCTTTGGATAGACACCCCCTTGGGCACTACCCCTCCCTCCTGGACATCCCCTGGACACCCCCTCCCCTAGAAAGATACCCCCTGAACCCCCCAGAAACTCCCACTCCCTCCTGAAAACCCCCTTGGACACCCCCTCCCCTGAACATACACCACCTAGAATGCTAATACAGTGGTCCATGCAATTTGGAAACAAAGAAAAAACTAAAATAGAGAATATTGAATTATTCCCTCAAAACATCCTTGCCCAACATTAGTTGAACAAATAGTAAAAAAAATTTGGCTGTAAAACAATCATACATAGGCCTTGAGCTGGCCGTAGAACTTCATATTGACATAATTAATTGAAGACAACATAGTTTGGATGTTTAAGAACCATCCCCAATGATGCAAGATATAGATAGAGAATACAAGAGATTATGGGAAAACAAAGAAGGAGACTCATGGATGGTATGGAAAAATATAATAGGAAAAATCTAGCTACATATGATTAATCTAAAAGTTTACCTCTAAACATACATAAACCAAATTCCTACACAAAACCATAATATACACTTTCATCTGATACCCACCCTCCACCAACACCCCACTAATGGACACCCCTCCCTTTGCAACTCCTCCCTCCACCACCCTGGACACCCCCCTCCTAGACACCCTCCCTCTACGAATCCTCCCCTGGAAACCCCTCCTTCCGCAAAGCCCCACTCCACCTCCACTCTCCCCCATACATACCCTCCTGAACACCCCTACCCCTGGATACCCCCCTCCATGGACAGACCCCCTCTGATGGCCCCCTTGCACCCCTCCCCCAAATAGACCTTCCAAAATACCCCCTCCCATGCCAGCCCCCACCTGCCAGCCCCCCTACATAAACTCTTGGACACCCCTTCCCTACCAATCCCCTTTCCAGCACCCCCCTAGGAGACCTTTCAGACCCTCCTAGACGCCCCTTCCCCTGCCAGTCCCCCTACCAGCCCCCCACCTCCTGCTAGCCCCCCCCCCCAGCAGAGTCTCCTAGACACCCCCTCCATTCCCAGTACCCCCACCTGCTAGTCCCCCTGCCAGCCCCCACCCCCTGTTATCCCCCATAGACACCCCTCCACCTACCAGTCCCCCACCCCTTTCCACCCCCTGTAGTCCCTCATGGACACCCCCTCCCCCTTCCAGTTCCCCCTATTACATATTTATGTTTATTTGTGGACTAATATATAGAATTAAAGGAGTTAGATGAGTTATCTACACACTGCACAACAAATAAGAAAGTTGAGGTCAACATTAAAGTTGATCTTTTCAGGGAGTTCCAATGTTGTAAATATACCATGATGAAGAGGAAGAGGAAGCATCCCTTGTGAGGGTACTTCCATAATATGGCACAGTCAAACATTAAAGAGGTTAAGTAGTTGAATTATGGGGAGATGATTGAACCGACTTGTGGTCATGTCGCAATGGAGATTGATCACACCACAATGCCCTTGGGAGTCAATTAGTTGGGAGGTAACCGGTTTTTTGGAAACTGTCATATCATGCCATGATATACCTTTTTAGATGCACACTCAATGCTATATTGTCATGAATATGGGTATTTAATTGGGCACGAAGCACCAATTCACGAATTGTTGTATTTTCATTGAAGTTTGTAGGTTTGTGAGATAAGATATATGTGTATAAAAATAAAAAAGGAACTATTAAAAGGGAAAAAAGAAACAGTTTCTCTATGTATCCAAATTTTTCTTTCACACTATGATGTTTTACAAAAATTTGATAATCAATGAGTTTCCTCAGAAAGGATAAGTGAAATTGAACTAAATGTGTAAATCCAAAAGGCAAGGGTGGATCGACAGTATTATTTAAGAATGATTAATTCATACATTGGACATCCATGCTGAAGGAAAATAAAATAGAAGAAACACATTATAAAGATATACAAAAATGAAACACACAAATTAATCTCTCCACAACCCCAATCTCCCTCCCCTATAAAGAATACTGCATGGCCACCTCCTGTTCCCTTCTTCCCCCCTTAACAAAATATAACTACCCTCTATACGTAGAAAGTAGTAAAAGGAATAAGTGGAAGATGAAATAAATAAAATAAAATAAAAACTAAACTAAAAGATAAAAGTTTCCTTTGAAGGATTATATATCTAGACTATTTTATTTTTCTATATAAATTTAATGCTCTTGTGGAAAACCACTTTGATTGCTATAAGTTATGAAAAATATTGTTAAAAATTAACACCTTTCATACTAAAAAATACTAAAGAGAGGAGAATCAAACCTTATTCAATGATGTTTATATTCAGGATGATGTTATGAGAAGTCTATCCTCTTGTATTTTGAAAACCCGAAGACCATTGGTTACAACTGTAATCAATGTGGTCAAAGGAGTGATAAATGATTTTATAATTCAGTTAGGTATGTTTATAATCCAAATCAAGAAGAAACATTCACCCCCACTCACCCTCCCCCTTTCACCCCCCCATTGCACCACATACCCCCTCCTCACTATGAATCAGACTTGCACCCCCTCCCCCCTCACCCTGCCCCCTACACACCCTCCCCCTTCTCCTTCACCCCCACCCTACACCAGCACACCCTTCTCTTGCACCATCCCCATTCCCATACAGACCCCCTTGACCCTTCCCCTTTCACCCCTACCCCCTCCTCACTATGAACCCCACTTTCACCACTCCACCCTCACCCTTCCCCCTACACACCCCTACCCCCCCACACCCCCACAATGCACCAGCACCTACACCCCTACTTTTGCACCCTCCCCCTCCCCCCGCCCCTGCAGACCCCCTTCCCCTACCCCCACCTCTCTATGCACCCCACTTGCACCCCTCTCCCCTCACCCTCCAACCTATACACCCCCCTTGCCCCTGTACAACTCCACCATGAAATAACACCCCACCCCTACTCCTGCACCCCCACCCCTGCTCCTTCACCCCCACCCCTAGCCCAGTAGACCCCCTTACCCTGCCCCCTCTCCCACCCACATACCCCCTGCCCCTTCCCCCTCACCTTTCCCCTGAATACCCCCTTGCCCTACCCCTTCCTCTACCCCTACAGACCCCCTGCACCCTCTCCCCTTGAACCCCACATGCACCCTCACCCTACCCCTTCAGAACCACCTTCACCCTCCCCCTACCCCTGCAGAACCCCTGCCCCTGCCCCCTCCCCCACCCATAGACCCCCTCCCCCTGTCCCCTCCACCTGCCCTACCCTACCCCTACCCCTCCACCTGCAGACCCCCTACACCCTCCCCCTTTCACCCCTTACCTCCCCCATACTACCCATCTATCATTTCAAATATAGAAAACTTACATTCAAAAATGTAGAATGTATCACATGGTTAATAGGTTCAAAAACTCATTGCATTGAGGAAATCATGCATGAAATCCTAGTAATAATAAAGTATATTGAAACATAATATGTTAATTCCAATTAAACCACTACATAATTACCTTTTAAGGGCACATCATCCATATTTCCTTTTCATGATCAAAAAAGCATGCCCACATGATGCACCTACCATTGCAAACAAGTGCAGGAAATTGCAATAAAAATCCCAAAAGATAATAAAATTACTACCCAAATGATCCAATTGTAACTGAAATTAGAAAAAACATAGGTTCAAAAAATATAGAATTTATAACAATATAAAAAATTTCTAAGAAGAATGGAAAAATCTAAACAGTAAAAAAATTACCTGCAGATAATCATATGTTGTTAATTGTGACATGTTTTCTTAGTCTGTCTGTAAAAAAACACAGTTTTATAAAACTTGTCTTTTTTTTTGGAAAATTAAATGGGGGAAAAAAATAAAAAATTGAAATAAATCATTTTGAAGTAAAAAAATCAATGATTAATGGTCTATTGAGATAAAAACATAATACTTATTAAATACATGAAAACACATGCATCATCAAGAATACCTGTTAAGGAAAGAATTAGTGCAGTACTATTAGATATGCCTAGATAATGTCTCGAACTCTATTTTGAGATCTTTAACTTTCATATATTTAAATCAAACTCAAAATATGTTCTGTGAAACAAATAGAGGGGATGCATTAAATAAATAATGTAAAATTGGACTCCATACCATCAGAGGTGCGCTAAAGGAGATAGAGGGGCCGCCTCATAGAAGTGTCAGTGAAGAGGTACGATGGTCACATATTAGGAAGATGAAATTCAATATAATAATAATAATAATAAAACTTAACTACTACATAGAAAACATACATCATAATAGAATAATTCAATATATGTAGAAACAGATATAAACACCGCAACACAATTCAATATTACAATAATCAAACTTCATTGCATAATAAAATTACACATATTAACAATAAAAAAATAAAATTTACATCAATTTTGTATCTCAATATCTGTATCATCATATTCATGATAACCATAATACTTTACTCTTATAAAGACACCATTACCACCTCTCACACCACCAGCATCATCATCGACATCAACATCAGTACGAGAACCGACATCCACATTGTCACTAGGTCTGGATCTGGAAAAAGAATCTTCATTATCATAATGCATAGAAAACAAACATGAATCAATCACTGTAGCTTCTTCTGGTAGAAATGGTGAATAAATAGAAGATATAACTTTCATCATATTTTCAGTTATCGACTTTTCTTCTTTTTGAGTTGATCCTTTGATTGCAGCATTCATCTGTTCCACTGTGTCCAAACTAGAACTAGTACTCAAAGAACATTTGTCAGTAGAACAGTACCAAGACAATACAATATTATTCCCAGTTCGACAATGCACTATGGCCTTATGCTCATCTCCTAATACCTAATGTAGATGATCATTCATGCAAAAATTGTCAGGTTTTTTTTCTGCCAATTCCTCCAAATCATTCTGTTGATTGATATATAACATAAATTAAAATGATAAAATAATATAAAAAATTAAATTCAGTCAAAATAAGAGAAATTTAAATATATTTACAATTTCTTTCTTGGTGTTGGTATTTGGAACAATAACAACTTTCTTTTTTTTTGTTTGTGCAAAACAAAGTAGAGTGAGGAATGCGGCCCTTGATATGTAATGTATTTCTCTAGGAAAAACAAAGAAATAAATAAAAATTGGATGTCCAAAAAATTAAACTAAATGAATCTAAATATTTTAAATGTTAAATTACATGGGTTTTCTCATTATCTGGGAGTGAGGTGTGTCTACGAGTATAAACGTGTTTTATTCCACTCTTATTTTTTTATGTCTGATTTCTCTTATACAAAAATAATTATATAATTTCATTAACATCAATAAAACTCATATTATAATAAATAAATGAATATATATTGAAATTTAACAAATAACTTAAACTCTGGACTCTTCCAATAACCGATCATCTCTTTGTATTGTGATATTGGACAATCATGAATCACCGACACTTCTTCAATCTCCATAAAAACTCTTTTCTTCCAACCAAGATATAATTCATACTTATACGGTCGCCACATTTCACCTAAATCCATTAGCCATGGAGCCTTTGAATTTTTTCCATTGGGAAAATTATATTAAAGCTGCAATGGACAAAATATTTGTTATAAAAATATTATAAATTAATATATATAAAAGGTGATGAACTTTACTTACACAGATCTCTGCCCAGGAATTTTACTTTATTTGTTCTTTATATTCCCTCCAACTTATTAGTTGAACCATAATGATATTGATATGTCTAGAAAGTGTTCCCATAAATCTTTAACATTCTGTACCATTTTTTTAATTATAACACCATCCTCATTGTATTCAACCATGATTTACATGTGTCGATTCCAAACCTATCACATTTTTGGGTAGCCTTGTCGTCTAGTGGATGATGGAGCAAATCCTAAAAAAATAATAATGGAAAATAATATATATGAATTTATCATTAATAACTAACAAAATATTTTAAACACATACTAGTAGATGGGTGATCTGTTAACCTCAGAAGTGCTGCGTCTAAAGGGGGACTAGCCTCTATGGTAGGTGGGATATATACTGTAGGCGTACTCTATATAGTAGATGATGATAACTATAATGATGGAGGTATAAAACCCGATGGATAACCCTATACAGATGAGGGTGGATATGGAAATGGATATGGCAGTGTGATATATGGGGGTGTAGGTGAGAATGGAAAATAAGGAGGGATGGGAGTATGAGAACTACCATCCAATGTGGGTACAAGCATAAATGGATATGGAAAAGTTGGGTATGGATAATATGGAGATGGCATAATGGGAGGATGACCACCCAGTGACTCAAGCGGCATAGTAGTAGGCCGAACTGTAGAATCATAACCCCCACCATACAATCAGCCTTGGTAGTATAATACAACCATCTCCTTGACTATTTATCCTAAAATAACATAGGTTATAAAATAAAATGAACAATAACAAGATAAATAATATGAAATACCATAATATTAAAACATAAATTGTACTTATAGTGTTGTCTAGAGGAGACATAAATTGTTCATTTGTCTGCATTCTTCTATTATCATCATAATTAGACATTTTGACCTGGAAATTTAAAATAACATTCTAAAATAAAAATAAATAATGAAAAATGTTAAATAATACAATTTTATCATAAAACATTGAGTTATATTTTCTTGTGTGATATTTATATTGATAAAATATCAAGTCTTTTCTATGTTCAAGAATTACTAGAGATATTCTTAAATATAAATTGGTCATATTATAAATTGTTTTATATTTTACAATTGTATAAAATATACTAGTTAATTTGATATCATGTATGAAAGTAAACACATAAAATATTGTGATAATGTTAGGTAAATACTTAAAAATGTGTCAATGTTATGTGTGCTCTATGATAATTTTTGGTTCACAATATATTCTGGAAATTGAATCATATGTGTCATCAAATGAAACATTCAAATAAATGTTGGAAGGTTCATCTAAAACATCATTTTCTTCCATGTATTCATAAAAAATATGTCTAGGAATGAAATCAACTATAACACCAAATTGTTTTTGTAATAGGTCAGTAACATAAAACACCTGTCTCGCATGTGATGCAAGAATATAAGGTTCATTAGTAAGAAGCTAGTGGTTCATATCAATCACTCTAAATCCATAGTTATCAATATAAATTCCTTGTTGTTTAATTTAATCAAACCACTTGGATTTCATTATTGTGACATGACCATCTTCCTAGTAATATAATAAAATGATTCTTTGAACAGCACCGTAAAGTGATTTATTTTCTGATCGAGGTTTTCTGTCCGATGTAGTAACATAAAAATCTATTGTGGAACTTATCATGACACCTTCATGATGTGTTGCAAAATTATTCACAAATATTTATAAACAATTTAAATCCATTGATAACTGTTTCTTTACAATCACATACCACATTGTTTGGACCAAAAGACAATGCTCTTACTTCATCTGATACTTCATTTGGTATAGTTAAAACCAAAAAGATACCAACATATAATATTAAATAGAGACATGTGATTATGTTATGATAAGAATAAAATTAATCTATTACCTTTGACTTTAACCAAGAAGAAAAGTATTTACTGTGCAATAGTTCCTTCATCTTAATAGATAAAGCGTAATGTATCTTTTTTATTATTTATAAATGTTCTCTATAAAATATGAACACTTTAAAATATCAGAATATATAAATAAATCACAAAATGAAAACAATTCATATTTATTATATTAATTACTTGATATAATCATCAAGCACACCATATTTGAATAATACTATACGATGATCCATTTAATACTTTTCCCTACTTAAAGTACAAAATGAGTACGATCCAAATATCCCCCTGTTTGGGACAGTGAATAAAATGCAGGATCAATAGGATCATATTGGTCATCTTCCGTTCTCATTATATGATTAGACCTTGTAGCGATGTTAGCCAAGTAAGATGAATAGAAATCCAAGCATTCTTGTGATAAATAAAATTTCACAATAGAGACTTCGGGATGCTATTTATTTCTCATATAAGATTTCAATGTACACATCATTCTTTCTATAGGATACATCCACTAAATCGAAATAGGAACACCAAAAAAATATTTTTTGGGAAGACGCACAGTCAGATGTAACATACATGTTAAAAATGAGGGTAGGAAAATTTTCTCCAAGTCGCAAAGAATAAGTGGTGCATCTCTCTGCAAAATCTGAACAACACTTCTACTCAGTCTTTTGGCATAAAGGTCTTGATAAAAATGAAATAAATTAATCAAAACAACTCTAACATTATGTGAAAGTAAATGCCAAATAACAATAGGAATCAAATCATGTAGCAATACATGGTAATCATGGGTTTTAAGAGATTTTTGTTTCACATCTTGTGTATTCACCCTTTTCAAAACATTACTAAATAACCATCAAGAACCTTCAAAATTTCTAAGGATTGGAGTAATTTTTTCTTCTCCACATTTGTCATAGAATAACATGCAAAAGATAATTTCCACTGATTTTGACCAATTAACTAAGGATGAAGTTTCTTTCTTATACCCCAATCCCTTAAATCATGCCAAGACTACAAATCATCCTTTTTTTCCTTTTACATTTAAAATAGTAGAAAGTAACATATCAAAAATATTTTTCTTGATATGAATTACATCCAAACAATGAAACAATAAATTCGATGACCAATATGAAAAAACAAAGAATATACTTTTCTTTCCTTAATTACTATTGGAATTTGAATTAATATTCTTTCTATTTCTGATATTTGATTGAATTTTACCAAGAACATAATTCAAATCATCAAGTTTTTTGAAAATATAATTACCTGACATCCATTGAGTTGTCTCATCTATCTCGATGGAATTATCTAATTGTCTCTAATTTTTCGGGTATGGATGATCCATTAGTCAAAATCGCCGATTACCTATGTAGCAACAAGTTCATCATAACTTTAATCTTCAAGAATGTGTATTTTTCATACAAATAGGATAGGATAATTTCTCTTTAGTACTCCAACCATACATCATTAAATAGGTGTTGAAATCATTTATTGTCCATAATAAAGCTGTAAAAAATATAAATTTCTCTTTACTGAATGCATCGTACGCTTGTGAAAAAACAATTCAAAGCTACTTTAACTCCTCTATTAATGGATACAAGTATATATCAATATCATTTATAGGATCTCTGGGTATAGATATCAATATACTCATTATTGTAAATGGATTCTTAATACACATCCATAAAGTAATGTTATAAATTTGAATGAAAATAGGTCAAGTACTATGTGATGTATGCATTTGGTGAAATGGGTTGAAACCATCACATGATAATCACAATCTAACATTTCATGGGTTAGTTGAAAAATCAGGATGTAACCTATAAAATTTCTTCCAAGACAACCCATTTGAAGGATGAAATATTTCATCATTATCCTCATTTATTTCATATTCATGCTATCTCATATTCTTTGTCATTTGTTCTAACATAAAAGGTTTTTGAAGATTGGGAATTAAAGGGAAGTGCCACATCACTTTATCCGGCATGTGAGATTGAGTTCCATCTTTATTATTCTTCCACCTTGATGGGATGCACTATTTTCACTGACTCAACTCAAAATTTTCCTTCTATAATAGACACCAATCTTTGGGGAAATAATAGATCTTAATAGATGAAAATACAAATTTTTCAACCAAATTTGATTCCATGTAATAATTTTCTGGAAAACATGTATCATCAGGAAGTAACTCCTTAATAAATATAAGGAGATATTCAACCACAGTATTACTAAATCCATATATTATTTTCCCATGTTATAATTGCATTAAAAACACATGTTTTCTTATTTCTCCACATGCCTGATATACTGGGGAATTTTCATCTTCCATTATATTTCTTACACTCTAAACTTCATCACTCTGATTAATAGATGAAAACTGTGTTTCATTATTAATTTCCTCTTGTATTGGTCTATATGAGGAGCTATATTCAGAAACAAAAGGAAAACAATCGAAAAACACATTTTTCGTACCAATCCTTTCTGCTGAATCAATGTCATTCACCACTTTCACTTTTTCTCCATTGTGATAACACACTTGATATTTTTTTAGAAACCATGTTTAGTGATGTAGTAACTCACTTCCTCACAATTTATCCGTGGTCTTTCAACACAATCAAAACACGGTCATCGAATCAGTCCGCCATCTAAATCATTAGTGAATGAAAAGTCTAAAAAATATCAAAACTCATTCTGAAATTCATTAGTGATCTGATAAACATTATAAATGTGGTATCTATCCATTCTGAGGCATATAAACATACATTAAATAAATAATCTAGAAAATAACTTAACATTATATGTATTGTTTCATAAGATAATAAGTAACCATAATTAACATTTTAATAAAAAATAATAACAAATATTATGGTTTAGGGAATTCATAAATGTTTTAAATTAAAAAAATCATGAATAGTCACACATAAATTTCAAGAATGAGTATTTATTATAGTAAAAAGAGTTTATATTAAATCTAAAAAACAATAATAATCAATTCCAAAAAGTGTATGGATGGATTCAAAATGAGTTGTGATGATTTGTATTAATTCTACAAAGATTTATTGAAATCTAGAGTCATTTTGAAAATATAAACCATATCATATACCATAGTGTAAGGACGTGACGTCATTCCATTGTTGATTTTTAATCATGGGGTATAACACTGCATCATGGATAATGAGATTGAAAACTCTTAATAATATTTTTTTATCCTACCCAACTACTAAAACAAACCAACCTATATTTCTTACACTTGGAGGAATAACCCAAACACCAACATTTTTTTAGGGATAAGGTAGAACCTATGAACTAATTTTATCCTAGGTTAGAATAACCAATACACTACATTTTAATGGAGGCACAACCTATGTGAGTTGAGTGATTAAAACTCAATAAAATTTTACACCACAAAGAAAATTCATCATAATTAATATAGAATAATTAAACCAATCAAAGATGTTGACATTTTTTACTACTGTAGAATAACTATATTGGGACCTTCACATAGTAGATATAGAACAATTTATCTTGGGAATTCCTACAAGATCAATGAGTAGATAAGAAGCATTAAAACTCATCAGTAAAATGAATTTAACATTGGTTATCTAAATAACCATCATTTTTTTTGATGTCGATTATAAAATAACTATAATCTAAATGCTGATGTGAAATCCTATTTTTGTATTTGTGTTGGTACTTACAATGAATGATCCTCCAAATACCCAATCTATAAGAGGGTATAGATTTCAATCGACCTAAGACTAGTCAATTCCCAAAACATCCATTGTTAAAAAGGCACTTGAAGTATAAGGAATAAAGTTCCATGTCTAGTAAGGTGTTAATGTAGAGTATAAGAATTTATATAATCAATATGGAACCACTGACATACTTCCAATCACAAGTGAATAACCAAGTGTATGTGTGGACATGTTTTCTAATTAGAATGTCTAAATAAAAAATTAATTTTAGGAAAATATCCAAAATAATATTAAAATAATTGTAAATAGGTAGTTGAAAGACAAATATAAGTTATATTAAGTGACTCTCTATAATAGAAAAACACATATCGTAACTTACCTAAGTTTATCTTCTTCAATGGAGATCATTATAAATGTCAATCTAGAGATATAGAAATATTTTAAGACATCATGTCTAGGTTAGGGGTAGAGAAATCTTATAAACCATCCCACCTAGGTGCACTTCTAGAGTCAGGTCCTAAGCTCATCCCATGGAATGGGGAAGTATTATACAAAGTGGATGCCTCATCCTATCCCATGGAATAATTAAAGGGTTATACTCATTTATAACTAAAAAAAATATCCCATGAAATTTACATGTACATAAATGGATAGAAAACATGCTTAACAGTATATATTAAAAATAAAAATATAAACATACCCTTTATAGAATGATCATAATAATATACAAGGGTCTTATTTGAATATGGTTGATATAAAAATGTAACAATTGAATAAGTAAGGTTCTTTATATAGTGAAAATCCTAAATTTTGTAATTTATGACTAAAATATCCAACATCTAAATTCTGTAAATTTTAGAAATACAAAGTCTATTACACAAAACACTTAGAAATAGATTAATAATTCCATGAAACATAATAATTATAGAATAGTAAATAGATGAAAGAATAGTAAATAGATTAAACCATAAATACCAGAATACCAGATTAATTATGAGAATTAGAATGAAATATAAACCATGAAATATTAGGGGATAATAATTGACAGAATACCAATCAACACACAGGAGCCACAAAATATTTGACATTAAACACAAACCCCTCCTTGAATTCCTCATACAAACTACAAAATCTAAAAACAAAATAAATACTGAAAAAAATATTCAAATAAGGCAAAAAAAACATGACCAAAATATAGAAAATGCACTGAAACAAAAATATAATGAATACTGCAAACTAGGATCCAGAAAACAAGAACTCCTCCTGAAAATGAAAACATAATGAATACTAAAAACTCCTCATTCAAACATAAGAGAGCGACAAAATAGGTTAACAAAAATAAAAACAATAGCCACATAATAGAATGAAGTAAATTAGTTGGGTTGACACACCTTATGGAAGAGGAAGGTCCAAATAATAGTATGGATGAGGGGAGTAATCCTTAGGTCGATGCACCAAATGTAGGAGGAATTCAAGAAAAAGGGTATGGAGGAGGGGAGTAAAACACCAGGGATGGGGGAACCCTAAATGGAGAGTTGATCCATGATAGGAGAATCTATGTCGTGAATGAAGGATCTATGATGAGGGATGGAGGAATCACAGTTGGTGAGGATGAATGGGAGAGGGCAGTAGTAAGGGTGAGAGAGGAAATCCAAGGGAGAAGAGAGGAGGGCATGGTGAGAGAGGTTTTCGGGAAGGATGAGAGGTCATCGGGGGAGGTGGGAACTCCGGTGAGATGATTTTGTATTAGGGAAGGAGGAAGAGCCCGACGATAATCGAAAAAAGGGATGAAAATCTGTAGCCATGAATAAAAATTGAATTGTGGCTATAAAAAAGCTTTAGCCGCAGACCTATAAAACCATGGGTGTAAGTCCGTGGTTATATCCTCAATTTATAGAAGTGGGGGTATAACTCATCTGGTTGATAGAGGAACCACACCCCATTGTGTAAGGGGGTACCACTCAAAAGGTGGATAGAGGACCCACACCCTAGTGCGTGCGGGGGGGTAGCACTTAGTAGGTAGATATGGGACCCACACCCTAGTGTGTAAGGAGCACAACTCAATTGGTAGATAGAGGACCCACAACCTAGTGTGAATGGGGTGTACCACTCATAGGTAGATAGAGGACCCATGTCCTAGTCCGTGGGGGGGGGGGGGGTACCACTCAGTTGGTAGATAGAGGACCCATTCCAAAGTATGTTTGGGGGGGGGGTACCACTCCAACTTGTGTGAGGAGTATAAGGAACCCACACACTACTACGATAGTAGGTTTTCCAACCCCAACCTCTCCCTGATGATCCTACTCAATCACTATTGATGTTAATGATTTACTAAAGAAACATTTCACTTGGAAAATATTTTGTAGTATATCAAATGTTACTATGACTTATACCATCATGTTATAAGTGAAAAAACACTATGTATTAATTACTCTTGGCCAAAATCAAGTTAAAATGAAAGAGATATGAGAAGTAAAATTTCTTGGGAGTAGTATCCGATGTGTAATAGGGGTCACACAACATGTGACCTTAGGTGGCCTCCTAGTATTTTACTCTCTAAGAAATAGCTTGTTTAAAATATAGTAATACATAGAATGTAATAGTACAAAATGACGTGTCTTGACACCTAAGGCTGAGCTGTGTGATCCTGGTCATGCCCATGTTCTTTGGGTGGTGTTGATGTACTCAAAGAGTACACAGTGTGTCCTCCAAAACAGTCTCCTAGGAATGTGTAGCTTGTGCATGATATAGATACCTAGGAAGGGTCACATGAATTGTGGCCCATCCACATATTATGTGATCCTTATCTTTTTCATGAAACCCAAGACACCCAACCAAGGGGCTAAATAGTGTGATTATTCTAGTAAACATCATGTAGTTAGGATTTATTTAGAACTCTAGATCTATCACACCGATTCCAGATCCACTATTACCATTGCTGAATATTTATTTTGAAATTACATAATTGGAATTATTCACCTCCATCCATCTATTTTGGCCTCTGGTGTCTTGAAATAAGATTCCATTGATCCGTACAAAACCCGTATGCCACATACTACCTGCCACACCTCCTTTCACTATTTCCTGATACCAAATCCATGGGAATCATCACTTGTATCCCAATATCTATCCCAATCCATCATAAAATCACTAATCAATTCATTTCATGTGAATCTATCATGAATATGGGATTTCAATTACACTTGAACCCACCTGCTAAAGTTAAACCATGTCCCTATAGGACAATGGTGAAAAACACAAAGAATGATGGGAGAAATCCACCATAAAAATGAGGATAAATATCATTGTCCAAAATTTACCAACCAACTATTAAAAATTAGGGAATCTAGGGTGATTTCATGGCATAAGAAAATATAATAAATTGGGTAATAAATTTAATTTGATAAAGGGGGATCATGCAGATGGTGTGTAATTACCAAAAAGAGATAATGATATCAAATTCATTATTTAAAAATTTACTCAATAGGGAATAAACAAAAATTGCTGAGTTCTATATCAATATTGGATCAATCATTAGTGAATAATTAATTATTTAGTGATGAGGATTATCCAATTCATCCCCTGCCCATCAATTCACCTCAATCTAATAACTAGTATTCATTCGATCTCGATTTTCCAACATAGGTCATTAGAGTTCCTCTAAAGAACCTCCCAAGTTTACTCAACTAAAATTATTGAAATTTCATAACAACATATTTATATAGTATTATATTTAGGTCCTTTAAATTAAAATAAATAAATAAATCATTTATTTTAATTTAAATGAACTCACCAATGGTTTCCTCATCTGAATGCCTGATATCGACCAAATATAAGTCATGCCTAGGGTAAAACCAACACTTTGGATTAAACCGTGGTTTAAAATCTCAGACCTGTGACCCCAGTCAGTATATATTACATCATTTCAAAAAATAAATTCATGCCTAATTAAAAATATATTTAATATTTTTATAAAATTAATTCTAAGATCACTGGGACTCAGAATCATGTGTTGTCTCAACTCTAGATCAAAAAGTATTTCTTAACATATTTAAAAGTTTTACAAGAAAAAAATAAATTATCTACATTATTCCCCTTCCAATATTTTCATCCCTAAAATGAAAAAACTATCCAAAAATGGTTGGGATATTGAGCAAGCATTTGGTTCTCCCACTCATAGTAGCTCTCCCCCATGCTCCCATATTTCCACATTATATGAACCAAGGGAATTGTACATACTTATAGGGCCATATCCACCTAATCCCAAACCATCACTAGGTACTCCATGAAGGTGGATTCATCCTCTATCTCCATCTCTCTCTATTCAATAACATGTGTAGGATCATGCATGCATCTTCTCATATTTGAAACTTGGAATACGTTATTCCCCTACTCCAACTTTGGGGGTAAGTATAGGTAGTAAGAAACCCCAAAATCCCACCAAATATTCTAAAAAATCGTGATAAAACTCAACTATATCATTCCTCCCTGGATAAATCTCCATAATCCTCATCATGGGGAGAATCTAAAGAAAACAAGGTCTCTCTTCTAAAACTTCAAGGGCCTATAATGCTGATTTTCATAATTTTTTTCCTACTATGGGAAGTCCCCATCCACCCCTGAATGAACTGCACCCTACCAACCATTACTATCAACAAAACTATGACACAATATATATAAATCACTAGTTTTGAACAGTTTGAAAGTGACCAGTAAGGTTTCACATACATTTCCTCAAAAAGGTGTTACATCAGTGGTGGAGTGTTTGTCACTATGATATGAAAACTCCACTAATAGTAGATGATACTCCCAACTATGGTAAAAAACCAACATGCAAACCCAAATAATGTTTTTATAGAACCTAAATTGTAAAAATTACCTAGCCATCTAACTAGGGTAAAACATTGTTCTCAACTACATCTGAGTCACCACAGACTTCTTTCGTCCTTTCCCTATTCATTCCAAAAACCAAGAATCACAATCTAAAATGATCATGATGGTAATTCTATGAATTCAAACTACCTACTTCAAGCACAATTTTACCAAAATCTCTATAAAGACTTATTGGTCATCACCATTGAACAACTAAGACAATAAAAGTTTAGGTTGAAAACTTTCTGCAACTCCCATGGCTTCCCAAATAATTCCAAGAGATCCAGGTACATCCTCAGCTCCACCAAATGTACTTATAAGAAAAAAAACCACCTCATAACTTCCTCTTACTATAGAACTAGTTTTATCATACATCCTAAAACAATGATGAATAGCTTCCCACCCTTTGAAAATCCATTAGCAATATATATAGTGGATATCTGTTCAAAAAACATCTGAAAATTGATACCCCTGAGTTGTACCTCTATGGATCTCTGAAGAAGTAGAGGGGTAACAACTATCAACTGGAGGTAAACCTCACCATCCATAGGTGTCTCAAATGATCCAACTCAGACTCTGAACAAACATGAATGTTATCAAAAAGGACTATATAAGAATTAACCCAAAGAGTTGAGGATCTAGTCTAAAAGTATCATGATTCATTTGTGGCATACATCATGCTAAAGGATATCACCTTGAGCTCAAAATATCCAAAGTGGATTTAGAAAGAAACTTCTGTTATATCCTAGTCCCAAACAGGAGATGGTGATAACCTGTCCTGAGGTCAAACCCTAAGAACCACTATTCCCCAAACCACTTATCAATGAACTCAATGATGGTATGTGATACTTTTCCTTTCATCACCTAGTTTAAGTGAAAACAATTAAATCCAAACCTTAATCACTCATTCACCTCTCAAGCTAATAACCATGGGATTCCCATGTGAAATCACTGAGTTTTAGTAAACCCATTTCCACACATACTCCCAACTACACCTTCAGCTAATGAAGCTAAATGGGTGACATATGATATGCTTTTGTAAAAATTATGGGGTGATACTTGGTGCCAATCCTTGTAGAATCCTAACTTTCCATGAGGAGATAAAGACATAATTTCCCTAAGAAATAAATCCTCATACTCCACCACCGCTATAAAAAAACAAAATCTCATATCATCTACTATTCCAAAGGTATTACTAGACAAATGATAAGAAGTCATTCATAACCTCCTACATAAGATCTCATCTTTCTATGCTTGGGATAACTCCTTATCAAAGGTTGAAAACTTCATCCCAACAAGTTGAAAACACCATTAGACTCATTTGTAGAAAACAACCAAGATTGGATGGCAGGAAACCAGTTCATACTGAGGAAAAAATGTAGGGTCTCACTAACACTACAATGATATTCCACACGAGGCTCTCTTACCTCCATAGTTAGTTACACTATCTATATAAGCATGTAAACACTGATCCTCCCAACATGAGCCTAAAAAACAAGGATTAAGATAAAAGGAGACATTGGTATTATTAGGTATCAAACAAGGGTTTCTCTCAAGTATAGGTGGATCATGAATCTATGAGAAAGCTGCAATTGGAATTGTAAATAAACAAACCTTACCTTGAACCATACTCAAATCCTCTATGATATCTTACTACTTGGAACTCATTCTTTCTATTTCCTACTTTTTTACTACGGACAAGGATTTCTATGATGCCTTATCATATCAAAATGACCTAAAAAACACAATTTAAAGGAAGAAATCCACCCCACCTTGACACTATACACTATGGGTGGCACTAAATCACCCACATATTTTTGGAATTTTTCCTCAAGAATGGGTATCAGTGGTGGAATTATCTATCTTCCTTGAATGTCTAGAGTCACCCCAAACATCACCAACTGTTGGATCTAATGATACCCCATGTCTCCCTATAAGATACTCAAACCAAAGAGGAAAATGTGTTTTTTATACCCATGTATAAAATCACTATTAAAAATATAAAAGGGACATAAAGCGTACCTCAAAACACTCATGGATCATTTGGGTAAATTATATCCAGTGCACACAGCTATCCAATATTCTAACCATAATCTCCTGATCCTAGATTGGTCTAACTAGGTGTGGTGGTGATATTATCAAACCAAAGCTCTAGTCCCATCATACTACTTCCCTATCATCTCTATCACATCTGACGCACCATGAACCTACTTTATCGAAAACCCAACTCGGTTTCCCTCTCAAACTTTTACCAGACCTAAATTCCAACATACCCAAAGGGTGTTCTCGATCCCCATGGGTTGATGACTAGAACCCGAACATCAAACAAAATCCAGAAGGAATTACTTCTCCCAACCTGAAGCAACAACATGGAATACATATATATAATAGAGTGAAATAGTGAAATAGATAACATATGTCATAATTTAAAGAATATAGAATAAAAAATAAAACTAAAAAATAGTCAGAACATCCAAAATTACAAGTACAACAGAAAAGGAATAATAAAATAGAAAACCACTTACTCCATGTGACATCATTGGTAAACTCTAAATATATCACCACTGGATACCCAAAAAAACTGATAGAAACTTCACCACCTTACTACAACACCTTGTCGTTCACTGCATTGAAATACATACAAAGGTCTATGCACATCAAAAGGGGTGAAAATAGAGTGATATAACAGGATCAGTAGTATCCCACCCAATTTTCCATAACAATTCTCTATACAATAATCTAAACATTATCAATTTTAAATAAAATATGGAATTATAAATAGTTTATAGTTTCTATATTAAATGCATGGAAAAAAATTTAATTCCCCATTTTTCAAATTTTCAAAATAATCCATGTAAAACAATATCAACTAATTTCATATATATATATATATATATCAAATAAATTATATTAAATAAAAACAGGTGTCACATATCATATCAAATACAATACAAATCAAATCATAGATAAAATCACACCAAGGATCACTATTGGTTAGTCTAGCAGACTACTCATACCACAATCAATGCTAGTGACCAATAAAGTCCTTAGAAGATAGGAATAAGAAGAATATAAACATTCCTTGAGTGAATTCCACAACAATTTCAATATCAATTCCCCAGAACAATGGGCATAGGGAATAAAGGAACACCCCATGATTGACCCCCCAATATAATACATGGATGATGGTCCCAAGATAAACCTTCCACCTAAGTACCCAAGGCTTCCCATGTGATCGATTTTCTAAACTATTTCATCAAAAGCATCCTTTGAAAACCATTTCATAAACCCATTTCAAAATTCTTTGAAAATATCATTTTCTTTTACTAAAATAATGGAAAATCCATATTTTACCCAAACCCATTTCTACACAAAAAGATCAATCAATCAATCAATCATTGCATTTAATTTATAAAAGAATTTATAAAACATGATCCATGAAGTTCTTCCAATATATGATAGAGACGTAACCACCGACCTCAAACTCATGTTTCACATGCATGTAACAAGATCCATCAACCAGTAAGAACACAAAGACAAAAACAGAGGTTGTAGAAGAAATCCACATATCTCATAATCGATTAAATTTAGAAAATTACTTAATGGAGAGAACAAATCACAACATAACTCAAAGAACGTCCAAGACGCACCACAACCAAAACAAGGGTTAGCCTTCGAAGGAAGATCATAAAATGAATCTATAATGGATAAAAAAGATTATTATCACATATTAATGGATTCATAACCCTAGTAAAATAGGGATACCTTGATATAAGGAAATTAATAAATAATAGGAATTATCACCTTAAGAAATGAAACGCAACCATAATGATGATAAATCATTGGAAAAAATTCTAGAAGGAGCATAGATCTTCAATATTTCTTAATAGAGCTCCTAGGTCAAGAGTGGAGAGACCTCTAGACCAATAAAAACACATCATCCATTTAGTGCCCAAAAATCGAAACTCATGAGGATTACATGGTGTGTAATCCCTTTTTACATAATGTCATCCAAAAAACCAAAATACACAGAAAAAATCACCCCCTTGGGTAAAAAATCTTGATTTTACCATTACACGACATGTAAATTTTTCATAGTGTGCAATATTCACACCCTTTATAACTTCACAAAATCATCCTAGCACCCATTACACATTGTGTAAACACTTTACACTACATGTATACTTCTAATGATGTGTAATAAGTTCACACTATGAAATTATCTCATGATTGTAAACACTTTAAACAACATGTATTTCTCCTGAAGATAGAGAAATTCCCAGTTTCTCCTAAAACACCCAACCCAACTTTGGCATTTTCCAAATTCATGGAGAACCATGTATATCCTTTAACACTCTTATACCCAAACTATATTAATTCAAACAAACATACATTCTTGAACTTTAGGTTATTTTTATTATCAAATAACATCCATCCTCAGGAGTCCCAAAACACACCAAAATATAGTAGGAAATGAAAACAGAGATGAAAAATACCTAAAAGTGGGTGAAAAAGTGTTACAAACTCCCCACCATAAAAATTTCCATCCCTAAGAAGTAATTTGTAATAATTATGTTTGGGGAAGAGGTACGACTACTACTACCTCACCAATGAATATCACTACCAAGTCTTAAGAGGATCTGATCCATGCTTATATAACACCCAGACTTATAAAATCAACTACTCACCCAAGAATTTCACTAAAGTGTCAATGATATCCATCAGTTTCTCCAAATCAAAAACATCTATCTCTAACTCAATCTCTTCCTAACACAAAACATGGGAGGGATTGTGATGGTATTTCTTGAGCTATGATATGTGAAAAGTATCATGAATTTCTATCAACTAAACCAGAAATACCAACCAATGAGAAACATACCCAAGATACCCAATGACCCAAAAAAATCCAACATATCTCAGAGCCAATATTCCCTATTTTCTAAGCTGATGGTGGCCCAACCAAGGATAATTTTTCAAGAAAACTCGGTCACCTATGGAAAAATCCAAAAGAAAATGTCACTAATATGAATAATATTTATGTTGACTCTGATATATAACTAGACACTAACATATATCTTTAATACTTAATGATGTCACTTGAATGAGACTCGGTACAACCAAAGAGGCTTCACCCACCTCTTACCAACAAATAGGTGACCTACACGGGTGACAAAACATCACATCAATGAGATCCATTTTTATCAAAGACTGATCACTATTGAAATATGCAAACTCAACTAGTCTGAGATAACAATACCAGGAACCACCAAAATCCAAGAGACACACACACACAAAGAATATCCTCTATGATATGAATAACATGATCTTTATAACCATCTATATATGGATGATAAGATGTACTCAACTTGAACTGAGTTCCCATGACCTCCAAGAGACTCCTAATGAACCTCTAAGTAAACCTAGTATCTCCATCTTAAACAATGGTATAAGGAACCCTATGTAACCTCACGATATCTTACACATAAAACTTACCCATATATTCAAATTTTGTGGTGTACCTAATCAGAATGAAATGAGATGACTTGGTCAACTGAACAATAACCACCCAGATATCATTACACCCTCAAAGAGTATGTGGTTATATAACAAAAAATCCATGCAAACCTCATTCCATTTTCAAACCAGCACCAAAAGAGGATGGAGAAAATTAAATGGGTTTATATTATCTAAATTTATCTATTGGTAGATGTAACAATGAGGCACATAATAAATATTGTTACACTTCATACCAAGACACCAAAATCGTTGTCTCATGTCATAATACATATTCATAGTCCCCAAATGAATAAACCATAAATAACAATGAAAACAAAACAAAATTGTGATCCTAATTGATAATGATACAACAACCTGATCCTCGAAATAGAGAATACCATCTAAATAGTGAGACCAACTAGAAACAATCCTCCCACTATATAGGGTTTATCGAATTTCTCCAAAATCATAATACCACTACTAGATCTATATAATAGACTCAAGGGGTTATAATGATATATTAACACAAGGTATAATCATACTTGAAATATCCTCCTTAGAATCTAGGTGAAACTAAGTGAAGAGTTCTATAAGGTTCCGCTCTTCCTTAGATTCTAGAATAGCCTTGGATGGTACTTTACAACAGAGAGTTTATGTAATGACATTACCCTTTCCCAAGGTATAGGTAATTTCAAAGTCAAATTTCTAAGGGTATTTTACCCACCACCTCTATATGAGATTCAAGTATTTATGAGAAAAGATATAGCTCATAATTTTATAGCTACAAAAACACTGTGAACCTCTCCACAAAAAGATAGCAACAACAACACTTAAGCACATGCATAAACACAAAACATTATAATTCATGAATGGGGAAATTCTTATCATATGGTTAAGGATGACGACATCTATAAGTCACCACATGATCATACTACCTATGAATTAAACCCAAACCATCACTAGAAGCATCACAAAAAACCACATAACCCTTTCCAAGCATAGGTAAGATCTAAATAGGATCTAATGTTAGAAGTTGTTTTAGTTAATCAAAAGAAAACTAACACTTTGCATCCCATATGAATTTTACCTCTTTCTTGGTAATATCATTCAAAGGTAACACCAACTTTGATAAATCATTGAAGAATTTTAAATAGTCTCTAGAAATACCAAGGATTCTATAAATCTCAAAGGCATTACATGGATCTTTCCAAGACAAAAAAACATTCAAATTCTCAAGAACAACTAATAACCCATGCTTATAAATCACATTCCCCATAAAAATCATTTCTTAGATATAGAAATTCCATTTCAAAATATTTTCATTCAAATAGTGGGTTCCTATGATTTCTAGAACTAAAATAAAACGGTGCACATGATCATGCTCTGATCCCAAATAAACCAAGATGTCATCCATGAACACTACCAAAAAAGTTTCAAAATACTAATGGAATATCCGATTCATAAAATAGATGATAATTGTAGGAGTTATAGTTAGAACAAATAGAATCAATAGATATTCATAGTGGATATACCTACTATTGAAAGCTTTTTTTTGATATACCAGACTCCAAAAATCCAAGTTGATGATAAATCGACCAAAGATCGATCTTAAAAAACCACCTTACCCCCTTTAACTAATGAAAAAAATATTCAACCTGGGGAAAATGATACTTAATCTTAACTGTTAACTTGTTAAACTTCTAATAGTCCATAAAAAATTAGATTAAACCATATGGATTCTTGGAAAATAGAATAGGGGATTCCCAAGGTGAAATGCTTGGGTGAACAAAACCTATCTATATCAGGTATTCTAACTAAATCATGATCTCTTTTAGCTCGGATGGTTCCATTAGATAAGAAGGAATTGAAATCAACTATATACCTAGAAACATGTCAATTTTAAACTCTACCCCCCTCTAAGTAGGAATACCATAAAAATTATCTTGGAAAACATCAAGAGAATCACAAATAATAGAGATAAGGTTGAAAAAAGAGTAAATGTCATCAAGAGAAACTGCTACATCAGACAAAAAACTCCTAATCTATGAGCGGGAATGTCCTATATGACCAGACCTCCAATCCTACTTGACTTGAAACATTGATGATATCCTATTGGTCATAAGAAATGAGAGACAATGATGATAAAAATAAACCTCATCACAACGAGAAACAAGAAAATACTTCCCAATTATGATGTTTAATAGATTAATATTGAGAATGAGGATAACTGAGACCAGATATGCATTGGCTATCGATAGTGAACAATAAGGACACTGAAACACCAACTCTTTCCTTTTCACAAGAGGTTTTGATAACTCCATAACAAAAGACATGAGATCAATTGGATGTTTAATAATATCAAAAAATGGCCAAATATAAATGAGTGGTAAACACCAATATTAAATAAACCAATCAATACTGAAGATACAATAAAGATGGTACCTCTCACTATCATTAAACCCACATATAGATCTTACAAAAAATCATCTATTATGTGAAGGATATTCACTTTTGAGGCTTGTGGTTATATCCCTATAGGCTTTGAATCATATGATAATGATATAGTAGCCTTTAGGGCCTACAATCCCTGGCCATATCAAGGCATAGAAATAGACTGATAGAAACATTTCATATGTCCACAACATCTACAAATTTTACACATATTTTTAAATTCATGACAAGAACGTCGGGTGTGTCTGACCTTGCCACATTGATATCAAGTTAGGGGTACACTATGAGCTATAATTGAAAGTGACGAGGAGGACTGTCATTGAGAAAAACCCCAACCACCCTTGAGATTAAATTATCACTTATTATTATTCCATTTCATGCCACTGAATCTTCCACTAGGTGGAATATAAGGGGAAAAAATATCAAACCTTTCTTTCCATGTTAATCTCTTCCATCATTTCCCTAGCTACCGTCTTCACAATGGTTGAAAACTTTAACATGAATACCCACGATTTGATATCCAGTTGAAAAACCTTTAGGTAATTTTGAGCCTTCTCCTAGTTATTATTTACCATCTATAGAAAAAATGAACTATCTCATCAAACCAATTGGTGTATAATAACACCGAATGCTATCCTAGCTACAAAGAGTGGAAATACAGAGACTTCTTTATCATCAGAGACTCTAGATAAAACTCTTCAAAGAAGAGGTATTTCAAACCCATATAGTCTAAATCCCATACACCTATCTACATAAACCATGGAACCCTACAATAAATTTATAAGGCCCTCAAGAATGAGCACTAAAAACATAACCTTGATACTCTCAGGTGTATCTATGAAGTCAAATATCTGATCAATATTTTTAAGATAGTCCTCGGTATCTGGAGGTTTAATCATACCCTTGAAGGTGGAATCTCATGCATGAACTCCCTTGATAGATCAATTTATCCTCCAAATCCTAGTTGTTTCTCAATAACTACATTATAGACTTATAGTATACTTTGATCAACAAAATAAACTGTCTATATGATAACCTCAATAATATTCTAATCTTTAGGCAAATTACCTTGAGGAGAATCTACTACAACCTCTAGAGAAACCTATAGAACACATCTTAGAGGCATACTACTGCAGACAAAAATAGAATAAACAAAAAAAAAATTGAATAATCGCTTTTAAAACCAGATAAACATACTAAAAATCTAATATTAATATGAGGAACACAAAATAGGAGACAACCATCCCAACATCCAATGGTAACTTAAGTCTCATCATGGAAAGATCTAGTCAGGAAATCACTGAAACCTACCTCTAAGGTACCAAAAAACATATATCCTGTCCCCCAAATGTCCCAAGATAAGTAATCTTGAGAAAAAACCACCTTTGATACCAAAATACAGTGAAACTGACCTAAATACCCTCTGAAACTGGTATCCAACCCAAATTTCCACATACTCAAAGGGAGTTCCTAATCCCCACGAGCTAGAGACTAGCACTCAGGCATCAAAAAAACTATACAGAATGATTTGGTCCAACATGAAGCAACAACAAGAAAAAATTATATATAAAATATTGAAATAGAATAATAGATAACATATTCCATAAATAAAGAAAGATAATGGAAATGATACAACTCAAAAAAAGTCATAACATCCCAAAGTGGAAGTACAACATCAAAGGACTACTAAAATAGAAAAACCAACTACTCCATGTGATAACATGGGTCAATTTCCGCTGTCTCACCACCATCTTCCCAAAAAGGCTGATAGAGACCTCACCGCCTTAGTGCATTGACTTTTCTTTCCTTGCATCTACAGACTCAAAAAGGTCTACACACCGCTGAAGGGGAGAATAGGGTGTGAGATAACAATCCCAATAGAATCCCACCTAGGTGTTTCATAACAAGTCTCTATAACACAATCTGAATAAGATAAAATTTAAATAAAATAAGGCATTGTAATAAGTTTACAATTTTTATATCAAAAGCAGGGAAAAACATTTAATTTTCCCATTCTACACATTTTTAAAATAATATAGGTAAAATAGTTTAAATAATTATATATATATATCAAGTATATCATACTAAATCAGAGAAGGTGTAACATATCATATTTAATATATTACCTATCAAAGCACAATTAACATTACACTAAGGATCACTATATGTATGTGTAGAAGACTACTCATACCATAATCAATGACTAGGGAACAATCAATTCCTTATAACACATGCCTATAGAGCATAGAAACACCTAATGAGTGAATCCCCCCACAATGTCAATATGAATTTTCTAGAACAATGGGCCTAGAGAATAGAGGAACACCCCGTGGGTTAACCCCCAAATAATACATGGATGATGGAACTAAGATAAACCTTCCACCTAAGTACCCAAGGCTTACCAAGTTCTCTAATTTCAAAACCATTACATCAAAACCATTCTTTGAAAACCATTTTAGAAATCCATTTCATAATTCTTTGTAAATACTCATTTCTTTTACCAAAACAAGGGAAACCATATTTTATCAGAAACCAACTTCTACACACAAAAATCAATTAATCAATCATTCCATATTATTTATAATTTTTTTTATAAAAATAGAAAAATTTAGTTTATCCATCATAGGCTAGAAATAGAACCAATTACCTCAAACTTGGGATACACATGCCCACAATGGGATCCACCAATAAGGAAGAATACAATGACAATAATAGAGGGCCTAGAGTCAACCTACACATCTTAGATTCTATTCAATTTAGAAAAATGGTTGGAGTAGAGAAAATAACAAAACATACCTCAAATAAATATCACATCACACCACAACCAACACAAGGGTTATCATCCATAGGAATATCGCACAATATATATAGAAAGGTTCAATAAGATTATCATCACAGATCAGCAGATCCATAACCATAGCACAACGGGGCTACCATAATCAAATACAAGAAGAAAATAGGATTAATTATCACATTTAGATACAAACACAACCAAAATTATGATCCATCACTGAAAAAACTATCTAGAAGGAGTGGAGGTCTCCAAAATAACCTAGGACAGATCCTAGGTTGAGAGGGGAGAGGCTTACGACCGAATGAAAAACACATCATCCATGTAGTACCCTAAAACCCCAACCATTGAGGATTATATGACGTGTAATCCATTTTCATGTCATGTAATATATGAAACCCAAATACACTAATAAAAATATTTACTTGGGTTAAAAATACCAATTTTACCATTACATGGTGGTAAATTGTTTTACAGCATGTAATCATTACGCCTTGTACGGTTCACAACATCATCCTTGAACCCACTACTTGTTGTGTAAAAACTTTACATAACATGTTAACCTATCATGATGTGTAAGAAGTTCATTCTCTATAATGAGCTCATGATTTATACCTAGTGACCAATACATGGTGTGTAAAAAATTTACAAAACATGTATTTCTCCCAGAGACAATGAAAACCCCATTTTGTTCTAAAACACCCAAACCAAATCTAGAATTCTCCAAACTCGGGGGGAACCTTGAAAATACTTTAACAAAATTATACCCAGAATCCATTAATTCAAAGAAACATACATCTCCAAACTTTAGTTCATTTTCTTTAAAAAATGATCTCCATCCTTGTGAGTCCCAAAATACACCCAAATAAAGAGGTTATCAAAAAGAGAGATTTAAAATGAAAAAAAGTGGGTAATAATATGTTACATACTTTCTACATCTATTGCCTATACATAGGAAGTGCATCAACCACCTCTATGATTATAGCATAATGGGTAGGAAATTCCTACATGAGATATCAAAACCCATCACATGCATAGCAATGATCATGCCTTTATAGACTAAGCTATCCCTAAGGTATCAGTGAATGGTGATTCCTCATGAGATGTGACATACATCACATGCCTACTTTTAGTGGGTCATGTTGACCTTAAATCCTAGGTGATCTCTACCTCATAAGTTTGTGATACATGATCAAACCCTAAACATCATCATCTAGAACCAAAAGTGCCAGCCATGACTTAGTATGACATGATGTATGTACCTGAACTATTGATTGAGGGTTTATGAAATGATCAATAGGATAAAGAGCCACCTCCTTAACATCATGAAGAATGACCACATCATGAATACCCCCTTGAGGGAGTTCTCATCACTCATCGGGTTGTACTTTCAACTCTGTTATAGAAACCTTACCAACTGTCATCATGGAAACATATTGTAATAGATAAGATAGACAACAATCAAAGAGTGTATATATATAAGAGATGATTCAAGAAGGAAATTCAATGGACTCAATCTTATATGATGCATGTATCAATTTTCCCTACAACCAATGTCTTTATTTGAAAATTTGAAAAACAGTGAGTTAGAGTCATAATTTGTGGATACGTCATCCATGGAACTAAAAATAAGTTCCCTATACTGAAAGATAAATTGAGACACTTTGACTCCATTAACCTAAATTCACAACCAAACCTCATTAGGGGAAGAATATCTAAACACCGTCTCAATGTCAAACCATATATGATACCAATCTATCATGACCCAACCCACTAGAGTATGCCTGTCCGATAGAAGGCTGATCTGAAACTACCCCAAACCCTCCTTCAAAGGCCATGGGGTTGAAAAAAGTGATGAGAATACATAACTAAAATGGGAGGTGTTTAATTAAAGTACCTATATGTACACACCCAACCATGTCCATACAAATGTGAAGAGGAATAATAATGAAAGATAGTAACATATAGAGTAAAAACCATGCATGTAATAACCTTCACTGAATAAAAATGAGTAGGAAAAGCATAGTATTAGAAAGTATGGGGACAAATACAAACCCACATAGAAAATATGTCCCAAAATAAAAGAACTATAAACTAAATACCAAGGTAACCTGACTCTAGATCTTTGATCCCCAATCACTATACACTATCAAATAAACCCAAGTATCCCTATGCTCCACCAATGATAACAATGACCTATCTGTTGACTAAATAAGATATGACATGTTCAAACAAAGACTATATAGGGCTAAGAATGTACATACCCAGTAGGATTCCTTGAAAACTAAAGAGGGAGTAATAGAAGACATGATAGAAGTAGTAAACTCAACCCAAAGAAAGAGGGAAACGAAACCCAACAACACACACACAAACACACAAACACAGATATATATATATGATCATATAAGAAACAACAATAATAAATAAAGTAAATCTCAATCTCATAGCCTATCCTAGGCTGATATGCCTGCCTGTAGCTCCAAAGGTATATCATCATGCCCAGGATCTTGTGTGTCTTTTGGAATAAGTAACTGAAAGTCTGACCAACAACCTAGTCTAATAGGGGTACCACATTGTAGGTAGAGGACACAATCCCTAGTCTATTAGGGGTACCACTCAGTAGGAAGATAGAGGTATCACACCATAGTGTATAAGGGGGTACCATTTAAATGGTAGATAAAGGACCCATGCCCTAATGCATAAGGGGGTACCACTTACTAGTTAGAAAGATGACCATGCCCTAGTTTGTAAGGGGGTACCACTCAGTAGGTATATAAAGGACCCATTCCATAGTGCATAAGAAGGTACCACTCATTAGGTAGATAGAGGACCCATTCCCTAGTGCATAAGGTGGGTACCACTCATAAGGTTTATAAAGGACCCACACTGCAATGATTAAGGGGGAACTACTCATTAAATAGATAGAGAAACCACACCGTAGTCCGTAAGAGGGGTACTACTCAATAGGTAGATAGAGGACCCAAACCCTAGTCTATAAGGGGCTACAAATAAATTGGTAGATATAAGATCCATGATTTAGTCCATAATGGGGTACCTCTTAAACCAGTGTGAGGAGTATGGGGGACCCACACCCTGGTATAATAGGAGGTTTTCCAACCCCAACCTCCCTCTAATGATCCTCCCCATCCAGTACCATCATTGAGAATCACCTAAAGAATCATCTAGCTTGGATTATCTCGCATCATACCTAAAATGTCACCAATAAATACACTATCACATTTTACATGAAAAAACACTCATTATAATTTACTCATGGTCCAACATTCGACTCAAAATGTAGAAGATACGTGTGGTATAATTTCCACGAAACAATACCTGATATGTACTAGGGCCCACATGATGTGTGAACTAACCTATCCTCTTAACCATATCCTCACTAAAACATGGATAACATAAAATATAGTGCTATATTGATTTTAAGGGTACTACACGGAATGTCTTGGCTTCCTAGGGCTGAGTTATGTGATCCTAGAAATGATGGTTTATTTTGAGTTGTGTCCATGAACTCCTAGAGTACAAAGCATGAAACCCCACATGGGGTCTGAGGTGTGTGCAGTTGGCCCATGGCCTTGCTTCTCAGGGAGTGTCACATGGAATGTGGATCATCCACATAACATCTGATCCTTATTTTTTTCTTGAAACCCATCCCCGTACCTAGGGGACTACATGGGTTGTGTTTATCCTTAAAATCAATATGCTTTATTTTCAAAAAACCATTTTTGAGAGGAAAGTGGGAACACTCAAAAACTGAATCCATCACAAGTATTAAATACCATAACCACATGTTTTGAAAATAATAAGAGATCTAAAAACCATTAAATTCTAAAATTAGTCTATTATAATCCTTTTCAATAAATAATTTCTAATGAAGTGTACTTACCTTTATTCATGAGTCCTCCTTGATGACTTATTCAAGGAGATAAACCAACTTGTCCCATGTATAAATAAAGTATTTCATATTTATTTTCCTTCAATTGAAACCTCTGATCATAATGGGTTATTTATTGTTAAACCAACCCCTCCGCTCATCATTGACATCCACTAGTAGAAGTCTCTCAACTATTTTGTCTGAATATTTTGGGGGGGCCTTAACTAGTATTACCCCCTCTAACAATTTTTACTCTGAGTGTATGATTAGTTGTTGTATGTATATAAGTTTCTCTATTTATAACTCAGGTTTCTTGGGTTTTCCTTTCTGAGTAGACTTTGTCTCCATAGATTTTGGAAAATAGAAGTAGTCTTTCCTCCTTTTAGACTTCTTCCCTTTAGGCAGGATGCAACTTCCATTGTCTCAATTCACATTTTTACCTTTATTCCTTCCTGGGATATGAATTAATCTATTGTATATTACATCTATAATATCTCATGAGAGGTAGATATTACTCTCTTCAGTTGACCATGTTCACTGTACTTCTTTCTCCTCATTTGGATGTTTGTATTTCTCTATATCCCATTGTTCATTTGTATAAACATCAACTTCCACCCCTTCAAAACGGTTCCACATTTTAATAGTTTCCTTGATCCTTATTGAACCTAACCTACTCACTGGATTCAATCCATCCCCTTGAAATTTTTATGTTCCCTACACTTCCAACTATTGGTTTTAAATATTTTCACCACCCTAATATGATTCCTATACTTGAGTAGCACAACCATTTGGATTCACAACCTCTATATATGAGGAGGTAGATAAGTTCCTACTCTAAGGTCCCTCATTCCCATTCCTTGAAACATTATTTTACCCCAAATAATGTCTCAAATGATCATAAACATATTATATCTTAAGCACTAAAATTATGGATCTTACCTTTATATGGATGGAAGGAGAAATTCTTACCTCACTAGTTCTAGAATCTTCCACCTCAAGGTTATTTTATAGTATGGCAGTAGCTAAAGAATTTTTTCCACACTCCCCCATGACCAAAAGTGGAAGTACCTCACCTAAGGAATCTTAAGGAAGGATAGTCTGAGAAATAGCAAGAGTTACTTTCCTTCAACTGAGGGAATCATGTACATGATGACTACAAGATGAGAAAATTTCCGACTTTCCACACTCCCCATGACCAAAAGTGGAAGGACCTCACCTAAGGAATCTTAAGGAAGGTATGTCTGAGAAATACCAAGAGTTCCTTTCCTTCAACCGAGGGAGTCATGTACCTGATGATTATAAGATGAGAAACATTTTGACCCATGATTTTTAGAAAACCTTTTGATACCTCCGTAACTCACCTTCAATCTCTATATAGACAATGTACATTGGTTTCATGTAAATATCTACATCAATACAAATACTCAGAGAAATAGGATGACATATGACATGGGTTCACTAGTCTAAGTAGAGGAAACAACCCCCCAAATTTCCAATAAAATGAAAAATTTATAGTTTATGAAATGGTTGGGGAAGACCAAGAAGTGAGATTAATATCACCGTGAAGGGGGGATATCACTTCAAGTGAAAATTGAATCACCATCAAAAGTGAAAAAATGAAAACATGAGATACCACATATATCATTTTCAAAAGATGATATTTGGTCTTCTTCTGATGAGAAATGAACTAAGAAATGTCCCAAATCCAAAATCCCTATGGTCTCCTGGTCTTGCAACTTCCACTTGTTAGAGACAAATCTGTTGAAGATGTCAATGGAAAGACATATATTACTGAAGAGGGATACTAGTGATTGATCCCATATCATAGAGGCATTCATGAACTATATGTAATAAATCATATTTCATTGATCCAAACGAAACCCACACATCGCCTGACTTGCCTACCATCAATGTCGCTAGGTCCTGGATCCCAAATCTATGGGAGTCATCACCCACATCCATCAATCTATCCCAATCCATCCTCATATTTACAATATGTTAATGGTATGTGAATATTTTAAAAATTTAGGGGTTCCATCGCACTCAAACCTACTCGAAAAATTTAAATTGTGACCCCATATGCCAATAATGAAGAACATGAAGAATGATGGGGAAAACACCATGAAAGGGTAATAAACATCAATTGTGAAACATTATTAGACAATGATTTCAAATAAATGAATCTACGGTGATATAATGGCATAATAAAAGATAATAAATTGGGGAAAAATTATTTTTATAAATAGGGATCATGCGAAGGGTGTGTAATCACTGCCAAGACATAAAAAGATTAAATTCAGGATTTAAAAATCTAATCAGAAGAGTGGAAACCATAATTGAAGTGTCCTTATAACAACCTTTCTCTTTATTTAACATTAATACATGATTTATTTAATAACTTTACACTTAATAAAACCCAAAATATTAATAAGTATAGTGTATTTGGGAATTAGGTACATTACATCACAATATAAAATATAAAAAAAAATCATTTTTATTGAAAAATTTCTTAACATGCTCGCACTTAAAACTGCATGGGATAACTTGGAGACATACATAAGAAATGGGTGATAAATAAATCCCAACAAGGGAATAAAGAATGAATAACATTAATAGAATAATACATGTTATAAAATAGAAATAAAAATGGGGTTTAAAAGGAGTATTAATCATAAACATGAACAATAAGGCATGATATAACATGATAACATAAATGAAACATGTTAAATGTGGAAAGAACTTAAAAAACAACACCATAAACATAGGTCAAAGAAAACATCAAATGAATAATGGTGGACGAATTATCATAAATTAATTAGGTTCACTCTTCATCCTAACATAAAATCAAATGAGACTAAACATTACAAAATTCATTGGAGAACTATATAATTTTTAGTGCACCCATCACTTTCATTTCATTTTCATGCTTAAATGTGCCACATAGATCATACAACATGGATTCATTCACCATAATATTTTATTCCAAGTTAAAGAAATATGAAATAAATAAATTTAAGTCCCATTTCAAATAATTATAAATGTATAAATTTTAACACCCTTGATAGGAAATGGGTATGGTATTCACTACATAATTGTTTTGTATGGAAAAACCGTGCTGAAATTTCAGCAGTATAACAGCATCACCTAAAAATTCATAAAATGGTATGATGAGAGATAAAGAGATATATAATCTTTTTAAAATAAAAAATGTATTAATAAGGACATGTAAAGGCATATCTAAACATTATTAATTGGAAATATAAGGCATAAGAAAACAATGAAACTTGAATAAAGAAGAGTAGGTTAGGATCCCTAACTTTGAGAGTGTCACTTCAAATACGTGGGAGGGGATTATTAAGAGATTGGGGGAACATTGGTCGGACTCTATAGAGGATAGGGAAGAGTGAGTACCTACTCCAAGGATTTTTAATGATGAGAATTTAGAGTTTCAGTGGGTTTATATAGGAAAATAGCGGGGAATTATTTATCATTTCTCAAACATAGGTTTTGGAATCTATATAATGAAATAACTAAAATAAAAAACCTTAACATGGTTTTTACCCATGGTTTCTACCAAATAAGAGTCTTTTTAATTATTTTATTAGTCAAAGGGAATAAGATAATAAAATAATACCCTTTCATTTGTGGAAGTGATTCATACTCTTAATGAAATGACTTTAAAAACATAAAATATATTAACAGTTTTTTAGGATTAATAAAAGAATTATAAAATTAATAAAATAAACATAAAATAAAATTATTTTAAATTTAAAACATATATTTGGTCGTTTATACCCTTTATACAATATTGAATTTTTACCCAAAAATTCGACCATCCCAAAGAAATATGAAAAATTCACCATTGGATAATTTCAATGTTTTGAGTCAAAAAATAATATTTATTTTAACCCAATAAATTTATAAATATTTAAATTTTTTACTTTTAAAATAAAATCAATGTTTTTTGAGAAATGAATGGCTTTTGACAATAACAGTTTTTGAACCCCTATAAAAATTTCATTTTGATTCATAAAAATTATATGATCATTTATATTTAATAAAAATAATTAATAATAATATTTTATTAAAATATTATTTATTTCCAAAATACATCAATTCATCAAAATTAATATCTTAATTGAGTTAAAAATAAAATTTGTGTTTTATTGCACCAAAATCAAAATAATTTATGAAGTAATGATAAGAAGAAAATTTGAACATTATTATATTGAAAATACAATATACATATTCATATTATTATAGTCTTGATACATATCTATTTAGTATAGTAGAATAATCCCTAAGGGTATGGTGCGTGATGAATATATTTTCATAGGGTGGTTCAACATACATGGTTTGGGCTGTGATTTCGATGATATTGAACTTCTCCTATAAAACGTTTTTCTCATGCTTAAGTTATTGGATCTTAGCTTGGTATTGGTTATGGGAAAATCACAGTGATTCTATATCAGTTGGAATCTCTAATAAATGGGATTCGTGGGGTATTATCCTACTAGTTGAGAACATCAATTCATTTTTCTGTGTCAATTGGATTTGTTAAAACCTTATATTTATACTAATCATATGATCACAGTTCAATGAATATATTATAAATTGTAATGATGCTTTAAGGTAAATTAAATATGATAGGATATAATAAAACCAAATAATTTTATGTGTTTTCTATAACCATATTACATATAATACATTTAATTAAATCACAAGGGTAATTTTATTTAAAATAGTTCAGGTCTTTACGATCTCCCCCCTTAAAAAATTTCACCCAGGAAATTTTTATTTCCAACACTAAAATAGATGAGTGTAAATTTTTTCATCACTTACTCAAGCTCCCATGTCACTTCTTCAAACTTTTTGTTTCTCCACAACACTTTCACTAGGTCTGCTTCCTTATTTCTTAGAACTTTGTATCTATAATATAATATCTTCACCATCTTCTCTTCATATAAGAGGTAATTCTCCAACAGTACCACCTCTTGATTGAGTACATGTGAGGGGTCTGTTATTTACTTTATCAAGATGGATACATGGAATACATCATGTAATTGAGATAGGTTTGGTGGGGGTTCTATTCAATAGGCCTCCACTCTGATGAGATCAGAAATATCAAAGGGGCTGATGTATCTAGGATTAATATTTCTTTTCTTTCCAAATCTCATGAAATTATTCCATAGAGATATGTGGAGTAATACCATGTATCTAACATAAAACTCTAGGTTTCATAAGTTATTTTTAGTATAGATAATCTATTGACTCTAAGAAGCCTTTATGTTATTATGAAAGGTCATAACCATTTCCACCATTTCCTTGACCATTTCAGGACCTACCAGTTTGTGTTCACCAACTTCATTCTAACATGAAGGTGTTCTTCACCTCTTCCCACAAAGGGCTTCATAAGGATCCATTTTTATTCTGTATTAGAAACTATTATTGTATGAGAACTCAAAAAAAGGAATATATAGATCCCATCAACCTTTGAAGTCACTTGATAATGCCCCCAACATGCCCCCAAGTGTCTAGATAGTTCACTTATATTGGACATCATTTTGTGGGTGATAAGACATGATGAAGTTTAACTTTGTATTTAGTTCATGTTGAAAACTCTTCTAGAACATAGAGGTAAATCATAGATACCAATTGAATAAAATTGATAGTGGTGTTCCATGCATCCTCAGTACTTATTGAATGTATATATTTTCATGTTTATAGAGTTAGAAATCATATCAAATCACAATGATGTGTACAATATTTGTGAGATGATCCACCACAAAACATATAGAATTATATCCTTTTGATTTATTCATAATACCAATGAAAAATTCCATGGTTATGTTTTCCCATTTCCATATAGGTATGGGTAATGGTTGTATCATCACCTTGTATTTTTTAGTTCAAAATTTAAATTTCTGACATACAAGACTTCTCGATGTATATTCTATGATATCCTTCTTCATATTGTCCCACTAATAGTGCTCTTAGATATATTAATACATATTTGTTATTCCTAGGTATATGGATAAGGTTGATCTATGTGAATTATCCAAAATCTCATTCTTTAACTTAAGATTTTATGGAAGAAATAATCTTGACCAAAGTCTCACAATTCCTTCTTCATTAACATTGAACTATGAGGATTTACCTTTTATTATAGTTTCAACATTTCTCTTAATTCCCACATTATTTCTTTGATCATCCTTCAACCTCTTTAGAAGGGACGATTGAGAAATAATTTGTAAAAGGATAGATGGCATTCATTACTTTATGATTACCATGTCTATCCTTTTCTAATATAATAAGATCATATCCATCTCAATTATCATCAATGATAAAATTGTTGGATCATTTCTAAGTGAGTGTCTTCCACTTTATTTTTTTCCTAGGATGGTAGTGGACTGATCCGTAATAATATTTTATCATCTCTAACCATCTTCATTAGTGCATATTCAGATCTTTCTACAAAAATTTATACTTGAGGATTTTTTGATCTTTATATATTTCTAACTTCTCCACAAAGATATAAAGACACCATTTTTTTCAAAGAGAAGATCATTATAGCCAACTAAAAATTATGCTTTGGGTAGTTCTGTTCATAAACATTCAACTACCTTGTAGCATAGACTATGAATTTTTCATTCTGCGTTAACACACATCCAAATCCCTTCTTCCAAGCATCACCAAACACCATCAAAATTAATCCACTTTTGGGTAGTGTGAGAACATGTGTAGTGATAAGCCTCCTTTTAAACTACATTAAGATCTCATCACATCCAAAATTCCAAGAAAACATGACTCCCTTCCATGTTATTTTGGTTAGAGGGTTTGAAAATAGTGTGATAGTTCTCACAAATCGATGATAATACCCAGATAATGCATGTAAAATATTGATATATGTCACAGATGTTAGCCTCACCCATCCTTAAATTTATTCTTTCATTTAAGTGTGCACATATAACCCATTTCTTATAATGATATTTTCCATTAATGAGACTTCCTTCAACTAAAACTCACTTTTTTTACTTTTTATAAAGATTCTACTTTCTTAAGGTCTTTAGCTTAGTCCTCATATATTCCTCATTCTCCTCCTTTGTTTTAGAGAATATTAAATTATCAACTATAAATACTGCCGAAAATTTTTCAAGGTAATATATAAAAACTACATTCATCTAGTCCATGAATATTTCTTGAGCATTAGTGAGGTCGAATGACATTACTATGAGCTCGTAGTGCTCGTACCTTGTATGAAAAGAAGTATTGGGGATATCCTCCATCTTCAACCTATCTTGGTGATATCCCAAATGTAAATCCACCTTAGAGAAGTATTGTAATACATATAGGTGATCAAACAAGTCATAAATCCATGGAAGATGATACTTTCTCACTAACGTGATCTTGTTGTTCTCACAATAATCAATTTAAAGGCACATTGACCCATCCTTCTTCTTAATGAAGAGGATTGGTGAACCCTATGGTGAAGAAATTGGGTGTATGGACCCTTTATCATGATTCTCCTATAGTTGTTTCTCCAGATCCTAAAGTACAACAACAACCATTCAATACAAAGTCATGGATAATGGAAAGGACCTGGGTTTAAGATCAATTGAAAATTCAACCTCTCGAATATGAGGAAGATTATAAAATTCCTTAGGAAACAAATAAGTTTATTCCCTCACAATGGGATTGTTTTAAAGGATTATATTTATTTTATACTCAATCATTTGAGCTAGATGTGCTTGATCCTAGGTTAATAATATCCATACTTGAAATGTTGGTGCTAAAAAATATCCTCCTTGCAGTTGTATAGAATCTAAAGAAGATTGGTAATATAGAGAGTGATTTCATTCTCATAGAAATTTATGTTGGATATTTATAGGTAAAGTCAATCCATACCTAGAATTTTAGAAAATTCCACCCAAATAAGTATGATAAGGTTTTGTAGGATGTTCATCCCACAAATTTTGGTAAGGGAGGATTTATATACTTAGGATGCAATTATTTCCCTATTTTCTATTTTCACCGACACCTCAATATCCATGTTTTTTGTGGTGTTCAAATAGTTATACTAAACTTTATTTATATAAAAGAATTCATATAAGTAGAATCAAAAAGTAAGTTCTCTATTCATGAATGAATAACTAGCATACCTATCACCACTTCATTATTGGGAACCATCTCAACAATTATGATGAAAAAATACCACCAAAGTTTCCTTGGAGGTTGTCAGTTGTCTCTGAAAAACCTTGGCTTAGTGAATTTGTTTTCAAAGTGCCCTGGTTCCTTGAAGTTGAAGCAATGAACAATGCACTGAGGTTTTACTAGAATATTACTTTCCTCCATCGTATTGATGGATTTTTCCTATTGAAAATATATAGGTTGGTTCCCTTCCTTCCCACACCTAAATAATTTCCTTATCTCTCTTAGTCAATTTCCTGGGTGCTTCTTTACCCACCTTTGATAATTAGGATGTTGAAATTTCATAGCACTGTTATATTTCTCAGTTAAAATGATAGAATTAAACTCCACTTGACACTTATTATCCCCATGATACCTTTGAGATTATTAGAGCTCCATCTCAACTTTGAGTGAACATCAGACAATTTCTTCCTAATTATCAGTGTATCCAATCACTAGGGATTTTCATAGAGTAGGTTCCCCCTAAAAGAAGTGGTCAACCTTGAATTTTAGGGTAACAGCAAAGACATAGGTGTATCATGAAAGCCTTGTGATGTTTTCCTCATACACCATGATAGATAAATCATTTTTTATTTTAGGTAAAGGAAATACCTTTAAATTTTAATTTATAAAATGTGAGGAAAATATTTATTAAAAAATATTTTCCAGAATTACATACACCCCATCGCTTCGATCACATCCTTAGGCTTTGTATTATTGATCAATGTCCACCACTAATCAGATTATCCCTCTATACAATAAACAACTAGTATAACCTTATATTGATAAGAAAATAAAAAATGGATAACATATTTTCAATGAATTTGATCCATTGTTCTACAATTAAAGGATTTGATGATCCATTGAAAGTTAGGGGCCTTTTTTCACATAAAGATATAAATTATATCTTGTTATTTATCAGGGTAATTTGGGCACTCCTCCTGATCTAGGTTTCTATTCAGAACCAAATTCAACTAAGAGAGTACCATCACAATGTTCATGATTACCACTCCCATTTGGTTGGGCATATCATTGGGGGAGTCATCACATTTCCCATCACATTGATTTCTTACCCAGTTACTCCTATTTCTGGCCCATGGTTAGGATAACTAAAAATTAGTTATGGTTATTTTTAAATTGTTAAAATCATAGAAGGGAATCCAATGACATTAAAGAGATAACTTATAAATTATATGTATTTCCTTAACATATGAATTTCTGTGCTTTAATCTATGTTATGAAAGATCTATTTCCTAACATATATTATTATGGGTATGTTTTATTCCCCTAATAATGGTTTGTAATGAGATTATGAATTTATTGAAGTATATCTCTAGGAGTGTCAAACCAGGTGTGCAGTAAGACCCATTGTCTTACACCAGTTCCTAGTCGAGTCTAGCTCAACATGGTGTTTTTGAGTTTACCAGTATGCACAAATGTGCCCAAGCAACATTAATTCCAGAGCCACTTACATATATAGTATCTGTACATGAATTTATTTTCATGACATACCACTTACTCTATACTTACCAAAATTTAGGGATTTTTTATTATACTTAGTCTTATCCCTATGGCTTTATCTGTAGTTTTATAATCCCAATCTCAAAAAATTACTCAAATTTTATTTTGATTACAATTGTAACTGTAACTCCCCATCCCTAGAATCCAAAAATCTGGTGCATTATTTTATTGTGTTGGCATGATTACAAGGAAAAAAATCCTAACAGACTGATCAATTAATTAGTTTTAGAAAGCCATATTACATACATGATACCCATAATACCTCAGGAAAAGAAAATAAAAACATGATACGTAATAAAATGAAATAAACTGCATTCTTGATTTCTTATTCAATGATTTCTTCTTCATAACCTTGGGAAAGGAAACATAATAAGGTTGATCTCAAATTTTTTTAAGGGTATGTAATGTGGAAGTAATAATGAATAAATGAGAATAAATTAACACGGTGAGATAAATAACTGATAACACATTCCATTAAAATTATTAGATAAGTAAATATCAATATAGAAAGGTAATAAACTAAAACTCTTTCCATCTAAATCAATAAAACAAGAATAAAATGTATCCATAGATATGTCGATGCAAAATATCATGGATGAATAATAACTGAATCTAATAGAGGGAAATTCTTAATTCTTGGATGAAATGTTTCCTAGGTATATGGTACCTTTCATTTAAAGACCTTTAAGAAGATGTTTTATAACATATAGGGTAAAAACCCATCTTATTTGGTCAAATGATTCATCTAATGAGACCACTAATTCATTAAAGGTCTTTCTATAACTAGGCCCCACTCATGTCGTAGTAGTCCAAAAAATTCCTCATATTCATGAACAATGTGTCTTATCAAAAAATCAAAATTGAATAAAATATATGTATTTATCAATAATTATTCAGTGGATGCTAAGTAACAATAGGGTTTGGTGACATTAAAGAAAAGAAATACTATTAAAATATCATAAAATAATCTTGAGGGAAATGACATTTTAAACATTCCAATATGTCCCAAACCACATTGAAACATTTAAATCATAAAAAAAATGAATAAATAAAATTAAATGGAACTTAGAATATCATTAGTTTAATGATATTAATGATATAAATTGTTAAAGTTTAGTAAAGACACAAAATAACCGTGAATTGGTGCATAATAACAAATACGTATCAATGAAATGTAAATTGAGATGAAATACTTTAGTTTAACATTAATTTTGTTATGTGGTATTTATCCTAATATATAGTGGTCTTAAATATTTTACTAAATTATACCAGATCCATAATAATTTTCATAATATCATATATTAAGTTCTTACAATATTTTATTACCCTTTTGTTAGTATTCTTTCATTATTTTAGCTATTTCAAATGTTAATTTACAAGTTTTCTAAAGTATTTTTTACACGTTACTTATTGTTAAAATTTATTAGATTATTATTTCATCATATCCATAAGTTAAAACATGAATTAATTATCTTATATATTCAGTACATATGTATTTATAATTTTCCATAATATTTGGAGATAAGAAATGAAGTGCACTATTCATGGAGATGGTAGGTCATGCATACACATGAATAATACTTTCATTTATTTTTCATGTTAAAATAATGAAAAATAAATGATACATATGTATATTATAATTATAGTATCATATATATTTTATATATGTTATGTAATTTTATTAAAATCATCCTTAATACATTCCATAGATAGCGTGAACAAATCACAATGCTCCTAGGGCTCGGTAAACCACATTACCTAAAACGATGTTGTTGTATTAACACAAAATGGGAAGTATTAAAGTCATGTGTAATAAAAAGATTAAAGAAGTATAAATACATAATATATATCATATTTATAAAATATAAATATATTTTGTATCATAATTTCTACCATGATAGGTTATAAAGTAAAAATGAACAATCAACATTTCGTGAGGCAGTAGTTCACCATATACAGAAACAATATGTTTGTTACCCATTAGATGGAGGTGTATTTAAGTGTAGGTATAACCCTTTATATATAAAAATAATATTATATTGAGGATACAATTTTTTTATATAAGTGTGGAATAAATATATTTTAGAGGTTGGATAATGGAAATGAAACTAGAGAGCTTGAGAGAATATGTTACCTGTTATTCGAGTAACTTATTTTGGTTTGTACCAAAAGGATTACATGGAAGGATTTATGAAAAAATAGGGGATTAGAGGTATAGGGGAGGGATTTTGGGAATCTACATGGGTAGATATTGGCTGAACCTAAGTGTTTTAAGAGGTGTGAGGAATAAGGAGAGGTGGTGGCCTTTTATAAGGAAGTAAAATGACTCACTTTATATTTTCGAAAAGAAAATAGGTGTACGCAAAATTTAACCTAAAAAATTTCTTTAAAAAAAAACTAAATAATAAAATATTAATTGACTAATTATTACCATACAATAGGTTTTGGTCAATTTTATACGTCATTCGATCCCTTAATTTAAAGGTCTAGTCCTTTATTAATCTTAATTTTACCTTAATAATTGGAATTGATTTTAATTAATTTCACTAATATATTTTGGTAAAAAACTAAGTTTAACTTATCATAAATTAGAAATTATAATATATAATCAATTTTTTAAAATTAAAATCATATAAGTGGTATAAATGAATTTAAATTTAATCCCACAGATAGAATGGCATTGCAGGTTTTTTTAGGTAAAAACATCTAAAAGTTTGCTATGTTTTAATAGTCAATTTCAAAGTAAAATTGATTATAATAACATAAATTTGATTAATTGATAAAAATATTATCTAATTAAACATTAAAACCAATATAAACACAATTTAACCTTATAAATAAATCAGATGAAAAAGAAGTTTTGAACTAAAATGCAGTATTTTTAACTATTAATTAAAAAGTGGAATGTTTCAAAAAAACATAAAAAATTAAACATAAAATAATTATTATGTTTTTATTTGAAATAATAAGTTTATTTTGACATATTAAATCAATTAAAGTGTCAAAATTAATATTTAAAATGGGATCTCCCTTAAAAGGTGTTAAAATTGCCTTTATAAAAATATAGTTTTTATGTGTAAAATAGAGTTTGTTATTATCTTATTCCTACATAAAATCTATTAGATGAGTGTAAATCTATTTTTTAGGATTATAATATATAAATTTACTATTTAAAATCTCTAAAAGTTTTATAATTTAATTGACCATGTAAAATTTGAGTAAGTATTGTTTTTTTAAATCAGGTGTTGTGTGTATTAAATTAATTCTAAAAAGAAAATATGGTAAATTATTGGGGTTCTACATTCTTCCCTTAAAAAAATTTCTTCCTCAATATTTTAGGTTTATTACATTAAAAAATAAGTGGTTAGTTCTCCTTTATTGAATCATCTAGTTCCCACATCGCATCTTCCATTTTTTGATTTCCCCATAGATAATTTACTTGACAAATCATTCAATTATTCAATGATTTCTCTCTGATATCAAGAATATGAATGGGTTCTTCATAGTATGTAATATTAGGTTCCAAATATATCTTATAATAAGTGAGCACATGTGTTGGGTTAGGCACGTATTTTCTTAGTTTATATATATGGAACACATCATGTACCTTTGAGAGATTTGGTAATATTTCCAAATGATAAGCAATGATTCCAAATATTTCAAGAATATTGAAGGTTATAATATACCTATGGATCATTTTAACTTTCATACCAAACCATTTAACACCCTTTCATGGAGATAATTTTTGTAAAACGTGATCTCCCACATGGAACTCTAAATATTTCCTCTAAAAATTAGCCAAACTCTTTTGACTACTTTGAGCTAATTTGATATGATCTCATATAGCCTATACCTTTGTCTTTTTCTCTTCAACAAGTTCTGGGACAATGATTTTCCTCTCACCAGCTTCACCCTAATATGTTGGAGTATGAAATCTCATTCCATTTAATTCTTTATATGTTTCCATTTGAATACTTTGGTAAAAACAATATTATATGAAAACTCTACCAAAGGTAAGTACTGATCCCACACACCTTTAAAGTTGATTGATCATGATCTCAACATGTCTTCCATTGTTTGAATTTTTCTTTCATACTATCCATCAGTTTGAGGATGGTATACAGTGCTTAAATAAAGCTCGGTTTCAAGAGCCTTCTGAAGACTCTTCCAAAATTTTGATGTAAATCAAGGGTCTCAATAAGGGAAACTTGATCAGGGTGCACAATGAAGTCTTACAACTTCATTAATATAGATCCTTGAAAGGCGATCAAGTGGAATATATTATCTTATTGAAAGAAAATTTGATAATTTGTTCAAGAAATCAACAATAACCCATTTTTCAGCATTCATTCTAGGAGTATTTGGTAGTCCTATGAAAAATTCCATATCAATTTCATTACATTTACACATATTAATAGGAATATGTTGAAGGAATACTTTAGGATCCCTCCTTATAACTTTCACTTGTTGAAAAATCGGACATCGGGACACATAATCCACAATTTCTCACTTCATGTTATCTCAAAAAAATGTTCATTCAAGTCATTACACATCTTTGTGATACCCAGGTGTGTAGAGAAATTTGAGCTATGTGCATCTTCCAAAAATTCCATTTTTAGTTTAGGTATAGAAGCAACACATAGCCTCTTTCCAAAATTTATAACACCATTTTTACAAACAAAGTATTCTAATTTTCCATTATTCATAGCTTTAATTTTCATTTGAAAGTCCTCATCCTTTCATTGAAAATTATTTATCCCCTCTAATAAAGATGATTTTTTTAATCATTTGAAAAATTATTTATGTATCCCCTTAGAAATTACTATATCCATCATTACTATATCCATGAACATAATATCCTTTTCAATCATTATTTGTGTAAGAAATCCATGATCATTCCTATTCAAAGCATTTTCTACATTACTCTCTTTCCCTGGGTGATAGTGTATTGAGAAATAAAAGTCATTGAGTAGCTCGATCCATCACCATTTTCTAATATTGAGCTCTTTATGTGAAAATTTGTATTTTAGGATTTTATGATCTGTGTATATTTCACATCATTCACCATAGAGGTAATATCTACATATTTTCAAAGAGAATATTACATCTACTAACTCAAGATCATGGGTTTGATAGTTTTTCCTGAGTATTAAATTTAATTGATGCATAAGCAATAACTTTATACTTTTTCATTAAGACACAACTTAGTCCCTTATTTAATGCATCACTATATATGACAAACCCATCACCACCAGATGATAGAGTCAAGATCAGAGCATTGAATAATCTTCTTTTTAGTTCATAAAATCTTTCTTCACATTTCTTTTTCCTGAAAAAAGTAATACATTTACATGTAATCATGGTAAAGGTATAAGAAAATAATGTAAACTTTTGAATGAATCACCGATAGTAACCTTCCAAACCAATGAAAATATGTACCTCAGTTATGCTTGTTATCATAGGAAAATCTATGACTACCTTTTTTTGAAGGATAAACTGATATTATATCATTGGAGATAATATATCCTATAAAATAAACTTCTTGAATCCAAAAAATAATATTTACTAAATTTACCATATAACTATTCAACTCTAAGAGTCTTAATAGTGTTTTGTGAGTTATTTTCATGGTCCTCTAAACTTTTAGAATACACAAAAATATCATCAATGAATACCAAAAAAACTATCAAGATATTAATTGAATACACTATTCATTAAGTCTATAAAAATAGAGGGTTCATTAGTCTGTCCAAATGGAATTTCCATAAACATGTAATATTCATACCTCATCCAAGAAGATGTCTTTGGAATGACCTCCTTCATTACTCAAAATTGGTGATACCAAGAACAAATATCAGTCTTTGAAAAATATTAGGCGCCATGAATTTTATCAAACAACACATCAATAAAAGGTAGAGAATACTTGTTCTTTATTGTAATGGCATTGATTTCCCTATAATCAATGTATAACCGCATGGATCCATCATTATTTTTAACAAATAGAACATGGGATCCCCATGGTGAAACAATAGAGTGAATAAATCCCTTATTACCCAAATAATCTAGTTGTTTCTTCAATTCCACTAATTCCATTATGGCCATTCTACATGGTGTCTTTGATATTGGCCTTGAATCAGGGATTAAATCAAATGGAAATCTCAACTTTATGCACTGGGGGATGTTCTGGTAAATCCTTAGTAAATACATCAATGTATTCTTGCACAATTGGTACATCCTCAATTTGAATACCACCTCCTTTGTCACTAGATTTTGTCTTGTCTTCTTCCCAAATAATTTCATTTAGTTGAGCTACCAGGGGTGGATCTAGATAATAAGACGATGAGTAAGCTTCTTCTCTAAAGATGAGGGATTCTATATCTTCCTCAAAAATTGTAATTTCCTTCCTATTACAATAAAAATTTGCATCATATTTTGAGATCCATTCCATACTGAGGATTGTATCAAATTACACCATAGGTATGATTATAAGTTCATCACATAAGTCATGTTTATGTGTTATAATGGGGACTGAATGACACATTTTTGTTTGAATGATTCTTCCCTTATGAGTATTGATTGAAAACTCCCTTATTAATTCAGAAGGTATATGTCTAATTTTCTTATAAAACTATATAGATATAAAAGAGTGCGATGATCCATAATCAAATAACACATTAGATAAATTTATAGGCAGGATTAGTGTACCTTCCACCAAATCCTTTAGTACTTCCACATCCACTGTAGTGATTTCATAAGCTTGTCCATCTCCCCTTTACATCTTCTATGGTGGATTCCCATGATGATTAGGGAATTAATTTTAATAGTTACCCCTATCCTTATATTTGTAACACTAAATATTTGTGTATTTCTTATTACCCTTGAATTCATTAACACATTTACCTCTTTCTCCACATTTATAATAAATTACCATTCCCTTCAAGATTTTCTTAGGGTGATTCTTTCCATAGCTACCACATGATGGGAATTTTTTCATATTCATCTTATTGTTTGACACATTCCCATTTTCTTGGTGCTCAGAAGACCTATTCTTCTATGGGTTTCATTTGAACACATAGGATATTGATAATTCCTTCTCCATATTTATGGAACATAAATAGTTTCTTATTATAATGATAAATTCTATGAAACTAGTGCCCTTAAGAGATTTGGATTAATACCATCAAATAAGTGGTTAATTTTTCACTCCATTTTGTATATATAATTCATAAAATACCTAGATAACATTGTAAATGTACCTTCATAATCTATAACACTCTCTTCATACTTTTTCTTAAAGATAAGAAAATTTATCATTATCTCAATTTGTTGATTGTGAATGAATTATTTATTGAAGAATGTATCCTTAAAATTCCTCCATTCCATGAGTTTTATTTCTTCCTCCTCCTTGGTATTCTAGATCATGGACCACCACAGATCATAATCAACTTGGAGACAATAGATTGAAAGTGTAACCTTTTCCTTTTTCTACATTCCAAGGTCATCAATATCTTCTCTAGAGACTTAATCCATTTCTTAACTATAATTTTATTAGTAGTCCAACTAAACTATGGGGGATTATACAACATAAATAGATATAGTATAGAAGATTATATCTATGGAATAGGTTTCTCCATTCCAGTAAGGTTATTTGTCATAACTAGACTTTTCTTCCCTAATGTTTTAATAATTTGATCCATTCCAGTAATAGCTACATTGGTTTCCTCATTGGGGAAATCTCTACATTTTCAATGAGTGTTAATATAATTTGTCCTTTGAGGTGCCATTTCTAAGAAAGGGCATATACTAGATTAGCTCATAAAATCATGAATTTAAAATATGGTATAATAATCAACATAAATTCATCTTAAGTCATAAATTTGGTTACTTTGATGGAATTTTTACAATTAAATACGTCATAATGGTAGGTAAAGAGAATTTGAATTATCCTAATCATATCCCCCCAAGTGTTTCAAATTAGGTTCACAATAATTCTCAATGTCATGTACTAGGTTACCCTAAGTCAAGCTCAGAACACATTTTCAAAGTTGTTACTTCTAGGTACATCTCTTCCAGAACCATATCCACTAGTAGTATCCAAACAAGGATATATTACTAGAAATACCCACATATTCTCTAACTTACCCAAATTCTATCATGTTCTTGTATACTTATCTTTAATTTCTATCAGAGGGTTGTACTATATAATCTATGTTTTTTAAATCTAGTTTCCAAGGTTGTTGCTAAACTCCCTTTGATACCAACTATATCTCCCTGAACCTAGAATCCCAGAGTTGGTGCATTATTTTACTATATTGGAATGATTATAAGGAATAAAATCATGATGGACCAATCAACTTAGAAGTCTTATAAAGCTAGATTACATACATGATACCCATAATACATTAAGATATATAAAATACAAACATGATACATAATAAAATGAAATAAATGGAATCCTTGAATTCTTATTCAAAGAATGATTCTTAATAACCTAGGGAAAAGAAGCATAATAATGGTGAGATAAAATTCTCAGTAAGGGTAAGTAAAGCAGAATCAATAATGAATCAGTGAGAATAAATTAACATAGAAAGGTAAATAAGTAATAACACATTCCATTAAAATAACCTTGTATGAAAATATCAATGTCGAAAGGTAAGAAATTGAAACTCTTCCATCTAAATCAATAATATGAGAATAAAATGTATCCATATATATGCTGACATAAAATATTTTGGATGAATAATAGCTCAATCTAAATGAGGGAAATGCTTAATTATTAGATGCAATTTTCCTAGGTATATGGTAAATTTATTTTCAAGACCTTTCATAAGACTTTTTACAATATATAGGGTAAAAACCCTTATAATTTTTCCAAATTATTTGTCTCATGAGACTAGTGATGCATCAAGGGGAAATCTATAACCTGGCCCCACCCACATAGTACTAGTCCAAAGCATTCCTCATATTCATGAATAATGGGCCTTAGAAAAATATCCACATTGATTAAAATATATGTATTTATCAATAATTCCCTAGTGTGGCCAAAGTAACAATAGGGGTTGGTGATATTAATGAATGGAAATACCATTGAAAGATCATAAAAGCAATCTTGAGGGAAATGAGATTTTAAACATTCCAATGTGTCCCATACCACATTGAAACATTTTAATCATAAAATACATGAATTAATAATATTAATTGAAACTTATAATATCATGACTATAAGGATATTCATGATATAACATGTTAAATTTTAGTAAATATATAAAATAAAAGTAATTTGGTGCATAATAAAAAATAAGTCTCAATGGAATGTAAATTGAGATGAAATCCCTTACATTAATCTTAATTATGTTGTGTTGTATTTATCCTCCTATATAGTGGTTTAAAATATGTTACTAAATTACACCAGAAACATAATCATTCTTATAATATAATATATTAACTTCTTATATTATTTTATTACCCTTTTGTTAACACTCTTTCATTATTTTAGCTATTTTTATGTTAATTTCCTAGTTTTCTCAATTATGTTTGGACTTGTTACTTATTGTTCATATTTATTAGATAATGATTTCATAATATTCATAATTTAATCTCGGAATTAATTATCTTATATATTCAGTACATATTTGTTTAGAATGGTCCATAATATATGGAGATAAGAAATGAACTGCACCATTCATGGAGATTGTAGGCCATATGTACGCATGAACACCACTTTCATTTATTTTTTGTATTAAAATACTGAAAAATAAATGATATATATGTATATTATAATTATGGTATCATATATAAGTTATATAAGTTATATATGTTTATTAAAATCATCCTTAATATGTTCCACATTTTGTGTGAATGAATCACATCGCTTCGAGGTGGTGGTAGTCCACACTTCCTCAAACGATGTTATCATATTAATGAAAAAATGGAACGTATTAATGGTATGTGTAATAAAAGTATTAAATAAGTATAAATACATAATAAATATCATATATATAAAATATAAACATAGTTTCCATCATAATGACATTGTGATAAGTGGTAAAGGAAAAATGAACAATCATAGATTCGTGAGGAAGTATTTCACCATAATAATTGGTTAATTAAGGTTCCAAACATAATATAAGTAGTAAAATACTATTTAGTTTGAGAATGAAACATTAACAGCCAATTATTTAGTCCAATTTATTTCAATATAAATGCAAGTTACATAAAAAATACATCACTCAAGAAACATACAATAGATATCTTGTAGTCAAACAATTAAACCTAGATGGCATGACACAATGCATGACACTTTAATCCTATAAGGATCCTGTAAAAATGCATGATCAATGATTCCTTACTATACTGATCCAAGGATAAAATTGAATACAAAATAATAATAATAATAACCGCACACCATGTGTATAACCCAATTGTGAAATCAATATAACCATAACATTCATAATCTTATACATCAAATAATATCCCTTACAATTTTCCATTTTCCCCATACATGGATTAGTTAATCCCTAGAACAGACTCATTACCAAAATTTGACACATCCTATTCTACTTTATACTAACCCAAAATAGTAAGACAAAGGTGAAGGAGCTATGATACCAATTTGTAACATCCTAGACTTGGTTTACACATAAATAACTGAACCCAGTTGGTCACATGGTCTCAAGCCCACCTTCTCATACGCCAGAGTCTGACGACTAGTAGTGAGGGTATAAGGTGGTAAAATGGGGAGAATATACCATTATGACTAGAGTATCATATATGTAATAATAAATGAATAAGTATAGGAAGCATAATAATAATATAGTAATGGGACAATGATATATACAGTCATAAATAAATAATCAAGGGAATAAGAAGAATTATATAAAAAACTATGAGTCTGTTATTGAGCTATACAAAAGGTAAGAATACATACATACATGTATATCAGTGGAAAAAAATACCAAAATGGATATCTCTATGCATCACAAGTCTGGGATTCATCCTGTTCTCCTACGCTCTATGCTATGAGTCAATCAAGCATCCATGACCGAGCACTTTCCCTTATACCTACTTGCATACATGAAGTCTATCTAGATACCAAGAAGAGGTCCAAATAGGGTGTGGTGTATACTCAGTAGGACACCACCAACAATGCCTATAAAACATCCATACCGTGTGTAAACACCATAATTTTGGGCAGGTATAATAGATAATCTATAAAATGAATGACATATTTAATCAAGTCTAAGAGTACAAGATGTAGCAAAAATAAGGCCATAAATGGTGAGAATGAATATATATATATATAATAATATGCATTAAACAAATAACTTCAACATGTGCTACATACATAAAGAGTATTAGACCAACATGGGACATGTCCTAAGGAAAAGACCCAGGAGACATCCTTGAGACCATGGATCTCATCCAAGGTGAGATCAAAATACTGTAGACCTGTACGAGTATAGATCCTCAGAACCATGGAAATGGAATCCTAATATATAGAGATATTAATATACTTAGGGGTTATAGGTGTCATGCATCAAATTTCCTAGTTAGTTCCATATTGTTAATCGAGTTAGTGCCATAACATATGACCCATCATTGGTTCCATATAGTGAAGTTCATCATTGAGAAAGAAATATAAATTTTCAAGGGATATGTTAGTTTCCATATCCAAGTAAAATCATCCATCTCATTATAGCATCATCATTTGTTACATTTATTTGAACATTAAATTTACTCAAGGATTCCACCGATGGGTGGAAAGATCATACACCATAGTGGGTAGATTTATTTTTGGGAAGTCGAATAAACTCCCCTTCTAGGAATTTTAAGTTGAGATTGAAAACCTACCACCAAGTCAAGGGAGTATGTAGGAATCACATTTAAGGATCAATTAATTAATTTCAGACATTACTTAATTTAAAGCACTATTTATGGAAGGTTTGGCATGTGACACAATGATGATAATTAATAAGTAAAAATACCTTAGGGAAAAGGAATAGAGAACCTAACTTATGGAAGTAGGAGAGAACTCATCTAGTATCAGCTTATGATTTGGAGAAGAGTGAGAAAAAATGGGTAAAATGAAAAAATCCTTATAAATAGGGAAAAATAGCCTACATGAATATTGCACAATGGATGGAGAGAGAATATATGAAAATAATATAATGGATCGAAGCTTCTACTGGTGGATAACCAATGTGACAAAAGATATATGATTTGAAATTAAGATTTATAAGAGAGATCAAAGCCTAGGTGAGGATCTTGAGAGCTTTCCAATGACAGTGAGGTGATATGCATGGAGTAAAAGGAAAAGTATGGTGAGAATTAAAAATAAGAGAGGAAAAAAAATAATAAATTCACCCTACTAAAAATAAACAACATTTTTTGGTCACATAGTTGGCCAAACCATGCACCAACTTTGTGAAATCAATTGTCCAATGGCACCCCCTTTCTTGGGATTGGTACACGGTTAGACTAAACATGCACAACCCATTAAAAACGCATCTACTATGATGTATGAAACATTTTCCTTGTTGGACAACCTATGCTACATGGTTAGAATATATTAGGTGACCCTATATTATTCATTAGAGTATCCTTGAAAGTTAAAAAAACTATTTGGACTGGGTTGTATGATTTAAAAAAATCATATTACGCACCCGTTTCCTCAAAAAATCATGGATCTAGGATCCAACAAGATTAAGATACCCCAAAACTATTACTTAACCCACTAGATGTTCAGATTAGATAAAATCGAATTAAAATTGAATTTAAAATGTTTCTTAACTTAAATAAAATCTGGGGTGTTACATTTCACCATACATTTTTATGAACTGAAAATATATTATGCCAAACTTGACGATTTATGGACAAAAAAATATTTGAAATGACATTAATGTTTTATTTTCTTCATTAGTTCAGGATTTTAATCTACTATGGGAGATTGGAGTCAAAGTGATTGATTCTTATGAAAAATATTTTTTCAATTTCTTTTTATGATAATGTTCAATATAACTTATTCTTTCTTATGGATTTTTTTCTAGATATGAAAAAAACATGTTTAATTTTCAAAAAAAGGGACTTGATATCATCAGTTACAAAATAGAAGAAAAGAAGTGTACATGGGGCATCAAATAAAAATGTGTATGATTCACCCTTATTGATGATTAAATAAATCAATCAACATATCATAAGAATATTTTTTTCCACACTCTTTATTTGTTGGCCAATATTTTGAGAGGGTAAAAAAATAATGAGGTCACATTTGGGAAGACACAAGGATTGGGTAATGACTGTAATATATGAAAAAAATGATCAATTTTTTTTAACTTTTTATCAAAGAAATATAGAGGTAAAAATCAATAATAATGTGATTCATATTGAGAATAATATATGTGATAATTTATTTACAATGATATGAAAGGTGTTATTCATTGATCCGATTAGATTACTGAGAGGGGGAGTGAATCAGTGATCCCTTTTGTTTTTATGAGTTAATCATATTGAAGCCAACCACTTGAACTTGTTAAGTTTATCGATCCACTCATTGAAGTCTAATAGCCTCACCTTCACGTGTTGTAATAATAAAGAAGAGAGCATCACATAGTATTTAAATGGTTTAAATAAAATTCATATTCCTTTCCATGTTGGTTATACCATACCAACATAGATTCACCACTATATTCAATAAATAATCTATAAAATAGAGTCCATTGTGCCCTCCATGACTTCCAAAGTCAATTGTATATTTAAAAAAATGTTAGTACAGAAAAACTTTGTCTTACTCCTGGTGATATTTTTTCATTGGATGTTTTTTTTACTCTATGAGAAAATGGATCATCAAGTCTACATGAGTACTCCATCAAGAACTTAAATAGTAGTGATAGTCTTGAAAATACATCGTGATATTTTGTGATATTAATATTCCTCAACATTCATGAAAACTCAGGTGTACAATAGATAACTTTATTATTCAATGGATCCTAACTTTGACTCTTTCTCTCTTCTCAATTATAATTTATTGGGCTCTCAGAATTCTCTTACACTGGTATTTGAAAGTTCTCAATCTTATGCTATTTTTTTCTTCACTTTCCTACATATATTTATAATCACATAATATCACATGAATAGTATTCTCTATTTTCAAAAATATAGAAACTCTATGATCTTAGGTAGGCATGATCTTTTCTTATTTAAATCAATAAAAATATCCCAAATTTTATTCTTTATTCAAACACTAATGAATTTCCATTAAAATATTAATTTAAATCTCCAAAATAATCATGAAATTTAATTCTTTTAACACTCCACAAAATCAAAAGATTAATACTACTTTAAACTATCCACATACATGGTTTTTTGAATTTCTACCATTTAGGCTCCCAAATTACGTTATGTAACTCATCTTACCATTTTCTTCAGAACTCAAATTCTATCAATTTTTTTCTAAGTCTAAAAGGATTACACTAAAGTATTATGATCAATTTTGAAAGAATCATTTTGAATTTATATAACTGATCTTTAAAGAATTTTTATTAACATCAAAACACTTATGATGAAACTGAAAGGATTATATTCTAAATTCATTTTATCTTCCTTAATGGCTTATTTTTAGTCGAAAAGGATTATGACACAACTCAAAGAATTATGAAGAGTAAAGTGTTATTATTAAAGTCTTATGTTTAGAGACTTACATTTAGGCCTCCAAAACTCGTGAAACCTTATTATATTCTTTACTTCACAACAACAACTCGATCTTATTCACAACATCATAATTTATTTTAAATTGTTCACTGAACATCAATTTTCTTCAACAACCCTACTTGAATCACAATCTCATTGTAATTTTTAATCAATTAAGAATAACTCAAATGTATAATCTATGATATTTTTTCAAAATATCCAAAATCTAGAATCTATGATATCCACTCAATAGATTAACAATGATATTGAAATATTTATCAAATGCATGAAAAAATAGAATATATTGATCAACCATGATATAAATATTGATTATGTGTCCAGTTCAACCACATATATTAGTCTAGATTGAGCACACATAAAATTCACTGACTATGTGGATTGAGCATAAGGTATTCAATCAACCTTGTTGGATCAACTTTATAAACAAAATATTAAGATTGGTATATAGATCACATGTTCAAATGTTACATAACTCAATTAATGTATCCATATAAATCCTATAAGAATAAGTACTTATTGCACCACACACATATTAACATACTGACAAAAAACACAACCAAACCCTTTTGGGAACAAAAATACTCCATTTATAATTATTTTCAATATCTCAACACATATCAAAAGTCAACATGTGTTCTTTTTTATCCCCCTTATTGAAAATCAAATGAAAATGGAAAATGGGGGTCTTTTCATCAATATATTTCTAATCCCATTAAATAAACTCCCCTCACCATTTAAATATTAAATTTATATTCTTATGAGTGAAGGATGACACCTCATGACTTCTCTTAGGAAAGATAATTTATCTAGTCCACTCTAATTCTAATTGGGATTACCTAGTATAGAAAAAAAGAAATACGTAAACATGGTTATGAGTGATGACCATAAAATTCCATGCATGTGATACCCTTATCAAAACTCATTCTTGGGATTCCCGTATAGATATACGAACAAATATGTTATAACCTACATTTATCTCAATAATCACAAGAAAATGTTAAAATTATAAGCATATAAATCCCCTTTTGTCTCATAATTTTATTAACCATCACCCCCTTTATAGTATATTTGAAATAATCAAGAACTAGGGCTATAAGTGTGATTAAAATACCTAATACTATAGGTTTCCTGGGGCTATCTATATTTTTTAGATTAAAAAAAATAGTAACATATTAAATACTCCATATTTATTTTTTCTCCTGATAATGGGATTCAATGACTCTATCTACATTATGGTATCTGAAACACCATAAACCATACTTATTTTCTATATAACAGTGATAGGTTTATACCTATCCTTTAATTCCCTATATATTATCATAGATAAACAATAATAATAGGGAAAAAGAGTGACCTATTTTTTCCATAGAATATACTTTCAGTCTGAGAGTTTCCCCTCACCCTTAAATTCTCTTTTCTTCGAAAATTAGTATGGTAAGAATTATTTGTACTTTTTTTTTTCAATTTTATCCTAAAACAACTAGCTACTAAACTCTTTATCTTTCACTTATTCTTCATGTAAAGTAGTTTTCTCCACCTTATAATTCAAGGATACTTTATTTTATTTTTATTTCATCATTCTTTTCATGCTCTATTATTATGATTTTAGTAATGTCGTGCAATCCGTTATACCATGCCCAGAATGACCATAAATTTCACATGATTTTTCATAAACATCCAAATATACATTTACAAAAATATTATTATGATTATAAATTATTTAAAATATATCCACTCTTTTTACATTATATTTAGCATCCATATATTTTTTCTCCATCCTCCTTCCTATATCCAACTACTCTAGAAAGATCTCTAAGAATTCTTCTTGAGATTTTCAATTTATTTAGACTTATCACATTTCTTATTTAAAGACCTAATATTTCTTTATTATTCTATAATTTTATTCCCTTTCACACCATAAGAAATATATAATTGAAATTTAGTCATACAGTATTTAGTATAGTTATTTTTTCCATACTATCCACACAATTCTTCCAATTACTAAAATTTATTTTGGATGGACAGATATGATGATTTTTTGGACACAACTTGTTTCTAATTTCAATATATCATAAAATTATCACCAAAAACCCATTGATTTTCTTATTTATAGGAAATGGATTATTAAACAAATAAGTATATGATTTATGTCTATAATTTCTACAATAGTATCAAAAAACTCTGAATTTAGAATTTTTATTTTGATAATAAATCTCTATATAATTATTTTATTGCATTCCTATTACAAACTGAGCCTCTTTATGACCTAGTGATCCTCTTGGATCATATATTTTAATCCCCCAACCCTAGATTCCCAGAGTCGGTGCATTATTTTAATACATTGGCATGATTACGAGGAATAAAGTTCCAAAGGACCGATTAGTTTAACAGTCTTGGAAAATAGATTAAATACATGAATGTTACATTAAACATTATAAAATACAAAACACCAAAAATAGTCCTTCATGAACTCCATTATTCCCTTATCTTAACCCTATATATCAATCATAATACACTTCTTGTAATCCTAGGAAAAGTAAAACATAGAAAGGGGTGAGCTAAAATGCTTAGTAAGGGTAAACAATATATTGGAAAATGACATAAATATTAAGCATGGTGAATAATTGAAACCAAATTACTTTACCAATAATAAACATGAATAATTTTATAGAAAGAGTATGATATGAGTAAATAATTTTATAATAAAACATAATCATGGGTATTCTACTAGTCGAATGACCACATGAACCACCAATATTGTTTTTCATAATGAGGAAATGTATAATACCAGACTTTAATTTCTGTGTCAAAGACACATTCTAGGACCTATGGGCTAACTGTAACCGGACCCAAACCTAGAAATCCTATGTAACTGGACTCCATCCTGGAGAGCCTATGTAACTGGACTCCAACCCGAAGAGCCTCTGTAACCGGACTCCATCCTGGAGAGCCTCTATAACCGGACTCTATCCTGGAGAGCGTCTATAACCAGACTCCATCTCATAGAGCCTCTGTAACAAGACACCATCCCAGAGGGTCTTCTGTAACCAGACCCCAACCTAGAGGGATTAATTTTACCACTCCCAACCTGGAGTATACTAGTCCAATCCATTCATCTTAAGAAGAGGTTGAAATATAACATAAACATTCGTATTAAAACTAGCATACAAAATGTCAATACTTTAATTATAAACCGTGAATGGAATAAAAATAAATTATCCATAGTCAAACATATCACAAGACCTTAAATACAATATGGAATATTTGTATCATAATAAATCAACTTCAAACAAGTGTAAAATTTATCAAAAGATGTTGACATAGATGAAATCAAAACTATTTGAGAGAATTGTCTCTTTCTATTTTGAAATCATTTAAAGTCACACAATTATAAAAGAAAATAATTATTTTGAAAATATTCTTATAATATTGTAAGGGAAGATTTGATGATGTTATAATGGTAGAAAATAGCCTCACCCGCCGTATAAGTTAAAAAAATACATTCTTACCTTAATTTTGTTGAAAAGGATAAAAAGTACCTTGTTTGGAAAATGACAAAAAGATTCCTTTCAAACCATTTTATAAAATGTCATACAAGGGAATAAATGAATTTAACCCATATTCTAGTAAATGGTAAAAATGTTTTAGAATATATTTTTAAGAAACATGGATGTGGATTATAAAGAGGTCCCAATAGATACTTACATAAAAAAACCTCAGATTATAAAGAGATTGTGAAATTAATCCTTACCAATTTGGTAAATTATAAAACATACACCCCATGAAAGAAGTATCAGACAATGAATATATAAGTACACATAAATTAAAGTGTATTAATCAAATAATACAATTATGAGTAGTACATACACCACACAAAAGGTAATAATGGAAATATGGCATGAATCTCATGGGAATAAGGAGTGAGATAAAAACCCCTTACCTCATTGTAATCAATCAGGTTGTATGAACAATAGTCAATAACCACCAAATGAATCACATAATATCATGAATATAAAGAGAATAATGATAATATATATTAAATGATAGTACAAAATACACCACATGTAATAAATAAGTGGTGAAAAATGGAAATCTCATGGGATTAAAAGTGAGATAAGAAACCCCTTACCTCGTGTTTGACTTGACCCGTTCATTCTTTAATATCCTTTAATTTGTGTAACTTCCTTTGGTTTGAACCAAAAGGACTTTTTGAAGTGACTTATCCCTAAGGTAAGGCTTCTAGGAGGAGGATAGGGATGTAGGAAGATTAATTTGGTAGAGTTTGGATGAGCCTAAAGTCTTGAGTGGTGTTAGGAATTGGGTAGAAGTGGTCACCTTTTATAAGGGGGAGGAGGGGATCTTTAGGGAAGTGTGAAAATATTATTTAATTATATAATGATATTTGGTTTCTAATGGTCCAAAAATCATTAGAGTCTAAGATAAGATGACTCATGGTCGAAATAAAATCAGCCAATAATAATTGGAGATGTTTTGGAAATTATTTTAATATTTGTAATCTAATTTATTTATATCATTTATTAATGATGTAAATACTACATCATTATCATGTCATAAATAATTTAATTTATTAGATGTCTAAAAATTATAAAAAACTAAAATGATGTAGGAAATATTCTTATCTTTCTAATGGATATTTATAGTAAAAAATATTACTCATATAACACCATATAAAAATTAATTACTAAAAGATTTTTGTTTTTTTCAATTTTGCCTTTACATTAAATTAATTAATCTAAAGTTTAATTATCATTAATAAGTGAGTACATGGGGTCCCAAAATCGACCCAAGGATTCCCATGGTCGGAAATTACTCATCCAATAAGTTTAAGACATGTGTTAAGGTAATTTTGAATTATTACAATATTCTTTTTACCTTGAATTGACCTATTTACATTTAATCGCGATAAATAAAAGTCAAAAGTTAATATTAACCAAAAATTATTTTCATCTTATTGAACCACATTTTACTTACTGAGGTTTTTTTTGTCTCTCGTATTTTTGAAATTGAACTCACAGAAGTGGTAAAATTAAGTTTTATGTGAATTTGTAAATTCTCCTAGGAGGTGGGTAAAAGACGATGAATAGTTCAATAAAATTTTTATATATGTAAAATTATTATAAAATGACTCCAATTAATTATTTTGATCATATATAGGTATTATGTATCTATTTTTACATAAAATATATTTAAATAAAATAAATAATTATTTAAATAAAAAGTTTATTTTAACCAATAACTCAATGTTTTTTAGTATTCGTCAAAAATTGATGTTTTTTAGAAAAATACAAAAAATTCAGCATAAGCTATATTTGATATTCCGAATTCATAAATGATGTCTATTTTGATAAATTCAAAATATAGAAGTGGCATTAATTAATTTAAAAATAATATCCATTGTTAAAACAAATAGTGTGTTTTTAAGAAACAATAACTATCAAAAGATTAATACTTGTTTATGTCCAGTTTCAAAGTGAAATTAATTCCAATAAACAACATTGAATTAAATGGTAAAAATATATTATAATTACACTTTAAAACCAAATATATATAATCTAACCATATAAATAAATTATATTAAAAGGAACCTTTGAATTAAAATACAATGTTTTTCACTATTCATTAAAAAATGAACTTTATCGGAATAATTACAAAAAATTATACAAAGTAAATTTTGATATTCCCATTCTAAAGAACAAATTTATTTAGTCAAATTTAATATATATAAGTTTCAAATATTGGATTTAAAAAAGGTTCTCCATTAAAAGGCGGTAAAATTGTTTTTTTAAAAAAAATACTTCTTTTATCTGAAAAATGAATTTGTTCTTACATTATGTCTAAGAAACTCATAATATGGACTCTAAAATTATAAGGATTATATAAATTTCAATATTCAATTAATACTATTCATAACTGCTTTTTAACGGATAGTTTGGTAAGTCGTGGTGCGCTTGAACTCAATGTTGCGTGTTGTGAAAGTTATTAAATTACTTTCAAGAAATAACATACTACAAAATATTGGGGTGTTACATATCTCCCTTCCTTTGGTGTGGGATACTTACTCTCATCCTCATTCATCGTCCAAAACATCTAATTTTTTTTCATATGCACTATAATATACTACAAATATATATTGAGATATATTAGGTGCATATTTAACCTTCACGTTAGAACCCATCTTCTCATTAACTTGGGAAGATTCTCCTTTAACCTCATTAGAATTTATAATGTCTTCTATGATTTTTTTCAGATAATTTTAAACAATGAGACATATTAACTAGGTCTATATATGTTCTACTTCTCTTGAAGCCATCTTCTTTGCATGGTTATTAATATTCATTTCTTATTCATCTTCTCTGAGATTCTGCTTTAAGATGTCATAAACATTGGTTTTTTCCTTTTTGACCAGATCACAATTTTATTCATTTTTCTTATTTTAATTGTTGATAAGCTTCATTTTATCTTTCTTGAGATGTGAAATTTTCTCAAGATAAGACACCAAATTTCCTTTTATCTCCCCATCAAGTATTATCCTTTCCTCTCCATCATCATCACTTTTAGATAAATCAAATACCTTTTCAATATGATAAAAGATAATTCATTATCTAAAATAATAGATAATTCATTTTTCTATTTTTTTCTTAGAGATATTCTTTTTATACTACTCAAATTCTTCTTCATATCATTACCTTTTTTATATTTTTGTGTTATATCTTCCTCTACATATGATTCAGATTCTTTAACCTGCTTCTTTGAGAAATATTTTTCAATATGGAAAATATCATCCCAAATATAAAATAGTAATAATTTATTACCTTTTATTTTCTATTTTTAATTATTGAATCACTTTAATAGAATATAAAATATTTAGTTGAAGTATTCATTATCCCCAATATCTGAATCATTGGATTCAATAACCTCTTCTTCTCTAAATTTTCATTTCCTTATGGATTCAATGTGTACATCATATTTTACATTATTTTTGAACTTTATAGTCTTTATAATTTCACATGAAATGAGAAATCTTGAATTTAATCTATGTACATATATTCCCCTTATTATAAATCTATAACCTTGGAATCATATTTGTTTAGAAAAGTTAATCATTAGCTCATTAACTATAATGGAATCCCATAACTTCTCACCAAATCCATGGATGTTAGTAACAATCCCATTTACCCTAGTGAAATATTTATCTATATTATCATCATAATCCATTTTAATATCCTCATATTTACTCTTCCATACCTATATCTAGGATTCTTTCACCTTGATACTTCTTTCATAGAAACTTCTCAATTTTCCCATATATCCTTTGCTGTTTGAAGGCTCATAATCATTGTATAAACCTTATCCAATAAAGAAATCAAGATAGAATTTAGAGTTGATAAAACAAATTTTTATTGAAAATTTAGTGATAATAAATGAAATTATATCTTCACACTATGTCAAATATTTTTATTTATAGAATATTTGGGATCAGATCATTCTTTAAAAATTTGATGAAAATACCAGTATCGAACCATTATTGTTCAGTATATTATTTTAGTCAAAAATATTTTTATGTAACTTATTTGAAATTTAATTTTTAAAAATATTTATTTACATAATTTTATAAAACATTAATTTAGATCATCAAATATAGAGGATGTATCTGATTAAACTAAATTATCCATGAATTCAAAGATGGAATAGACTCACCAGATTGGAAACTACTTCACCATTTAGTCCATATCTTAAAAATTTAATATTTTATTAGGATTAAAGTTGGTTATTAGTTATAGAAAAAATTTACTCAAAAATAATAATTCTAAAATGATATATTGATCATCCATTTTTGAGGTCAACATGTTTGCGAAATTTGGATTAAAATATTTGGCAAAATTTCCAATTCACACTTGTGAAGTCTTAAAACCCTATCCTTAGATAAACTCTATAAATGTTTATTTTTTTCATTTAAATGGGGTTTTATGTGCATTATAGGATTATTATAAAAGGATAATATGTGTATTTATATATAAATATACCACTGGAGGAGAGAATCCCTCAATCTAAAATCTCCTACAAAATTGTCTTTTTTATCTTATTTCTTGTAACGTTGTTGTTATTGTAATAATATATCAATTTATCTTTCTTTTATTCTATCATTTTCAATTTAATTTTTATTTAATTTATTTTTTTGGGATGGAACTCAGGATTATAAAAAATTTTGGGTTCTATACTTTCAAAAATGTTTCACAGAAAAATTGTTTCTATGATGACTACACAACCCATGAGATATTTTTTCTTGCAGAACTATCTAATTATCAAATTTTCACTTATTGGTTTTAAATCAATGAGAAAATATAATGCACATAATATTGTAAATTAATTTCATTTTTATGTTAGCATAAACTAATCATTCAATTGAAAAATTAACAGAAAACATGCGAGGTTGAGTGATGTGCAAATTATGAGAGCATGATGTTAATCAGTAAAACAAAACCAAATGGGATCAATTTTTGGAGTTAAAATTTAATACATAAAATAAATTAATCCTAAATTAGAATATGGGTATGAGACCTAATTATCCACTAACTATAAGCTATACTTGGAATGAAAATCAAAATAGGTTGATATAATTATATGTTCCAATGCTATACTAGGTTTTAATTTATTTAATATTTTTGGTTAATGTAAATTATCACAGGGTTAGGGGGATAAAAATTATAGGATCATAATTAAAGGGATGTTAATTTAAATGATAATTATTAATAATTAAGAGAAAAAGTAGAGATTAATTTATTACACATTCTAAAAACATTTTCTATAAAAAATCATCTCATTATGTTTTATCATTCAATTTTTTAAAACAAAATCATCATCCAATATAAATATTCATGTTTTATAAATTTTTAAAAACCCACTATCCATTTAAATATTTTGTTTCTTCTGTTCGATTTTTTTTAAAAATACATTTAAGATGTTTTCTTAGGTACCCCCTCCTTAGATAATGAACTTTTTCTCCATCTCTACCAAGCCTAAGATCCCAAAAAAACACATATCATTTGATAGTACCTAAGAAATAAACAATAAAATTGGAAATACTACTAGGGTGGAAAGTACTTTATTCCACCATTTATCAGTATTTTTTAGTATTTTAATTTATTTCTCTCCTTCTATTCTCATTTCTTATTTCAAATTTCCAAATTTTTTATTTTATTTTACTGGATCATCAATTAAATCTTATTCTCTTTTTACTATGGTCTAAATCTATATGTTCTATTTTTCTTTGATTTATGAAAATAAATAATATTATATATATATTAGATATTTACCCTAAGATTGAAGATAGCCTTAGGGATCAAATATGAAAGTCTTAGTCTATAAGAAGTTTCAACATTCACCTAACTAGGGAATTCACCCATTTTGGGAATTTTGAAATAGTAAGAAAATATGAAAGAAACAAAAAACCTGATCCAATAGATGGAAGTAAAAACTATTAACTTGATATAAACATTCGATAGTTTGCTTCATGTAATATTAATTATGTTGGTCGGAGTGGATACTCAAGAGGGGGGGTGAATTGAGTTCCAATTTAAAATTTCTTTTTAAAAAAACTTTCACTAAAATCCCCCAATTTAAAATACAAATTGAACTGTAGTGAATTTGAATTAAAGAAAACATTCAGTTGGGTTATGAAGGGATTGATTAATTCCCAGTTAATCTAATCAGAGGATCAGATTACCTTTTGAAACTAACCTAATGATTTGCAAGTAGTGAAAACACTTACTAATTCAATTATCAGAGTAACTTTGAAAAACTGTTTAAGTTTGAAAGCACTTAGTAGTGGAATAAAATGTTATAGATAAAACTAAATAAATCACAACAGATATAACCAAGAGGTTCAATCTCAAGCAGAGACTTAGTCCTCTCAACAATTTATATAAATTTGATCCACACCTTGGATTGGGGTTCGTACGAGGTACAGTTACCTGACATCCAACAACCTACATTAAATAAATGACAGAGCATTAAAATATACCTAATATGACCGTTGGTTAGATTAAATAAAAATAAAGAAATTAAGGCAGCGTCAGATTCTATGGAATGGTAGATTTGGATATTGGTAGCTTTGTGTAATGGTAGGTCTTTGTATCGGTAACCTCTTATGTAACGGTAGCCTTTATATCGATAGACTTCATGTTTGTCGGTAGACTTAATGTACCAGTGACCTTTCATGTAATGGTAGCCTTTATGTACCAGTAGCTTCCTTGGTGTACCGGTAGACATCCTTCGGTAACTTGTCTGTAATGGTAGGATTGTCTGTATCTGTAGTCTTGATGTACCGACAGGCTTGCATAATGTTAGACTTATTGTATCAGTGACTTTCATGTATCAGTAGGCTTTGCATATTGGTGACCTTCACGTATCAGTAGGCTTTTCATATCGGTGAGCTTCACGTATCAGTAGTCTTTGCATAACGGTGACCTTACCTTATCGGTAGGCTTTGCATAACGGTGACCTTACCATATCGGTAGGCTTTGCATAACGGTGACCTTACCGTATCGATAGGCTTGTTGTACTGGTGGACTTGATTGGTAACATTGTTCTGTAATAGTGACCACCTGTCTGTTTAAGCATTCTATTGGCAGAATGGGTTATGTTAGAATATATATCCATTTAGTAACCGAATTCTCTGAAGATAATATAAATATTGTAATATATGAATATGTGCATGGTGTACATAAATACTGAAATAAGTATATAATCATTAATTAATATAGGAACTATCAAACTATACTTGAACATAATTGATATTATCAAAATATAATTGAGCATAATTAAAATATGATTGAGAATAGTTGGGATTATCAAAATATAATCGAGCATAGTTGGGATTATCAATATATAAGCGAGCATAATTGGGATTATCAAAATATAAGTTCAACTAATTATCTTAGAGGGCTCAAAAATCTCCCCCTTTTTGATAATCAAAACCTATCACAACTTATTCCAAAGTATTAAGAAAATTCAGATAGTGTCAGAGGAAAAATTTCACAAAAAAAAACATTGAAACAAAGTTCTCCTTTTAAAAACTGTAAAACATAGTTCTCATTTTTGTCCCCCTTTCAATTGCACACCCAGTTCTCATTAGTTTCAATTTCTCCCCCATTTTCACCTTTGGTGCATTTTCTCCCCCTTTTTGATTAACAAAAAGTAGGGTAGAATTAGAGAAAGATCAGAATGCAAGGAAACATAAACACAGTAAAATAAAGAATGTAAGAGAATTTCCATTAAAGTACAAAAGGTAAAAACTGATAAAGCCAGTATTACAAAAATAAATACAAGTTAATCCCATCAAAAACATACAGAATCACTCAATATTCCTCTTGAAAAAAAGTCTTTCCCTTAGGTTCAGAAGAGGGTGTAGGTTCAAATTGAGTAGAGGGATTGGGAATAGCTGAAAGAACAACTGGAGGGTCAGCCACTAAAACTATACTGGATCTGAAATCTGTGCTCTTCTATGGGATCATAGGTTTCAAGCTTCGAATACCTGAACTGGAGTTAATTGAGGTGTACTCCTAGAGGCAGAGGTTGGAAGGGTAGGAGGTACAATCAAAGGTCTGGCATCCACATGCAAGAAGGGTAGCAACAGATTCCTGAAATCCATAATAATACTACCCCCTCTCTCCATTGCTGACAAAAAATCATCTCGATTTTCAATGAATTTTTCCAAGGAAAGAGTAAGCTCCCTGAGATTACTAACCTGTTCTCTAAAATCCTGAGTTACTGGAGGCAACTTCAGATTCTCCATCAAAATCATGAAATGGCTGGTCATTTGATGCTTGGTGTAGACATTCTCAAAGTAAGCATCCACCTTATTTTTAATTGCCTCTTGAGAAGCAGTAGCTGCCCGTAGGTGATCATGGAAAAACTACTAACTTCCCTAGTGGTAGCAAGGATCTGTGTATCCGAGGAACCACTAGTACTGGCCTTGGCCAACTCTTCCTGAAAAATAGATCTAATCTGGTCAAGGTTCACAGTGGAGCTAGATGAGGGAAGAGGTTTCACAGAAAAAGCTACTGTCTCCTTGAAAGATTGTGTCAGATTACTAACCACCTTATGAAGAAGTTCATCTTGACTGAGCAGATGTTCTTTGACTGATTGCTTAAAAGCCTCAAGTACTTCCACAAACGGCTTGACTACCTCTTTGATATATATGATATCAGTATTCAATTGGGTTTGAGAACTGTTCAATGTAGTCAATAAATCAATTGATTGCCTGAGAGAAACCACAGCTCCTGTTCAACTCTCAATTTGAGTATGGCACACCTTAAATTCATCCATCATTTCCTTTACTAGTCTAGAAACAAAACATCCCAGAGATAGCTCTAGGGATTGCTCCACATTCCTCATCTCTTCAACCAGACTTGTCTTCAAATCTGCCACTGACTCTCTCAGTGCTTCTTTCAATTCAGCCTTTAAGGACTCAAGGTCCTCCTTGGTTACCACATTTTTAGCCACTGCAGGTAGGGTAAATAATTCATTTTGGGGTTGATCTTCCTCATCTGAATATCCATAAGAAAGTCCAAGAACCATATATCCTGGATCTGATGACAAACCTTCAATGTCATACAAAATAGATACTGAAACAAGATGCTCCCCCTCACTTAGAACATTCTCCTGAGGAATCTCTTATTCTGCTTGATGTAATTCTACAACTTCCTCTACAACTGCAACAGATTCAATATCCATTTTCTCTGAGTCATCAATGACTCTCTCATCAATAGACGCTACTTCTGATTCCTGATCAGGCACTGTCCTGACTATAATATCTATCAGAGGGCTCAAAATGAGCTCTTCTTCATCATTTTCCTCATCATCTGCTTCACCAGCAACCTCCTTTTCTCCATTAATAACACGATCTAATTCAGTTGCCTCATCCTCTTCAGAGGTGTCCTTAACAACATACTAACATGTTTCTTCTTCTTCTTCCTTAGTCTCAGGATCATTGTCCTTCAAAATAGTTTTTCTCATTGGTAGTTCTTTTGGACGGATAGCTTCTCCATAAGAAATATTTTGAGGCATAGGATTAGGAGGTAAATCAGGGTCTCCTCCTTCCTCAACTGATGTCTCTTCCTCCTCAGCTTCATCATCACTATAGACCGGTTCTGGCTCATCTGGTCCAAGACCAGGATCCCTCACATACTTTGGTCTAGAAGGATGATCTACAAGAGTATACTTGTCATATACTTTACCATCATCATTAACCCATGATTTCTTCCAAGGATTCCAGCTTACATTCATAAAGCTAGACAGAGTCCTGGTGAGGAAAAAGTTATCCTTTACCACAACAATTCCATCTTGAGGTCCAGCTACCTCCTTTGCCTTCAACAAAATAGAAATTAACTTAGAAAAGAAAATTGCATTGGAGTTAGACTTCTATCTAGTAATATCTTCAATCTGAATCATAAGAAATCGACACAAGTTCACCTTTACTCCATGTTTTAACAGATACAAAAAATAAATACCTTGAAATCTGAGGGTAGCAAAATCTCCTCTCCTTGGACTAATCACATGCTGAATGAACTTGAAAAGCAGTTTGTCCTCCCCTGCCATCTCTACAACAATGGCCCTTCTAGGAGTTCCATTTCCTGTCAACTCTAATAAGAAATCCTCATAATTGAAAAATTCATTAGCAGTAGGTATGGATTTTGAATAAAATCCATAATCACCTTCATGAGGAACTCTAAGGTTCTCAGCACATTCAATAGATGAAAACAAAATCTTTTGACCATTCACGTAGAAAATCATCCTGTTCTCCTCTTCTGACATCTCAAAACAGAAAAAATCATAAAACTCTTTTACCAGAGCTAGATAGTACGGTCCATTATTGTTTATGAAGCATTCGAGCCATCCTTGCCCTTGTAATATCTTCAGAATCAAGGACTTTCTTTCCAACAGCCATTCCACACATAACTCTTTTTTCCACTACAATTTCTCGCTTTGATAAATGCGGATTCACAGGATTCCTTCGAACAACATCTCTACTGCTTCCACTAGCACCAAAATTGGTTACTTTCTACTTCTTAGCTTGCAGTGCATCACTCCCTTCATCCACTGAGGGTCGCATCACAGGGGCCATTTCAGATTCTGAGGTTTAGGGTTTTGCGAGCTTGAGAGGTTTAGGTAGGAGGGATTCGAACAGACAGGTTCGCGGTGATTGAGTGATGTCTAGAGTCTGGTTTAATATCATTTAGGATTCAAATATAAAATAAATCTCATATTAAAAAGAAATTCAAAGTCTCGGCCTTAATACAAAAAGTAAAAACAATGTCAGAGATGTACCAGTGAGGTATCCTTAAACGGTGAGGTCTTTCCTAACGGTGAGGTGTCCTAACGGTGAGGCATCCTAAAAGTGTGGTGTCCTAATGGTGAGGTTCCCTAACGGTGAGGTTCATCTAATGGTGAGGTTCTCTAATGGTGAGGTTCATATAAAAGTGAGGTTCCCTAACGGTGAGGTTCATCTAACAGTGAGGTTCCCTAATGGTGAGGTCCATCTAACGGTGATGTTCCCTAATGGTGAGGTCCATCTAACAGTGAGGTTCCCTGACGGTGAGGTTCATCTAACAAGGAGGTTCCCTAATGATGAGGTTCATCTAACAGTGAGGTTCCCTAATGGTTTAATATTGATTTATCATTCCTAATTCATGTCTAATGAAAATTAATCTTTATGAACTTAAAGTCTTAGTGAAAATATTAGCTAATTGGAGTTCAGTGCCTATAAATTCAAGAGTTATATCACCTCTTTGATAATGATCTATTAGAAAGTGGTGTCTAACATCAATGTGTTTGGTTATAGAGTGAGACACAGGGTTCTTAGAGATATTGATCTCACTAGTGTTATCACATTTAATTGAAACATTTTTAAAATCAAATCCATAGTCCAATAAATTGTGTTTCATCCACAGAATCTGTGCACAACAACTACCAGTAGCTATATATTCTGCTTCAGCAGTAGATAGTGCAACTGAGTTCTGTTTCTTACTACACCATGATACTAGGGACTTTACAAGTAAATTACATGTTTCAGATGTGCTCTTTCTATCAAAATTGCATCCAGCAAAGTCAGCATCCGAATAACTTATTAAATCAAATGATCATCCTTTTGGGTAAAACAATCTAAAATTAGCAGTATTTTTAAGATATTTGAAAAATCCTTTTAACAACAAGTAAATGTGAATCTTTAGGGTTAGCTTGAAATCTAGAACACATATATACACTAAACATAATATCAGGTCAACTAGTAGTAAGATAAAGTAAACTCCCAATCATACCTCTGTAATTAGTTTGATCCACTGGTTTCCCAGTTTCATCAATATCCAATTTACAGGTGGTACTCATAGGTGTATCACTTCCCTTAATACGATCTAAACCAAAAAGTTTTAATAAATTCTTAGTATATTTACTCTGATTAAAAATAATACCATCTTTAGTTTGAAAGATTTGAAATCCAAGAAAGTACTTAAGCTCTCCCATTATGCTCATTTCAAACTCATTTTGCATAACCTTTGAAATATCAGTACATAGAGAATTTTTAGAAGATCCAAAAATAATATCATCAACATATATCTGTACTATTAAAAAATCATTTGAAATTATTTTTATAAAAAGAGTGGGATCAGCAATTCCTTTTGTAAATCCTTTTGAAATAAGAAAATTTGTAAGTCTTTCATACCAAGCTCTTGGGGCTTTTTTTAAACCATATAAAGCTTTAGAAAGTTTAAAAACATGATTTTTAAAGTGAGGATTTCAGAAACCAGGTGGTTGTTCTACAAAAACATCTTCAACAATAAAACCATTTAGAAAAGCACCTTTCACATCCATTTGATATAACTTGAAATTCAGATGTGATGAAAAGGCAAGTAAGATCCTAATTGCCTATAATCTAGCTACAGGTGAAAAGGTTTACTCATAGTAAATTCCTTATTCTTGATTGTAACCTTGTGAAACTAGTCTAGCTTTGTTTCTAATGATGTTTCCAGATTCATCAACTTTGTTTCTAAACACTCATTTTGTGTCTATAGTCAAAGTGTCTTTAGGTCTTTCTACTTGTTCCTAGACTTTATTTCTTTCAAATTGATTTAATTCTTCTTGCATAGCTATTACCCAAAATTCATCATTGGTAGAATCATTGATATTTTTAGGTTCTAACTGTGAAAGAAAATCTTGATGTTCAACCTGATTTCTTAGAGAATCTATAGTCTGTGTTCCTCTATCTAGATTACCTACAACAACATCTAAAGGATGGTTCATTAGAATACTAGTTGGTCTTGAAAAGGTAGGGCTAGAGATTTCAGGTTCATCAATAGGTTTGGAATCAACAGAAGTAGGTTATGGAAAATTTCCAGAGCTGGATGTTTTAACTATAGGTCCACTTTCTTTATTATTGAGGTCCAAAATAGAGTGATCATCTTCAATATTTTCAAGAGAGTTATTAGGTTCATGTGGAGCAGTTTCATCGAATTTGATGTGAACAGATTCCTCCACACATTTGGTTCTCTTATTGAAAACCCTATAGGATTTACTAGAAATAGAGTAACCTTGGAAAATACCTTCATCACTCTGGGATGAAAACTTGTCAAGATTATCTTTGGTATTAAGAATAAAGACTTTGCAACCAAAAAATCTGAAGTAGTTAACCTTAGGTTTCATATGGTTCCACAACTCATAAGGGGTCTTCTTAAGAATAGGTCTAATCAAGACTCTATTGATAATATAACAAGCTGTATTGACAGCTTCAGCCCAAAAATAAACAGGTAGGTCATACTCATTGAGCATGGTTCTGGAAATTTCTTAAAGGGTTCTATTCCTCTTTTCAATTACACCATTTTTCTGAGGTGTCCTAGGGGTAGAGAAATTGTGACTATAGCCATTGTGTGAGCAGTAGGATTCAAAATCATGATTCTTAAACTCACTGCCATGATCAATTCTCAAGGTTTTAATTTTAAGTCCACTAAAGTTCTCTACAGACATGGAATATTTAATAAAGTAAGAACAAGCATCACTTTTGTGAGCCAAAAAATATACCCAAGTATACCTAGAATAGTCATCTACTAGAACATAGACATAGTGCTTCCCATTTAAACTAGAAACTCTGGATGGTCCAAAGAAATCCATGTGAACCAACTCAAGAGGTTTAGAATTTCACACTTCTTTCTTTGATTTAAAAGAAACTTTATTTTTCTTTCCATTTTGAAAGGGATTACAAACTTTATCTGTTGGAAATTCATGTTTTGGTAGGTCTCTTACTTAGTTCTTCCTAGTAAGTTTTCTATGTGAATGTACATTGCAGTGTCCTAATCTTCTGTGCCAAAGACAAGACTCTTTATGAAAAGCATTTAAAAAAGTAATATTTTTCATAGCTAAAAAATTTAAATCAACAGCATAAACATTTTCATTTCGCAAAGCAGAAAATAATAAAGCAATTTTAGAATTAAAAAAATTTCAAGAATCATTTTGAAATTTAACATTGAATCCATCATCACATAATTGAGAAAGACTTAGTAAATTATACTTAATTCCATCAACAAATAGAACTTTAGAAATTAATTCCGAGTCAATGTTACCAATCTGGCCTAAGCCGATGATTTTCCCTTTAGAATTATCACCAAGAGTGAAAAACCCTCCATTAATTCTGACTAAGATTTTACAACATGAGAAGTCTCCTGACATATGTCTTGATCATCCACTATCCAAGTACCAAGTATTTCTAAAGGAGCTCTTTAAGAAGGTTCCCTACAAAACAGAGTTAGATAGAAATGATTTGGGTACCTAGATTTTCTTGGGTCCAGACAGGTTAGCCAATAAAACTTTAGGTACCCAAATTTGTCTTATGGGTCTTATGAAATTTGTAGAATCAATAGATTTTGAAAGATAAACTTTATTAGATCTGTAAATATGAATATAAATTGTTAAAGCATATGATCTTCTAGAATAATCACTATCTACATTCTGTCCAGATTTTGAAATAAATCTAGTTTTGGTAATTTTTCTTTTTCCTAGTTGGTATCCTATACCAGTAGTATATCTAGGTGCAATCTTCTTACCTAGAATTTGAGTAAGAGTGTATTTCCCATTTGTAAACTTTTATAAATCCTTCCTAAGTTGATCATTTGACAATTTCAGTTCAGTGTTTTCTTTATGCAACTGAGTATTATTTTCCATTTCTATGTCCAGATCAGATTTATGTTTAATAGTTAAAGCATACTATTTCTTTAAACCTTTGTATTTGTCTTTCAGATCATTACAGGTTTCTTCCAACATATCACAGTATTCAAACAGTTCAGATTTTGACATATTTTTAGAATTGGAATCATCTTTAGAATAATATGAATTTAAAGCAGGAGTTACAGATGTTACCTCAGAAGTGTTTATCATAAAACACATGTTTTCCTTATTTTTGTTTTCAGTCTCAGAAGCTTCAGATTCACTAGAGCTATCCTCAGAAGCACTCTAAGTAACCTTCATTGCTTTCTTATACATATTTTCCTTATACTCACATTTCTTCTTATATTTCATCTTTGGACAGTCTGCTTTTATATGTCCTTTTCTTTTTCATTCATAGAAGACAACTTCATCAGATTTCCTTTTTCCAGTGTCCCTTGCTGTCATACTTACCTTTGTAATGTGATTTTCTGAAAAACTTCTTCTTCCTATAAAACATCTTAAATCTTCTAGCTATGTGAGCCATTTCTGCATCACTGTCAGATGCACTTTCACTTTCTTCACAGCTTGATCTATCACTTACAGCTTGAAGTTTCTCCTTATCCTTATTCTTTGAAGTAGATGTCTTGAAAGCAACTGACTTCCTTTTTGGTTCATCTTCTTCTTCTTTGTTTAACTTAATCTCTTCTTCATACATCATTAACTTACCAATAAGTTCCTTAACTGGCAGTTTACCTATGTCACAAGATTCTATGATTGAAACAGAAGTGCCCCTCCATCTATCAGGTAGGCATCTCAAAATTCTCACGATCTTCTCCTTTGATGAAACATCCTTTCCCAGTGAGATCATTGTATTGAAAATTTTGTTAAACCTGAGATATGTATCAGAAATGGGTTCATCAGGCTTCATCTTAAAATTATCATATTTAATAGTATAGGTATTCAATCTCATTTCCTTAACATTAGTTGTTCCTTCATGAGAAACACCTAAAGTATCCCAAATTTCATAAGTAGTTTTACAAGAAGATATTCTATTAAATTCCTCATCACCTAAACCACAATACAGAGAATTCATAGCTTTGCAAATATTATTATGAGCTGTCTTAGTGGCTTCATTCCAAGTAGATCTAATATTAGTGGGAATTTTATATTCAGTTTCTATGGAAGTACAAATATCAAAACCCATGCTTTCTAAATGAATTTTCATCTTAATCTTCCACTGATCATATTTGTTTCCATTGAAAAATAGTGGTCTATTAGTAGCAACACCTTCAAGTCTGTTATCCATGATAACTAGGTTGAAACAAAAATTTAAAGAGATCAAAATTTAGAAATAAGATAAATTTTAAGAACATTAAAATACAACTACAATCACAGTTGAAAAATAGAGTACTTCAGAAAATATTTTAGCCCTGTGATACCAAATGTTGGTTGGAGTGGATACTCAAGAGGGGGGGGGGGGGTGAATTGAGTTCCAATTTAAAATTTCTGTTTAAAAAAACTTTCACTAAAATCCCCCAATTTAAAATAAAAATTGAATTCTAGTGAATTTTAATTAAAGAAAACTTTCAGTTAGGTTCTCAAGGGATTTATTAATTCCCAGTTAATCTAATCAGAGGATAAGATTGGCTTTTGAAACTAACCTAATGATTTTCAAGTAGTGAAAACACTTTCTAATTCAATTATCAGAGTAACTTTGAAGAAATGTTTAAGTTTTAAAGCACATAGCAGTGGAATAAAAGTTTTAGATAAAACTAAATAAATCACAGCAGATATAACCAAGAGGTTCAGTCTCAATCCGAGACTTAGTCCTCCCAACAATTTATATAAATTTGATCCACACCCCGGATCGGGGTTCACAATAGTTTACAACTATCCAGGTCAAAGACCTCTACCACAGTTCTACGTGGGAAACAAAACAATAGCAAAAATAGATGTCCAGGTCACACACGACCTCTACCACTATCCATAGTGGGAAATAAATGATGTAAGGAGTTTGAATGAGGATTTACAGATCCTCCAGTTAAGGTTTAGGAGATAGTGTGTGTAAAAATTAAAACAGATGATACACACTGCTTGTAATGTAAATAATAAATCACTGAGCAAGATATAGAGTTTAGAATGGCTCAAGTGATTGCAGTGTAGCTCTGGACTCCTTCAAACTTGATCAGAAGTGGTTCTGAGTCCTCTTCTGGTTTTTTTTTTCTGAAAAATAGAGTGTCGTCTGCTTGACATCTAGGTTTAGAGACAGTGAAATGTAGTCGATGAAGTTCTTCAAAATCTTCGTGAATGTACACAGCTCTTCTTGGGTAAGCATGAGTGTGTATGAGCTTCTGTGTCTTCTTGGTTGTGCATGTATATTTCTATGAGCTCTTCTTGTGTATGTCGCTTATAGATCACTTTTTTATTCGCCTTGTATGTATCTCATGTGTCTTGTATTTATCTCTCTCCTTTTACAACAATAGGGACTTCTCATATTTATGGAACAAGCTTCAGCAAAAGAAATGATTTCTTTTTTGCAAGTACGAGGTACGGTTCCCTGACATCCAACAACCTTCATTAAATAAATGAAGCATTAAAATATAACTAATATGACCGTTGTTTAGATTAAATAATGATAAAGAAATTAAGGCAACATCAGATTCTCTGGAATGGTAGCTTTGGATATCGGTAGCCTTGTGTAATGGTAGGTCTCTATATCGGTAACCTCTTGTATAACGGTAGCCTTTCTATCGGTAGGCTTCATGTCTTTCGGTAGACTTAATGTACCAGTGACCTTTCGTGTAATGGTAGCCTTTATGTACCGGTAGCTTCCTTGGTGTATTAGTAGACTTCCTTCGGTAACTTGTCTGTAACGGTAGGCGTGTCTGTATCGGTAGGCTTTATGTACCGACAGGCTTGCATAATGTTAGACTTGGTGTACCAGTGACTTTCATGTATCGGTAGGCTTTTCATATCAGTGACCTTCACATATCAGTAGGCTTTGCATATCGGTGACCTTCACGTATCGGTAGGCTTTGCATATCGGTTACCTTCAGGTATCGGTAGGCTTTTCGTATCGGTGACCTTCACGTATCGGTAGGCTTTTCAAAATGGTGACCTTACCATATCGGTAGGCTTTGCATAACGGTGACCTTACCGTATCGGTAGGCTTTGCATAACGGTGACATTACCGTATCAGCAGGCTTGTTGTATCGGTGGACTTGATCGGTTACTTTGTTCTGTAATGGTGACCACCTGTCTGTTTAAGCATTCTATTGGCAGAATGGGTAAAGTTAAAATATATATCCATTCAGTAACTGAATTCTCTGAAGATAATATAAATATTGTAATATACAAATATGTGGATGGTGTACATAAATATTGAAATAAGTAATTAATCATTAATTAATATAGGAACTATCAAACTATACTTGAACATAATTGAGATTATCAAAATATAATTGAGCATAATTAAAATATGATTGAGCATAGTTGGGATTATCAAAATATAATCGATCATAGTTGGTATTATCAATATATAAGCGAGCATAGTTGGGATTATCAAAATATAAGTTCAACTAATTCTCCCAGAGGGATCAAAAAATTAGAATCCTATTTGAATTGTACATCCAAATCATGAATTAGATTTCAAACTAAAATCTAAGGCAATTTAGCTTCTCCCAAAAGTTCATGGATTATATGGTGAGGATCTAGAAAAACACATTAAGTAATTCAATGTGGTATTATAAAAAATGAAACCAAGAAATATAAATAAAGATTAAATAAAACTATGAGCATTCTTATTTTCACTTTATAGATATAAAAACGATTGGATATATTATTTACCACTTGAAGACATAACGTGATGAAATTTTCTGAAATTCCATTTCTTGTAGAGATTTTTTAAAATACCAAGGACTAGGGATTATGAAATCATAAAGGGATTTAATGTATGAGTACTAGGAGTGATTAAATAAGTCATGTGCATGCTTATCACATCACTAAATCAGTGAAAACTCCACATTTAATAATTTTATAAATCCTTACACCTATGGGGATTACCATGGTGGATTCTATTGATAGAGGGGAATTGGTAAAAAAACCTCAAGATTCACATAAATTGATCCACAATATGGAAGAAAACATTAAATAATTTGGTTATCAATATACACAACCTATTAGAGGAGTACATCAGGTAGGTACTTATTCTACTGAAAATAGTCTAATTGATACTAAGTTAGATATATTAAACGATATGAAGAGATAGATTTATTTGGATCACAAGGAAGCCCATCTGACTTCTACACGGCCTTATAGATTTTTCACTAAACCAGACCACCCAACAGATTTCCCCCTAAATACAAGTGATAGAGGATTTTGTAACCATATTCCTTGGGAGACCATATTAGTATCAATAGTAACCACACCCCCCAAATAAGTATTATTAATTCGTATTAACATAAAATCAAGGGTGGAAATATCACCCATACCTGAGTTATAGATTTGGACAATAAAAAAAGTATTCCTTTTCAACAAAACATCTAGCATCCATTTCCTTAACAATATCTTTTTTAATATCCCCAAAGGAAATTTTAATCCCAAGAATAATTCTTTTTTAAAAAAATAGGTGAATTATTAAATAAAGGTATATTTTAATATTGATGAAGTTTTTAAAAAAATTGTTCATAATCAGCATAATGAGACAATGAATCAATTTTTGGAGTTAAGAGATCTAAATAAACAAATGGGCAAGATTTCCACCACCCTCCATGAACTAGTAAGTAATAAATATAGAAATATTACTTCTCAACCTACTCCAAATCCAAAGGGGAATGTTAGTGCCATAAAAATGAAAAGTGGGAAGAAAAATAATAATACATATACACCTATCAATACATTATGATTCCCCATAGTCCTAGATAATTCCCATTCAAGACCAACTGATGAGAAACCAAAGGAGAAAGAAAAAGTTTAGAAAATAATTTATTATATTCCTCATAAACTACTTTAATTCTTGAGTAGATCTATACCAACAAAGAGTATGGATAATGAGGGGATGTAAAGAGAAATTTTAGATACATTCAAGCATATTGAGACCAATATCTCTCTACTTGAAGAAATCAATAAAAATTTTAAGGTATGAAATGTTTTTGAAAGAACCTTATAAAAATATAAGAGGGATAAAAATAAATAAGAATATAAACCTTAGGGGGGAATTTATCTACACTCATTACACCATACATGGAAAAGTCTATAAAGTACATGGACCCTGGTATATTCACCATTCCATGAACCATAGGAGAGTTTAATTTCTGTGATGTTTTATGTTATTTAGGATCCTAAATTAATGTCATGCCTCACCATGTTTTCTATTTCTTGTAGGTTGGTGAGCTAAATTTAACAAGGGTGGTCGTAAAATAGGATAATAGGGTCACAACATACATGAGGTAAGTCATAAAGAATTTCATTGTTCGAGTATGGGGCATGATATTTCCTAAGGATTTCTACATGCTGCATATGGAGTATGATCAGGTAAGTTCTCATCCTACCATCATTATTGGAAGACCCTTCCTCAAAACATCCAATAAAATAATAAATTTTAATGAGGGTAAACTTTGTAGGGATTTTATAGATGATATTATGTGGTTTAATTTTTTAGACTCCATGAAGTACCCCATAGAGGACCACTATGATTTCTTTTACTCCGATTCTGACCCATCTTGTAATGAATCTCTAAATTTGATTTTTAATATTTTAAAAATAGAGCTCAGTCCATGAATAAAGAGATATTGAGATTATATCTAGTTTAATTTCAACAAAATACTATCATAGTAGTTTATCATGATTAAAACACACAATTTTTTGATTTTGATATGAATTCAAATTCTGATTTTGGGTATAAAAATTTTCATTATAACATGGATGTTGACTTTTCAGATGGATTTTATTGACTATTAACCGATTCTGATAATGTATATTCAAATCCCAAAAATCCTTGAACACATATACCATTTAAAAAATCATTTCCATCAATAAATAACCCACCTAATCTTGGAAAAAAGCAATTTACACCAAACATAAAATATTCATACCTGTTGAATGATAAAAAAAATTCCAAGGATAATTGCTTATAAAATCTTACATGAAAAGGGAAAAAAATTAAATATTTTAAGGGATAATATTATGGAATTCGAGTGGTCCTTATCATACATAATAAGAATTATCCCCTCAATTTGTACCCAAAAGATTATTTTTGATAATAGGGAAAAATCAGTTTGGAAACAACAAAAGAGACTTAAACAAACACTATTATAACTTATAAAAAATGAGGTTGATAATTTTCTTGAGGTGGTTATAATTTTACCTAATTTCTTACTCTCACTGTGTTATCCATATCAATGTTTCACAGAAGAAATTTGAGCTCACATTTATAAAGAATTAAAATGATGAGTTAGTTCCTGTAATAGTACAAAATAGTTGGTGAGTATGCATAGATTATTGGAAACTAAAACAATCTACTCAAAGAAAATTTAACACTACCATTAATTGAAAACAAAGTTGAGATAATTGAGATATGAAATAATATTTCTTCTTAGATAGATCTCTTAATATTTTCATGTTTCCATTATAGTAGAGGACCAAGAGAAAAAGACATTAACCTACTCATTAGGTATATTTTATTACTGAAGGAATCCATTTAGACTTTATAATACCCATGTTACCTTTCAGAGAATCATGGTAAGTATCACTTCCTATTTACTTAAAAATTTCCTGGATGTATTTATAGATGACTTTACTATGTATTTTCATCATTTGATGAGCGTATCTTGAGTTTGGATTATGTGTTTCATTGAGAAAAATCTGGTTTTGAACTTTGAGAAATTTAATTTAAGGTAGATAAGTGAATTATCCTAGGCCATTTAGTGTTAAAAAATGGAATTGAGGTTGATATATCTGAGGTAAAAATTATTTCATCACTTCCATTTCCTATATATTTACATGATATTCACTCATTCCTTGGACACACTAGTTTTCATTAACATTTCATCAAATATTTGAATAAGATATCTTTACCCTTATCTCGATTACTTCAAAAACATGTTGAATTGTTTTTTGATGATTCATGTAGGGAATCATTTTATTAGCTAAATATGATTTTGACCACCACACCAATCATAAAACCCCCATGTTGGGATATTCCATTAAATATTATGTAGGATGATTCAAACATTATAGTTGGGGTTGTCTTATCGAATATTTTGGAGGGATATTCACATGTAATTTTCTATGCTTTAAGGACACTGGATTCCACCGAATAAAACTAAAAAACCCAAAAAATATGTTTATTTTTGTTATATTTTATTTATATAAATCATTTTCATATTTATTAAGATCTATATTAGTTTTTTTATTGACCATAAGGCTATGTGGTACCTCTTAAGGATTCCATATGCAAATCCCAAAGTTATCTTTTGGATGATCCTTATTCAAGAATTCAATATGAGATAAAGGAAAGTAAGGGGTTAGATAACATTTTGGAAGACCACATTAGTAGGATTACTCACACCCTAGAGGATGTCAATTTCGACCAGGTACCACTTCGGGTCACATTTATGGATGATTATATTTATAGACTCTTATGCATTCATCCTCGGTATTCTAATTTATTTAACTATCTTTTTGACTCTGAAATTTCTACAAATTAAAAAAATATAGAGTCCAAAAATTAAAGATTGAATCTAGGTTTTATGTGTGGGATGATCTAAACCTATGATGCATGTTTAGTGATCAAGTTATTTTTAAGTGTCTTCTTGATCATGAGTTTGAGTTTGTTATGAATTTATAACATACACCTACTTGTAGAGGACACTTTGGACCACAAATAAACATCTTGGAATGTATTATAATCTATATTATATTGGCATAGCTTTTTCCATGATTCTCATGCGTTTTACAAGTCATGATCATGTTTAAAACACACTGGAAATATTTCTTGGAGACCTAAGATGCCTCACAATCTCATATTATTCTGATATTTTTTATGTATATGGAATTTATGTTATGGTTCCTTTTCCAAGATCATTTGTTTTTTTAAATTTTGGTTTATGTTGATTATTTTATTAAATGGGTGGTGTAAAAGACCACCAGGACTATTTATTCTCCTGTTATGATCAATTTTGTAAAGACATAGAATTTTTTAGGTTTGGAATACCAAAGTTCATCATCAGTGACCTAGGGTCACAATTCTTCAATTAAAATTTGGATTCTCTCCTTTGGATGTATGGGTTAATGCATAAAACTTATACTATGTACCGCCCTAAAAAAATGTCTTGGACAGAATTTCAATTTGGGGGTTGAAAGAAATTTTAGATAAAACCATGTAGAATAACAGAAAGGATTTGAGAAAGTGATTGGATGATGTTTATTGGGATTATAGGATGACATAAAATACTCCCATATGCAAGTCACCATTTTTTATTTTTTTTGGAAAACCTTCCATATCCCCATGGAATTAGAGCATCCAACATTTTGGGTGATAAAGATGTGAAATATTAATTTTGTCCAATTACGATATCAAACGAAACTTCTACTTTAATAGCTTGAAAAGATCCAATTATCATCCTATAAGAAATAAAGGATCTATAAATATTGAGAAAAAGAAAAAAAATATAATATAATCAATAAGAGGGATATGTGGGTGAAAAATTCCTTCCCTATAGTTCATGATTGAATTGGATGCTTGGTAAGTTGCATTCCAAATGGTTAGGGACTTATTTTGTATCAAATTTTCTTGATTATGGTGTCGTATATAGAATAAAATAGGACACAAGAATGATATTTATAATCAATGGGAAACATTTGAAGTATTAAATTGAGGGACTTCCCACTTATGCAGTGGATTTCATCACATTTCATGACCCCATCATTACTTGAGAATATCAGGCTTTCGTTAACCCTTTCACTTTTATATTATTTTTCATATTTAAAAATCTCCATTTCATGGGAATTTATCATATCATAGGTTCATATAGAGTATAAAATAATATTTTAAGTGTGGTAGATGAGGCAAAATGTTGGGGTATCTTCTTTAGTGTTTTAATTTGTGTGTTTTTAGGTGTTTTATGTTAATTAAAAAAAACACCATGTAACATTCCCATTCAGATGTAAAACACGTGAAAAATTATTTTTAAAAAAATTAATTTGTAGCATGATGAGAATGTGAATGATTTTATCATTAAAGGTTGATTTTTTATTTATGCAAGTCATCGATGATATGATTAGTTGTGTCGTTATAAAACTTTTTAGATTTTGACACCATTCATCAATATATTTGTTCATGGTAAAGTTTGTCATTGGTTTTTCCACAAATATTCATATTCTTCCATGAATAGTGAAAATTTTCCTATTAAATTGAATGTATAGCCAAGTTATTCAAATTTCTTATTATATCAATGGTTGTTCCATATGATAATTTCTCTTCTAATCATTTTTATTACTATATCGAATTAACCTATGTGTGTATGCCAAATATTTGACAGTTTTATGACCTGAAGAAAATAAACAAAAAAACCTAAAAAAAATAATGAAAATAAAAAATCTATTTTATTATATCAATAAATAGTGGAGTTATGAAATGTATAATATGTAGGGATATATAGGTCGGAGACTTAAGGTTTGGATTTTTAAATACTTAAGTGAGTGGGTATTGAAATTTTATTGCAAAGGATTATAGAACAAGTTCATTGCAATTAAACTAGGTAAGAAAAAATATTTTATTTGACCTAAATATATTTATTAAATGGTGGGGATATAAGATTGAAATGGTTGACACACACACAGGGGGAATTGATGTCATGGTAGACCCATAAATACTTTCACTATGAATAGTGTCATTAGTCTCATTAGATTTTGTTTGATACAATTTATCAGTTAATTACTTTAAAATATATTGACATTAAGTTGTTGATGAGATTATTACATCAACTATATTTCCACTGTGGATTGTTAAATATGAACATGCATATCTTTTCATAATTTTTTGAATACATGACATGTGAATTTTCCCTAGAGTACTAAAGGGAAAGTGTCGGGAAGTTGATAAAACAATTTTTTGTAGAGAAATTTATTGATAATAATTTAAATTATTTTCTCATATTGTGTTTAATATGTTTATTTTTATAATTTTTGAGATTAGATAATTGATTTTCATATTTGTTGAAAATTATAATTTTTACCCTTTAAAGTGTACTGTTTCATTTTGGTAGTAAATATTTTTTATAGATTATATGAAATTTTAATTTTATTAAATAATTAGTCACTTAATTTCTTACAAATTTCATTTATATCATGTAGACTGGATCATGAATTTTATTTGTGTAAATGGGTTATGAATTCAATGTTGGGATGAACTCTCTAGATTCAAAACTACTTCACCATTTGGAAAAAATATTCTAAATTTGAAATTTTATTTGGTTCAATTTTTGATATTATATTGAGATAACAATTTTTCACAAACAATCCTTCTGTTATGATATATTCTCGGTGTGTTTTTAAGGTCAACAAGTCAGTTAAAATTGGATTAAAATATTTGATCGAATTCCCCATTCACACATGTAATGTCATAAAACCCAAGCCTCCCTTACAATCTATAAATGTGTGTTGTTATCATTTGGATGTGTTTTCATGTGAATTAGAGGACTGAGAGTAGAGGGTAATTGGTTAATTTTTATTTTACAGCATAATTTTAGGATAAAATCTCTCAATCTAGGATCTCCTCCAAAATGATATTCTTTTCCATTTCTTTGTTGTGGAATTGTTCTTGCAATAAAATATTCATTTCTCTTCCATTTATTCTTTTATTTACAATTTAAATATTATTTAATTTAATTATTTATTCTATATCCTAGGAGGAGAAATATTATTGGGTTATATCCTTTCTATTCCTTTTCACATTAAAAATGTTTCTATGATGACTACACTGCCCGTGGTAGAGTAGTTTTATTAGTAATAGATTTAATTATCACCTTTAATACTTATTGGTTTTGAATCAGTGAGATAATATTTTTTACATAATATTATTTGTGAATTGATTTTTTAACTTAAAGTAAACTAATAAATCAATTGAACAATTAACATAAAACATTTGAGGTCGAGTGATGTGTGAATTGTGAGAGTAAAATCTTAATCATTAAAATAAAAAACATATGATAAATTTTTAGAGTTAAAATATAATCCCTAAACTCAATTCATCCCCATATTTAGTATCTATATGATCCATAGTTCACCATTGACCAAAATATATCCTTGGAATGAAAAATAAATAAGTGTGCTATGATAGAATGTTCTGTAACTATCCTAAGGATTAATTAATTTGTTATTTTTGGTTGAGGTATATTATCATAGGGTTAAGGGGTTAAAAAATTATGGGATCACAATTAAGTGGATGTTAATTTAAATGATAATTATTAATAATTAAGTTTAAAGGTATATTTATATCAATTATAGTTTCTAAAACATATTTTCTAAAAAAAATATTCTCATTTTTTTATCAATAAAATTTTAAAAAGAAAAAAAATAAAAATTAAAAAATTATTACAACATACATATTTAAGTTTTACAAAGTTTAAAACCCCATCTTTTTAAGCAGTTTGTTTCTTTTGTTTTATTTTTTATGTTCAAAATACATTTATTATGTTGTCTTATGTACTTCCTCCTCAGATAATGGCCTTGGTTAGACACTCTACTGCACCTGAGAACCAAAAAACAACACATAATTTGAGAGTGCCCATGATAACATCTTTCATGAGACTTTCCATATAAATACATATTTATATTTTCTTCTTAATTCAAAGAATAATCTTTAGTAATGTGTGGAAAAACCACTATATTGGTATCTCTAAAATCTAGTCTGAGTGAGAGGAGGTATTGAATCATTTTATTCCTTCAATTGTGGTAGTTTGTTCCATATAAGTTAGGTACTTATTAAAGCTTCATAGTTTTTATGTTATCCATTCTAAATATATTATTTTAATATTTTATAGAGAACCATTCAATGATACCAATTTCTATTCCTAGATATTATTGGATCACTAAGAGGGGGAGGGGTGAATTAGTGATCACTTTTACTTTTACTAGTAATTCCATTTTAACCCAACCCATCAAACTTTTTAAGGTTATTTATCCACTCAATAATCTCTTAAATCCCCACCTTCATGTATAGTAATAATAATTAAGGGATCAATAAAATGTATTTAAAAGGTTTTGCTGAAAGATCTAATACATTCCAGATTGGTTATACCCCAAATAAATATTCTCCTATATCTTCAATAAATAATCTATAATAAAGAGTTTTATGTGATCTTCATAAGTTCTAGTGTCTACTAGAAGATAAAAAATCTCATTAACAAAAATATCCCACAATGAAAGACCTTGGATTACTTCTACTGAACTATATACCACTGGCTGTTGGTCCACCTCCAAGAGTATATAGATGTAAATGTTTAAATTTGTGATCCCTCAAGAACATCAGTAGTAGTGTTTGTCTTGATACTTCAACTAGATCATGAGTGATATAGATCTTCCTTAGTCTTCCTGAAAACTCAAGTGCATAGTAGTTCCCCTTTTTCTCAAATAGATCCCTACTTTGAATCATTATCGCTCCTTAATAATTATATATCCGGCTCTCATAATTATATCGCATTAGTATTTAGGAGTATCCAATCCTCTACTATATTATTATTCACTATCCTATATATATTTATAATCCAACAATATCCTGAAAATATTATCCCCCATATTCAAAATATGAAAGTTCAATGGTCTTCGATAGATGTGATATTCTCTTATCAGAAATGGTTAAAAAATTACTTATTTTCTTCCCCATTAAAAATCTGTTTTGTTCATGTTAAAATAATATTATAAATATCCTGAAGTCCTAGGTAATTTTCTTTTTTAACCACCACAAAATCTTCTTCTTTAAACTCATTAGAAATATCCATGTGCATTGATTCATGCATTTCTACCACATGGACCCCCAATTTATGGTGTTTAACTCATATAAATATTTTTTCATCTCTATATTTATCTAAAAATTCTCTAAGTCTAAAATATTTAGGCTAAAGTCTTATGATTAGCTTCTAAATAATTACACTCAAGTAATACGATCCATCTTTAAAGGCTTATGTTCTGCATTAAAATACTTATGATGCAACTAATAAACTTACATTTTTAAGTCATATGAGCTTTCCAAAAGACTTATGATTCATGGAAAATTATTATGGTTTAGTTCAATGAGGTATAATTGGGAAATGGTCATAATCAGATTACTATATTTAAATTATTATATTCATGACAAAAAATTTATGACCCCTTTAAATAAGCTTCATTTAAAAAAGTAACTTGTTCTTCTTCAAAACATTATATTTAATTTGATATCGGTCACTCAATATCCATTTTATTCTATACCACTTCTTGAATAACAATCTCATTTTGATGTTTAATCAATGATGAATAGATAAAGTGTATCATATGATATTTTTTTAGAACATCCAAAATATGAAAACTCAGATATCTACCTATTAGACCATCCATAAAGAAGACATATTTATTGAACACATGAATAAAAACTCAACCATGTCAAATGACTATGATAATCATATCAAAAATTTGTCTAGAAAGACCTTATGTATTAGTCTATATTAAACACATGTATGAATTCATTGACTATGTGGATCGACAGTGAGGCTGTCAATTGACCATGTTGTATCAACCACATGAAAAAATATTAGTATTAGTGGGAAAATCACATATAGAACCTTCACACAACTCAAATCATGTATCCCTGACAATACTATATGAATGACCACTCATCACACCAAACATATACTGAAATATTAAAAAAATTCAACCAAACCATTTTTGGAACAACAAAAGGAAAGGATAATAATGGGATGAATATACTATTAGACTTATTATGAATGGGAATATATAAGGATTTAACTTATGAAATTTTATAAAAATGAATATAATTTTTAACACATTGACCTAGATTCCAAAATCCCAATAATTTAGATGATATGAAAAATAGCCTCAACTTCTTCCCCCAATCGCTAGAGGTAGTTGACAAGTAGCGAGGGATAAAATAAACTACATGGAATAATTTTCTCTCAAACAAAAAAAAATAAACCATTCATTCTTATGTAAAAAATATTTAACATAATAGATATTTTACACAACTCTAAACATTAGAAACAATCATTTACTACAAAATAAACACAAATCTAACATAAAAAATATAATAGAAGGGATACATTCTGACATTATAATAATATTATTTTACTACAAGACAAAATCTCTAATAAGATAACTCCCACATGAAACTGTGGATCACCATTGAAAAATGAAAATGTATTCCCTTTCAAACATAATTAATAATCATTTCTAAATGTTCAACAGAGTTCACATATGGTAGGTGAGTTTAAACTATGTTGTATTTCTTATGTAAATCCAATACACATCCATGTATAAACAATTTCAATAATAAATACCAATCAATAATGATAAATCAAAAATACTTTAAAACAAAAACATTTGATTCATCAAAATATTTTTAAATAACCAAAACACTATTTGTAAATAATTCCATAAATCCTGTAAAAATATCAACCCGATTTACAATTATATACATTTCAAAAAAAATATTTTGTCATGACCCGTCTTCTCGGGCCCGTGCCGTGACTACCCCAAGCCCGCCTTCCATAGGCCAAGGGATGGAAACTGGCATTGATGGAGTATTCCCTATAACTAGGAAGACATTGCCTGTATAACCTATAAAAACATGCAACCAAGCACACAACAAGATACGAACTCAAGTAAACTGAATAGTAATAAGATTAAGTGCAGTAAGTAAAAGGGTCTAGAATACAAGCCCAACTGGAAAGTACAAGGAAAACTTAAAAGTATAAGAAAACTGATAGGTGAAAAGTAGCTCCTGGATCGTCCACCATGGATCCTACATTAAGGGTAGGTACAGCTCATGAACAGCTAACTATGTGGTTCTCCTCGTCTAAGGTCCACCTCCGAGCTTCCTCCAATCCTGGTACCCTCATCCTCTGTCAGCGCTGTCCATCGTTTGTAGCAAACAAAATGAAGTGTAGGCGTAACCCATGCAGGTTTGAATATAACGATACTCAGTAGGGATCCTGAGACCCTCAAGGTCTCACAAAATACAAAAAGGATAAACCCAAAAGATGGAAATAACTGATAAACCTACTTAGGTATATGTCCATACATATACCTAAGTTATCAAGTAAACCTATCTCAATCATGATGAAAACATAGAGTCCAAATCCAATGCTCGAAGCTCAAATGCTCCACAAAGGAAGAAATACCACGAAGAAAATTACCACACATGTATGCCACACAAAATAATACCACCAAGGTATTTCCACGAAGGAAAGTAACACATAGATACAAAATCAACTCACACTAGGTATAACATATGTAAAGTAGTAGAGATGATTAGATGTAATTACTGAATCATATTACTCTATTAAGAGGTAGACCCACGAATAATATCTAATCATTATCAGATACATATAGGATCTCTAGGTGCTGACCTATAAAGGATCACTCGGTGCTGAGCCACATAGGATCGCTTGGTGATGACCCACACAAGATCGCTAGGTGTTGACCCACACATGGTCGGTCGGTGCTGAACCACACAAGATCGCTAGGTGATGACTGAAACAGGATTGATCGGGTAGTCTGGCATGGAATCCTAGAGCGGTTCCATGTGGGACCCTCCATCTCAAACCCATGAAGAATCTCTTTTTTAAGTCACAACCTGCTACTGGGTTCCCCGCACTATGCTCACTTATCTCTGAGAGGGTCTAATCCACAAGCCACTGGTTGATACTCCAATTTCCACGAAGATCCATGAAGAAGTAACCTAAAGTACCTACACGTCATAGGGGTATCAATGCATCAAATGGTGCATCAATCAGACAACCAGTCTGTGAGTTATTAGCCTTTTAGTCCTGACGTCCTGGTTGGATTCATGCTCGATCCAACCCAACCATTTCCCAACGTTATCCAAATCTTCAGTGGGGTATACCAATGGGACTTCCTCACTCCATGGTTTCCATTACCATTGGTGGTTCTTCAATCAGATGTTTGGTGCCAACGATATGGCCAAAAGAGCATAAATGGTTCGTAGTGGGTCTGGGTCCGGTCTGACCCGGTCGGACCAACCCAACCTGACTTGGCCTGGGCTGACTCGGTTCAGGTCGACTCAATTTTATGGCTCTGGCCCAGCCCACGCTGGGCGGCCAGGCCGCGGGGGTTACATGGGGGTGCGGGGTGGCTCTGTTGTGGTGGTGCCGCGGGGGCGCGAGTCTATGGGGCCGCGGGGTGGCTCAGCCATGGGGGTGCCACGAGGGCACCGAGCGGCTCGACCGCGGTCCGCATGGCAAGGCCACGGGGTGGATTGGCCACGGGAGGCGTAGCGAGGCCATGGGGTGGCTTGGCTGCAGGTGGTGCGGTGAGGCCCCGGGGTGGTGCGGTGAGGCCGCGGGCGGCGTTGGTCGCGGTCGACAGAGGTCATTGTTCCATCACCTTCTTCATGGCCAGCTGTGTTGCCGACCGCCATTCTCGTGCCCCTTTGTGGTTGGTCGCTGACCTCCACACATTGCGAAGAACACTAAAAATCATCATAAGAATTGCAGAGAGGACATGAGATGTCTTTTAGGCCCACACTCTCCACATTAGTGTGGTAGAAAGCGGCTATAATCTCTCTTGAATTATGAAGAGTTGTCAAGAAAGAAATGAGAAAAATTTCAAACAACCACCCTACCTCATTTTATTTGTCAATGAAGGTTGCGATGAAGGGGATGATGTTGTTGGGGATAAACAGAATTTGGTGATGTCGGCATTCCCTTGATCATTGGTTTGTTGACGTTGAAGGCATTCCTCATCGACGATTGTTCTAAGGAAGAAGTTGGATTCTGTGTTCTTCATTTGGCAGAGTGTTCTTCATTGGAGGGATTTCTCCCAACCCTCTATGTTTTGCCCTTTTTCCAAGAGTTTCCCCCAATTCCATCCAAAAATGAATTATCCAGCATTATAGAGTATGTTATCATAATTTCAAATTGTAATAATTAATTAATTGAGTTGGTGTATTATTTAAAGTGGGGGTGTCATAATTAATCAAGGGGAAGTTCAAGAGAATTCCCCTCATTTAAATGGGAGGTTCAAATGGAATTAATCCTTGGGTGGTCCCCACTACAATAACCTTTCATGGGAGGTTAGTTCAGGTGGTCTCCACCACCATAACCTCTCATGGGAGGTTTAGTTTATGTGGTCCCCACCTATGAAATATCCACAAAGAGTTTAAACCAAAAATAAAAAAAATCAACACAATTTTATTTTTATTTTATTTTTTCATGAATATGTGAAAAGATAACTTCCACCCTCGACCTACTGCAGTCGAGATGAAGGTCTCCTTAAGTGAATAATGGTTCTTCAAGTTCAACAATGCCCTTAGATTTAAATTCCAAGCACCGGTTAAAAATTAATAAAATCTCACTCGAATGTTTATGAAACGTACCTGAAATAATGTTCAGAAATTCATTCAGGGCACTATGGGCCTCAGAATCATGTGATGTCAGTTTTTACGAACTCATAAAATGACCATATATTTAAAAAAAATGACATGGGAATTCTGGGTCTTTACATTCTCTCCACCTTAGGGATTTACATCCCCATAATCCACAACTCAAACTAAGGGAACAAGTGGGGCTACTGAGCACAAATCTGAGCCTCATGCTCGCATGTTCTCTTTTAGAGGTTCTCGTGCTACAAGCGAATGTGCACCAGAGGTATTGACCATCCACGAAGGACCCGCTCCTGTCGATCCTCAATCTCTACTGGAACCTCCATAAAAGTCTCCCCATCATCAACATCGAGCTCACCATGGTCAATGATGTTAGAAGGGTCGTGCATGTATCTCTTTCGCTGGGATACATGGAAGACATCGTGAACCCGGTGCAACTGAGATGGAAGAACTAAGTGGTAAGACACCTCTTAAACTCTACTGAGGACCTGAAAAGGACTAATTAACCTCTAAGATAACATGTCACCTTGGCCAAATATCCATAATCCTCTTTGAGGTTAGACCTGTAGAAAGACATGGTCACCATCCTCAAACTCCAGAGGTCTCTAACATCTATTATCATAGGAATTCTGCCTACTTTGTATAGTCTTAATCCACTCCTAGATGATCTGTACCTTCTCTGTGGTATCCTATACCATCTCTGGTCCCACTAGTGTTGTCTCCCCTGGGTCGGTTCATCACAAAGGTGATCAGCAAGGTCACCCGTACAACACCTCCAAAGGTGCCATCCCAATGGTGGAGTGATAGCTGTTGTTGTATGAAAACTCCACCAAAGGTAAGAGATCCTTCTAGCTTTGATCAGAGTTGAGGATACTAGCACGTAGCATGTCCTTGAGGGTCTGAATGGTCCGCTCAGTCTGGCCATCTGTCCAAGGATTGAAGGTGGTGCTCAAATGAAGCTACGTCCTGAAAGCCTCCTGTAACCCCTTCCATAGCTGGGACGTAAAACACACATCACAATCAGAGACAATCATTGAGTGTACTCCATTTAGCCACACAATCTCCTGCACATAGAGGCGTCCTGAGCTCTCCACTAAACCCTGCTCTCTGATCGGTAGGAAGTGGGTCGACTTGGTGAGTCGGTCGACAATCACCCAAAGCAGGTCATGACCCCTGGAATTACGTGGAAGTATTGTCACGGAGTCCATGGATATACTATCCTACTTCCAATCTGAAACCTCCAAAGGCTAAACCAAGCCTACTGGTACCTGATGCTCCATCTTCAATTGATGACATGTGAGGCACTGAGAGACAAAATCTGTAACTTCATTCTTCATTCCCAGCCACCAATACTGTCGTTGGAGATCCTGGTACATCTTCACCACTCCTGGATGTACTGATAGAGGGGATGTGTGGAACTACCTCAACACTTCCTCCTGAAGTGACACTGGTACCATGGTACGTCCTTTGAAGAGGATGAAGTGCTACCCACCTTTAGAAAATCCATCAGGTGCCTATCTTTTGGATATCTAAGCATGTCGTGTCATGCAATCAACATCCCCATGCTGCGCCTCACTTACTCTCTGAAGAAGTGGGGGAGTGACTATAAGAGATTGAAGAAATAAACTCCATCTCTATCCACAAAGGATATCTGCAAAGCAGTCAGCTACTCTATATCCTCACCTACCAGCTATATACCTGATCTCTTGCTAAGTGCATCTGCTACAACATTCCACATCCTAGGAGTGTAGACTCTCTCGAAGTCATAATCCTAGAGGAACTCAAGCCAATGTCACTGTCTCAGGTTTATGTCCTTATGAGAGAAGATATACCTGAGACTCTTATGATAAAAGTACACTATAAAACGTTCACCCATCAGATAGTGCCACCAAATCTTCAAGGCGAAGACCACTACTGCTAACTCCAGGTCATGGGTAGCATAGTTCTACTCATGCTATCTCAGCTGTCAAGAACCATATGCGATCACTGCTTTCTCCTACATCAAGACACATCTGAGCCCGGTCCCTGATGCGTCGAAGTAGATTACATACCCTATGCCCTCATTTGGAAGCCTCAAGATGGAGGCACTTGTCATCCTCTTCCTCAGCTGCTAAAAACTATGCTGAAATCTCTCCGACCACAGAAAGGGTTTCCCCTTCTTCTTCAAGGATAATAGTGGTGCTTCAACTATGGAAAAATATGGTACAAATATCTGGTAGTATCCAGCCAGTCCCAAGAAACTCCATACCTCTGCCACACTCCTGGGTGGCTTCCAAGAAAGTACCACCTCAATATTTGCTGGATCCACTACAACTACAACCTCCGATATGAAATGTCCCAGAAAGTGAACCTCTCAGATCTAGAATTGGATGTTTGAGATCTTACCATAAATATAGTTCTCTCAGAGTGTGTCCAGTACTACCTGCAAATGACAGGAATGCTCCTCTTATATAGCTGAGTATATCATAATTTCATCGATGAAGACTACGACAAAGCGATCAAGGTATGAATAAAAGATGTTGTTCATGAGTCCCATGAACACTGATGGAGCATTGGTTACACCAAATGATGTAACCAAGAACTCATAATGGCCATAATGACATCTGAAATCCAACTTCTGCACATCCTCATTTTGTACACTGAGCAGGTGATAGCCAGATCTAAGGTCTATCTTTGAGAACCTCCATGCTCCTTTTAGGTGATCAAAGAGGTCGTCAATCCTTGGAATTGGGTACTTGTTCTTTATGGTCACCTAGTTGAGGAACCAATAGTCAACACAAAATCTCAATCTCCCATCCACCTTCTTGGAGAACAAAATTGGGGCTACCCAAGGTGAAACACTGAGCCAAATGAATCCCTTCCCCAACAAGTCCTCTAGCTATACTCGAAACTCACAAAGCTCTACAGGAGCCATATAATATGCTGGTGTGGATATCAGTGTCATCCCAGGTTACAATTAAATATAAAAGTCCTCCACTCTATGAAGAGGTAGACCCAGAACATCATCAGGGAAGACATCCGCATACTGGTCCACCACTACAGGATACCTTGGACTCTCCACATCAACCTCTCTAAGGGTAAGGCTAGCCAACTGATGAGTGATTGACTATACTCTCCTTTGGGTAAGTCCATCCTGTACTGCAAAGGCACCCTTCTCACTGGTGAAGGTAAACCTGGTCCCATCCATGGGAACAAACCACACTTTTCACCTAATATAGTCAATCTGATCAGGGATTGTAGAAAACCATTCCATACCCATGATGACATCGTAAGGACTCAATGCTGCTACTAGGATATCCCATATGAAGCTCTCACCTCATAATGTAAGCTCATACTATCGACACTAGCGCGTAATCATAGAATCCACTCCTATAAGAGTATCTAGACATAAGTATCGAGCCAACGTCTCCATCAGAATCTACGAGCTCTTAATGATGGAAGTGGCAATAAAAGAATGACTGACACTTGTCTTTATAAGTACTACAGCTAAGGTGGAGTAGACACAGATCATACCTCGTATCTTCTCTAGAGCGCCATGGTCGTTGGCCTTATCTTCCTGTAGCTAATCTTGACCCTATCCTCCTGCTCCCTGTGGTTGGGGTGGACCACCTGGTGGTGGTGGTGGTAACATCTCAAATCATCACCCACCGCAATCTACACAACCATCTCCTCTTCCACGCCCACCTACTCTCTATGGACCCCCTCGTTCGAACCTCTATCTCTTCCTGGGAAGTACTTTGACCATATTCTGATCATCCGTTCGACGGGTTAGATAGTCACGAGCCATGTGACCCTGCCTAACACATGCATAACACTGTCCGCTCCTGGTATGTCTAGCTTAGCCTTGTGTGCCCCTCACAACCGACCCTGAATCTTGCGATTGTCCACTTGAAGGTTTGGTCCTTTTGGACCTCTGTGTCATCTGTCTACTGCCAGCAGGAGAAGACTCCACTACTTGATGACTGGTAGTGGGTCTCATAGCTAGTGACTGCTCATCAAAGAAAACTCTCCACTAAGAGGGCTCTCTCTAACACCCCCGCCTACGTTGGGATGCTGAGTGAGATAATCGAAGCCCTGATCTCCCACCTGAGTCCCTACTTGATGGTCATGACCCTAAAAAATGGGTCCCAAACCATATATGGGGAGTAACCTGAGAGGTTTGTGAACCACACTGAGTACCGAGGCACAGTCATGTTGCCCTACTGCATATGAAGTTGCTCCTGAATGCGCACTGTGCGAAGAGTCACTGGGACAAACTCTGCTCGAAATAGGTTCTTGAAGTCTTCCTAGAGAAGATCCACCAAGTTATGATCCTGGAGAATCAAGCTCCACCATCTGCATAATTCTACCTGAAAAAGACTGGTGATAAGGATTACCATGAGATCGACTGGTGTCTCTACCAGTCAGAAGACTATCACTACAACCTCCAACCAATCCTCATCCGCCTGTGGGTCCATCTCTCCCCTAAACCTAGGTGGCCTCTAGTGCTGGAACTCGTGAAACATGTTCAAGCTGCGTGAACTCTCTACTGATGGGGTTGGTGGCATCTGTGGACCAATGGATAATGGTACGATAAGTGCCTCTACTAGAAGAGGGCCCTACACTGAGGCCTCATCACTCGGTGGGATATCAGAGCATACTACATCTGGAACACTAGCTGGCTATCTATGTGGAGGTATCCTAAAAATAAATAGGTGCTCCCAGTCAAAAAAAGTTATACCTAGTGAGATAACTTAAGATATCACAATTAAAACTCTTTGAAACACACACACAATCACTGTTTTCATGCAATGAGTCAGAAATCAGAAGTCAAGGTCCTAGTGTAAGGATATGTTGGTCGCCGCACCAACACTGGATTCCATAAACTAATAACCACACTCACTACACTTAACACTATTGCCATTAAAAAGAAATATCTGAGTCCCTTATTATATGGTAGAACAGAATTCTCTAAAACCAATTTGTTACGACCTGTCCCTTGGGGACCGTGCCATGACTACCCCAAGCCCACCTTCCATAGGCCAGGGGCTGGCAACTAGCACCAAAGGTGTATTCCCTATAACTGGGAAGTAATTTACTTTATACCCTATAAACACACACAATCAAGCACACATTACGATACGAATTCAAGTAAACTGAATGGTAATCAGACTAAGTGTAGTAAGAAAAAGGGTCTAGAATAGAATCCCAACTGGAAAGTAAAAGGAAAAATTAAAAGTACAAGACAACTGATAGGTGAAAATTAGATCCTGGATTTTCCACCACGGTTCCTACATAAAGGGTACGTACAACTCAAAAATGGATGACTCTGCAGTTTTCCTCGTCTAACGTCCACCTCTGAGCTACCTCCAATCCTAGTACCCTCGTCCTCTGTCAGCGCTATCCATCATCTGCACCAAACACAAAAAAGTGTAGGCATATCCTGTGTAGGGGTGAGTATAAAGATACTCAGTAGGGACCCCAAGACCCTCAAGGTCTCACAATATCCACAAAGTATAAACCACAATGGAAGGAAATAACTAATAACCCTACTTAGGTATATGCCCATACATATACCTAAGTTATCAAGTAAACCCATCCCAATATTGAGTAAAACACAGTGTATAACTCCAAAGCCCCAAGCTCAACTGTTCCACAAAGGAAGAAATACCATGAAGGCAAGTACCACATAGGTATGCCACACATAAGAATACCACCAAGGTATTACCACCAAGGAAAGTACCACACAGGTACAGACTCAGCTCATAGCAGGTATAACTTAAGTACAGTAGTAGAGATGATTAGATGTAACTACTGAATCATATTACTCTATTAAGAGGCAGAACCATGAAGGATATCTAATCATTATCACACCCATATCGGATCTCTAGGTGCTGATCCACATAGGATTGCTCAGTGCGGACCCACACAGGATTGCTATGTGCTTACCCACACGGGATCGCTCGGGTAGTCCCGCGTGGACTCCTAGATCGGTTCCATGTGGGACCCTCCATCTCAGACCCATGAATGATCTCTTCCTTAAGTCACAACCAGCTTCTAGGTTCCCCACACTATGCTCTCTAATCTATGGGAGGGACTACTCCACAAGACAACGTTCAATACTCCAACAACCATGAAGTACCATGAATAAGTAACTCAAAGGACTTCCACATCATAGGGGTATCAATGCAATAGAAGACTCGTTAATCGGATGCCCGGTATGTGAGTTATTAGCCTTTTAGTCATGATGGCCTAGTTGGATTCGTGCTCGATCCAACCTGAACGTTTCCCTACATTATCTAAATATCTAGTGGGGTATACCAAAGGGACCGTCTCACTCCAAGGTTACCGTTTCCACTGACAGTTTGTCAATCAGACGTCCGATGCCAAAGTTATGGACAAAAGAGCATAAATGGGTCATATTGGATCCAGGTCTGGTCTAACCTGGTCAGATAGACTAGGCCCGACCCAGCCTGGGCTGACGTAGTTCGGGTGGACCCATGCCAATCCGCTGGGTTCGGCTCGGCCCGTGCTAGGCGGCTCAACCGCAGGGGTGCCGTGGGGGCACGGGGCGGCTCGACCATGGGGGTGCTGCGGGGGCGCGAGGTCGTGGGGCGGCTCAGCCAGGGTGGCTCAGCCATGGGGGTGCCATGAGGGCACCAAAAGGCTCGGCTGCGGGCGACACGACGAAGCTATGGAGAGGCGTGACTAGGCTGTGTGTGGCGGTGGCCACGGTCAGCGGAGGCTGTTGTGTCGTCGCCTTCGTCACGGCCAGCGGTGGTGCTGGACACCATTCTCGTGCCCCTTTGTGGTTGGTCGCTGACCTACTCCAATGAGAAGAACACCACAAATCATCACAAGAATTACGAAAAGGATAGACCATGTTTGTTTGGCCCACACTCTCTGCATTAGAGTGGTAGCAAGCCGCTATAATCTCTCTTGAATTACGAAGAGTTGTCCTCAATGAAAAGGGAAGAATTTCAAACAACCACTCTACCTAATTTCATTCAATGACGGAGGTTGCTAGGAAGGAGACAAAATTGTTGGGAATAAGTGGACATAGATGGCATCGGTGTTCCCTCAATCGTCAGTTCGTTGACATTGAAGACGTTCCTCTTCAATGATTGTTCCGAGGAAGAAGTCGGAGTCGGCGTTATTCATAAGCGAAGTGTTCTTCATTGGATAGCTTTCTCCCAATTCTCCAAGTTTCTCCCTTTTTCCAAGAGTTTCCCCCAATTCCACCCAAAAATGAATTAGCCAAAATTATATAATATGTTGGCATAATTTAAAATTGGAATAATTAATTAATTGAGTTGGTGTGTTAATTAAAGTGGGGTGGCATAATTAATTAAGGGGAAGTCCAGGAGACTTCGCCTCATTTAAGTGGGAGGTTCAATGGGGTTTAGTCCTTAGGTGGTACCCACCACAATAACCTCTCATTGTTGGTTAGTTCAGGTGGTCCCCACAACCATAACCTCTCAGGGAAGGTTTAGTTTAGGTGGTCCCCACCTATGAAACATCCACAAAGCGTTTAAAATAAAAATAAAAATAAAATCTACACAATTTTATTTTTATTTTATTCTTTCACGAATATGTGAAAGGCTAACTTCCACCCTCATCCAACTGTAGTTGAGGTGAAGGTCTCCTTAAGAGAATACCAGCGCTGCGAGTTCAACGGTGCCCTCGAATTTCAATTCCGAGCACCAGTTCAAAGGTCATAAAATCCCGCTCACATGTTTACCGAACGTACCAGAAATAAAGTTCAAAAATTCATTTCGGGTACTTCGGTCCTCAGAATCATGCACCGTCAGTTTTCCCAGACTCGTAAAATTCCCATATATTCAAAAAAAAATTGCATTGAAATTTTGGGTCTTTGCATATTTTCTCCTTGAAAACTCATATCCTGAAATATATAAATTTTCACAAACTCTAAGAAAAACCCATTTTTTCATATTCCAAAAAAAAATCACCATTTCCTTAAAAATAAATAGAAAAAAATCCACATTTAAATAAAATCTAGCGGAAAATACCCATTTCCCCAAAATAAATTCCCATGCTAAGGCATCCCTGAGAATAATCTAAAAATTATTTCCTAGTTTAGCCTATGAGTTGGGAATGATATATGTTGGTATCATATTATGTGGTGACCATCCAAGATAATTTTAATGTAAATATGAGGCCCAATAGTCAAATGAGTTAAAATATTATTTTATAAGTATATGGTTTAAGTCTATAAGATGAGTTTTTTGGCATTGAATGAGTTTAAGTAGACTCCTTAATTAGACTACCATATTCCCAACCATTTCTTTCGCTAATGTATATTCCCTAAGTCTCTACTTAACTTTTGATAAAACCTATAGGTATTAAAACATGGTCTCACAAAAATTAAATTTTACACATGCAATCTGAATGTGTGATAAACCCTTAAGAAAATTACATTTCATTCAATAATCTAGAAAAAACTTAATCCCAGAGTAATTCTATTCAAATAAAATTTTAAAAATATTACTATGATTTTCATAAATATTATTTCATGCAAAATATACACCCCATTTTAAAAATACCTAAAAAACCCATGTCTTGAAAAAATCATTCATTGATGACTTTTATTTTGAAAACTGAGTTCCTTTGAAAAACTATTAGAAAACCCTGCTTTCAATTCGAAAATTCATTTCAAAAAACAATAGTGCTTAAAAATCTCCAATTCATGGTAAAAACCCATCACATGTTCCCCTAAAATGACACTTCTAGATATGGTGCAAAAAATATATATTTTCAAGAAATAAAAATGATTAAAACCGACTCTTAGAGTCCAATGTTTTGTGTATTGGAAAATTGGGAAGATAATACATCATTAAAAAATACTTATACCATAAAATTTAATCAAATATTTCATTAAAAAAAATTTATAACATGATAAAAATATCCTTAGAACCTATGATTACCAGTGGAAATGGGGAAACATAGGAAATTAGTGTTCTCAATTTATCAATAAGGTGTAAAAATCATCAATGACATATATATGAGTTTTCAAGGAATCATAAACAATTGAGAGACATAATCCTGAGAGAAATGGAATTATTAATGAAATAAAATGTTTAAATCATAAGACGTTATCACGAGGAAAGATATCATAATCATAGATCATGGAATAAAATATATGGATGGATAATCTTGATAGTATAACATACACCCTGATGTAAAGATTTGAAATCATTTTACAAAAATCATAAATAATAGTGATATAGAATAAAAATGTGGAAAATACATAAGCATTTTAATATCATAACATATTATAAGGTTATTTTTCAAGATCACTATTACATTATTGATAAACCTGAATATATCATTCCCATACATAACATAATATAAAAATATTACTACAACAAGTCCATGCATAGTATTGTGAACAAATCTATCTACATCTTGTACTCACATAACATAAAGATCTCATGAGATATTAAATAGTTCCCAATTTATTTTTGTATGTATAAGTAAATTCCCACATATTTTTGATATTTTATTCATATATTTTCCACTTTGGAGAAACACATATAATGAATAAACATGAAACAAACCCAAGAGAATGAAATGGGTAGCATAATAATTCCATAAATCATTAACTATCAAGGAGTCATACCGGATCCCAAAAATATTATTAAGGAATATTTAAAATTCATGATCAATAAAGGATTATAGTTCATGAATATATATATCAAAGTTATTGAAAAATCACTAGAAAATATGAAAAGGATGTTCTGAAATTATACAAATCGACTGAACTTTTATTAAAAGGGTAATTAATATTTAAAAGGGGTAGGATAATAAGATTAAAAAAACTATAAATAAAACAAAATATTTTATGTTAAACTAAGGATGGTTTTTGGAAATAATATATGGAAAATAATCATTATAAGAGTGGAACATGAAATTAAATATTTAATAAAACAATTAATTTTTCGGGTTTAATTAACATAAAAATTTGGGAAAGTGAACTAGAGAGACATCCTTATCCATATAAAATAAATAGAGAATAGAATTTTATAATCTAAGAAAATATGTATAAATAATATAAATTAAATATTGAATGAGGTAGATAGAGATATAAAGAGCGGTAGAGAGCATAAACTTAAGAATGTGAAATAGTGGGAAAGAACCCTTAAAACAAGTAATGTTTGAATTATGAATACATAAGGGAAGGAGTGAGACCATAAATGAATCACTAATATAAGGAATATGGTAAGATATAAATTCAATACCTTTTTTATTATATATATAAGAGAATATATGAAATAATGGAATAATACTATAAACGAACAAAAATTTGGTAAGAAAATCTTACCTTGAGTCCATACTCACATCATATATCTTAATACTTTCTAAATAATCAAATTATATTAATTTTATACTTGATTCAGAACCTTTTTCATGTTTATTTAATTTTTTAGATACCTCTTTATTCATTATTCATTTATTATTAGTTTCATTTTTTTATATATTGATCATTCTGAGATGTTCAGTCTGTAACTCGAAGATTACCTTGGTATAATGATGACAATGAAAGGAAATTGTTAAATAGTTCCATAAGCTCCAAAAGTTTCATGGTATATTATTTATTTCATTTCAAAAATAAATGGAGTTATATAGTTCAATACATTTAATAAAATAATTCCAAAATAATATTTGTTTCTTTGTATGCCTATTTTAGGCTGTTCAAATGAATTTATGTGTTTACTTTTTATATAATTGTTATCATTCATATATTATAATTCTATAATAACAAACCTGAAATCACATGAAAATTAATGTTATATTTAATCATGAAATAAAACAACATCATCCACAAAGGTAGTATACAATTTCCATAGTTGAATGATGTATTTTAAGAGAGGTTAAAAGAAGAGAAAAACTAATAAATATTTAACTTCCATAAAATAATTATATTGGAACTATTATAATATTCTGAATTTTATTTTGAATACAAATTATGTTATTTAAATGGATAAGGGGATAATTAAAAATAATAGAAATGGATTTTAAAACCTTTATTTCAATATATTAATAGTTGATGAAAAGGGTTCAATGAGAGTAAATGAGGAATATCTCATTGATAAAGGGTTAAAAAATGTTGATGGAATTGAAATATAACAATTTAATAAATGTAATAAGATTTTAAAAATATTTTTACAAAAAAAATAATCTCAAATAAAAAAGTAAATAGAGACCCAAGAACCCTTAAATTTCATTTTGAGTTGACTCTTTTGGATTGAGTCAAAAGACTTTATATGGGAGAATTTTGGTACGAAAATAGTTATATGTATTGGTCTAAGGTATTTTTGAGAGATATTTTGATCTATATTTTTAAATAGAAAGATTTTTATAATTTTTGAGAAAAAGGTGAAAGAGGGGTGTTTATATTGAAAAGGGGGAGGGGTATCTTAGAATAAAATATTAATTATTTTATTTTTTCAGATCAACTCTGTGAATAATGATGATTATTATAAAATTTATTAGAGTTTTATTAAAAATATAATGGTATATATTACAATTAAATGAATGCCAAACTAAATAGAATATTAGAAATATTTTATACAAAGAAAAGAATAAAAATAGTTTTTTATTTGAATCAAATATAACATTGTTTTTGAAGAATGATTTTTAGGTTAAGAAATTAAGTATCTTATTTCAAAATGAATTAAATTACTCATTAAATTAATTTATATTTATGATTTTTTTAATTTTTTGAGTCATATTTATATCATGATTAAGTCATATAACCTAGAGTATACAAAAAAATTGAATTTTTATTATTAGTCACTTAAAAATATATTTAAAAAAATACAAAAAATTCACCCTAAGATAATTTAAACATGAAGATTCCAAAAAATGATATCTATTTTATAAAAAAACAATCAAATAAATATTAATTCATTTTTTAATTTTTTTTTTAAATAAATTTGGTGTGACAAACTTTATATATTATGATGAAAATATTATGTCAAAAACTATTTTGATTTTCTAATATAAACATTTTCCAAATAAAATTTTCATTTTATGATAATAAGAAATTATATATATGAAAAATTAATTTTTCTGATTAAAATAATGAATACTTCATATTATTAATTATGTGTAAAACATGTTATTAAACATTTAGAAAATATTTCTTAAAGGTATAGGACATGCACATAATTTAAAAATTTAATGGGTTATTATGTATAACTATAAATGACTCATAAAATATTATTTTAGTGTAAAAATTTTATTTAACTATTTATTTTATCATATAATTCACATAAAATGTCATATGATTCTAAAAATTATTACATTGATTTCAATGGTTATATGTTATAATTATATAACTGTTAGAACATATACCATACTTTCCTAACAATTATATTTTAATAAATAAATAAATTTTTAAATTATAATATAAAAAATTATAAATAAGAATAATGTACATTTCAAATAAAATTATATGTGTAAAATGATTCATCAATACATTATAATATATTTAATAAAACCATTTAAATAAATAATTATTATACTTTAAGTTTTTATTATGATATGTAAATAAATAATTCTTAATTTTTTCTATTTAATAAGATATTACTAATGTGTAAAATATTAGTTTCCTAAAAAATATAAATTAGATAAATAAAAGTCTTGTTATCTTACATTCTGAATAAGCAGTAAATAATGTATTACTATTTCCTAAAATTTCATTACTAATTATTGTTTAATAATTCTGTATTAAAGGTTTATATATTTAAAAAAAGAGAATAAATGTATTAAAAATGTACATATATAGTTTAAGGAATAAAATTTATAAAAAAATTATTCATTGAAAATCTAGGATTTTGGACCATTTTTACCAAAACATTACATTTATAAAAAAAGTATAACTACAAAAAATTAAAGCAATTAATTCTATAATTAATTAGTATTTTAAAAAAGGAAATGATTTTTTTAATATCATTAAAGGAATCATATCCATCTAACTTGTTGCATTGTTTCTGTAAATTCTCCTAAACCATGATTTAAAATCAAAACAACAAAATGATTTCTAAAATACCTAACAATATAAAAATAATCATCACATATATATCAAGAGTTCCATAGATCCAACAGAAAAATCTTGAGATTCAAAAGAGGAACAATAATTGGAATCAATTGAAAAAATAAGATTAACATTTTACATAAAAATTAGATGTCATCCTAATGATCCATGCTCATAATACCTTGAATAGAGGTAGATATACCTCCAAAACAATTCTACTATTCCTAGAGGATTAACCAAGGATCATTAGAGAAAAAAATGAGGAATTTTGGAGGAGTTTTATATGTTTAAAGGTGAAGTTGAATAACATCTTATAAGCTACATAGTCACAATGCATGACCATTGGAACCCTATTGGTGACCATGCATACTATAGTAGTATAAATTTCTAAAATTAAAACTATTAATATATGGTATCCATGATTATTTAAACACCTATAATATTTTGGTAAAAAAGCTAATAATTATTTTCTTAGTGTATCATGGTGGTTGACTATGTTCATCTCACTTTAAGATTTTTCACAATCAATCAATCCTTATTCTAAAATAACATTTTATATTTTTCATTTAATATATTTATGAAAAAAAATAAATAGAGGTGGGAGGAGCTTGTAGGATGTTGAATCTAAAATTAAAAATGTAATGAAAATAGAATGATTACAAAAAAATTGATGTTTTATATTGAAGTGGAATTATCCCAAAGGAATGATCTATAATAAACCATTATAGACATTTATTAGTTTTATATATACTTAATGAACACACCCCATGATATGTGTGAACAACTTATTCTTCCCCCAGTTGTGAATATACAATGAAATCAATGATTTCACTATATATCCACCTCCTCCATCAAGGGAAAATACTGTGGATAGAAAAAGATAAACCTCTAATGCCAACAAGAGACATAAAAATTCTTTACCCACACTAGACCACCCTAATAATAACTTTAATAAAATAAGAAACATTAATCATGAATGCATGAAGACTTAAATTCTATTCTATATTTATACCTTGAGAGATTATTTAAGTTAGTCAGTCATATCCTTGAGTGCAAGAGATCATAATGAAAAAGTTACGAAAGAGAGAAAATGTGATAGAAGAGAGAGATAGAAAAAAAATAAAAGTGGAATAAGAGAAATTTATTAAAAATTACAACATTTAATTATAGTATAAAATAAAATAAAATATATAAAATTGTAAATTCTAAGTATAATTTAACATCAAAAATATTTATTATTGTAGTGGATAATTACTTCTTACTTCCACATCATTCTAGTTTTAAAGATGTTCAGTTTCCTCCTTCTTAGCATGTGGTCAAATTTATGATATCTTTTATATTTCCTTTTTATTTAGATTCACTTTCCTAAGTCACTATTTGGTTACTAAAAAAATATGTTTCTTTATTCTTTTTTTTTATTAAAATATGTTTCACATCATAATCCTTATTGTATCCTTCTATTGGTTTCATGAGTACTTATTTCATAGCCCAAAACTAAACTTGAGGTATAAATGAATCCCCTTTTGAGTCTTCGTGTGATAATCCCTTGGATTGTTTTTCCAAAGGCATAAATTACACCAATGTTAATAGATTCAAATGTATACAGGTGTAAAATAACACCTAAATTTTCGTAAATGACGCATATACTGGTATAGATTTACACATACGTTGAGTTGATGACACCCAATCTCATGAAATTGATATGTACATAAATCCAAAAAAAATATGCTCATCCTTTTTGTCATTTTTCTTATCATAGATACTATATAATGACACATAAATCCCACTAAGATGACACATACACTCATGAAATTGACACATAAGATTTGATTCGTTTTTTATTTTTTTCCTCATGTTCCAGAATTTCTAAAATCTAGGATCAATTTTTTGATTATTTTGAAATAAATTATTCCCACCTAAAATAATCATCAAAATATCTAAAATTAAGATTAGTATTTATATTAAAAATTCTAATGTTAAAATAAAATAATTAAAAATTAATTATTAAACCATTTTTTCAATAGATACCAATATACTCCTATAATCAAAATATTAAAAAATTACCCTTAAAATTATAAATTGGTGGGATGTAAATCATTCAAATTAAATGAATATATATATATATATTGTATCTATAAAATATCCAAGTTTTGACACTCATGTCACTTGGTGGTATGAAATCAACTATTTATTTTCCTAGTGTAACATAGTGGCTGACTGGGGTCATCTCACTTGAGAAGATTTCACATTCAATTACTCATTGTTCAAAATTCACTATTTATATTTTTGATATTTTCTATTTTTGAAAGAAAAAAAATATGGGTGGGTTATCTTATGGGATAAAAACCTAAAAGTAAACATGCAATTCAAATATAATCAATAAAAATAGAATAAAGTGTTAAAAAAAGTAAATTCTCCTAAAGAAAACATCCAATGTGAACCTCTATCATCTTATTATTAGTCTCATATCTACTTAATAATAATAATTTATTGTATGTTTGCACAACCACTTCTACCTCAGTTTTGATTATATAGTATAATCATCGATTGAACTGCTCATTTATCTCCTCTATCGATGGAAAATATTGCAGAAAGAAGAAGATAGACCTTAGATGGAAATCTGAGACATAATGACACCATACCCACTTTATATACCCCTTTTCATTACTCTAATAATATAAAAAATATATGAATGAATGCATGAAGACATGGGTTTGATACTTTTTTACTCCCCTAAGAGAGTTCCTAGGTCAGTGGCTCATTACTTTGAGTGAAATGGATCATAGTTAAGAAGATAACATGAGAAGAAAATGAGAGAGGAGAGAGATAGATAATGAAATAGTGAAAAAGGAATGAGAAAATTTTATTAAATATTAGAGTACATGATTATTAAATGAATTCAAATAAACTAAAAAAATAACTAATTCTAAATACATTATAACTTTAATTATATTCATTAGTGTATGGCCTAATTTCTTTTTCCTTCAACCTCATCATACTTTTATAGATGTGATATTTCATTATTCTTAGCCTCTGTTCAATCCTTTGAGTTCTTATCTCTTTTAAAATTCTTCACTCATTCCTTTTCCTTCACCTTGAGTTTCCCAATTCAAGATTTGATCAACCAAAAAATCTAAGACTTCCTCCTTATCATATCTTTTGATTGAAATAATTTTTCATATATTAATATATGTGGAAGTATTATACTGGTTTCATGAGGGCTGATGTGGTTTCCCTCATGATGACTTTAGGTCTATATAAATTCTCCTTGGACTCTGCATACATTTATCCCAAGGCATAAATGAAAACTAAACTAGAGGACTCCTGCATATGAAGTTGCAAAATTACCCATACATTGGCTCAAATAAATATACATTAGTTCATATAGATAAATAAATTGAGTAGATGAAACATATTTTCCTGAAATTGATATGTGAGTAGATCCAAATTACACCTATGGTAATCTTTCTTGTCTAGTTTTCTTCCCATAGGCACTACAAAATTACACATACACCTAGATTGGATGAAACATACACTCATACAATTGAAAAATATGTCCATATTGCATTTTAATTTTCTACCTCATGATGTAGTAATTCCAAAATTTATGAACAAACCTTATTTATCCTTTTGAAATTATATCAAAAAAACTAACATAATTATTTAAACATACTAAACTAATATTAGGATTTGTATTAATAATTTCGATTATAAAATAAATCAACTATATATCATGTTAAAAACCATTTTTCCAGTTTATCCCAAAATATTTATATAATGTAAATATGATCCAATTACCCTTAAAATTATAAATTTAGGGGACATAAATAATTAAAAATAAAATTGAAAAATATAAATAATATTGGATTGGTAAATAATGAAGAACCTATTAGATTTCTAACAAAGATTGCAAAGTCATCTTGAATTGTATCCAAAACTATTAAAGGGACTATAGAGCTTGGTATAACCCATCCTAGTTCCTCTATAAAATCTATATTCCTACAAAATATTAATACCATGGTAAAAAACTAGTTCTATATCCAATATCATTATAAAAAACTCACTTTTTATATTATATAAGAATCCATTTCTCAAAAAACAACACAAGAAATCAATGAAACTACCTTTATAAATAAATATCATATCCCATATCCATAAAAATTTTATAAAATAACTTTCAAAAACCCAAACATTATATAAGTACCACTATCTTATCATACATTATTTAAAATAGAGGAAAATAGTTTTTTTTTTCAATTTTTAAATGTGATTAAATTTCCTAAGGGTTATTATTCAAATGTAATATATTTTATATTATTAAATTAATTTTAATTTAATAGGAATAGAATCACATGGTTTTTATTTTATAATACAACAACTACCACCAATTTGAATACACGAAATACAAATAATCTATATCATAATGACTATCATCATGGTGTATTAATATTTCAATTCTATTTGTAACAAATTTCTGGATCAAAATTTCTTACGTATTTTAAAGAATAAATTCATTGATGTATATTTTTTTGTTGATATATATTTACTACCATATATTTTTTTATGTAATGGTATACAAAATGATACTTTTGGGTAGATAGATAAATTTATGTAGAGTCATATATTAATGTTGGATGCGAACTATTTAATGAAATATAATGATTGTGAAGGGATTCATTAAAATTATATATCTTCCAAATTCTTGTATTAAGGAAAAGTACATATCCAAGGATATGGTTAAATTTTGTATGATCTACCTATCAAAAATGTAACACGTCAATCTCCCTACCATGCACAATGAGGGATTCAGTATTAGTAGAAAGTGGAACTGTGGAATAAAATTAAACTCTCTAATATGTAAACAAATAATATACTAACATTTATAAATTTTGAATAATATAAGTTAGGTTCAAACATATATAATATCACATATTGATGCATTGAAAGGATTTTATCTGAATAAGAAATATATGTGGATAATAAATGAATATAAAAAACTTATGTTTCTTGATTTAATTAGATTATGACTAATGATACAACTACATCATAAAAATTGAGTTTTTTAGATTGTGGGCCATGATTAAATGTGATTACATGATATAGATACAAAATTAATGGTTATACATTTTCCACTAAATTCTAACATAACAAAATTACATTTAAGAATAACTAATGAACCTCCTATAATAGCATCTCAAACTAAAGAAAATCTACACCTCTACTATGTTCTTAGGAGATACCCAAGAAATAGATGCTTCAATATTCAAAGGATCCATAACTACTCTATGTTGATACATGGAATTATTTAAGAAATAAACCTATGAGATCAAAAATTACACTTTGATATCTTTAAAAACAATTAATGATATTGAAGGCCCATTAAAAGTTTTCAAAAATGATCCACATGATTATCATTAAATCTAGAATGCACGAATATTTCATAAATAAATTCCACCATGATTTAGTCAGGAATCTCATGAAACAAAAAATTTCATTAGTCCCATGAAAATTTATAAAAAATTCATGATGTTGAACAAAATTACCACAAACTCTTAGTGATCATAATTATTTGTAAAAGTAGTTTTAGTATACCATCATCCTTTACCTGCATATAATGATATCCTGGCCACAAATTTATTTCCAAGAACTAATTATATACCTTTAAATTATAAAATAATTCATAAATATATGGAAAAGGGTTGAAATTATTAAATGTGTTTTGATACAAGTGACAATAATTGATACATATATGTAGAATGCATCTTCATTATTTGAAAACAAGACTGAAGCACCCTATAGTTACATAATGGGATGCATAAATTTACTATATAGAATTTTGTGAATCTGAATCCTCAATTTTCACAACTTTGAATGATCCATATCATATAGAGACATCAATATTTAAGATTCACCCAGTTGTAATCCTCTCTCAAACATGATCTCATTCCAAGTTGTAAGCATTACAAGCTCATCAGAAAATATTTAAGGGTACTCTTTATTAAAAATAAGAAATACCACTAGATTTATATCTAATAAACTCAATATTAGTTCATCCATAATAAAAGATAAGGATTCTACAAACATCTAACCAATTCAAGGATCTATCTTTCTAATGAGAATGACAATATCATTATTTTTATCATCAATGAATATAACTTATCTCTTGATGAAATCAACAATATCATGTACTGAATACAACTAGTCTATGTTGAGGATGATGTAATATGGTTGTATTAAAAAATATATCAAATATCATGAAGAGGTATTCTACCTTAATATTATCTCAAAATATTCCATTACACCAAATAAGAGACTACAAAAGGGATGCTTAGCGGGGGTTCTAGTAACTGACACATATTAAATCTATTAAAAAAATATAATATTGTGGTAGTTTTATAAAAACTTCATTAAATGTTTTAAAAAATCCCTAATTACTTCCCCTCCCCTGCTACCTCTTTGTAACCCCAACCCCTTTCCACCCCTACCTCCCTCGATCTCATCCTCTCCAATCCTCGATGGTGACCCTGACCCATGACTCCCATTCCCCCACCCATCAGACCTCATCCTCACCATTCCCCAGTGGCGATCCCACCCTGACCCCCATTCCCCCACCCCTTTGACCTCCTCCTCTCCATTCCCTGATGGTGACCCCGACCACATACCCCCCATTCCCAAACCCCTCCTACATAACTCATTCCTTCTCGGTGGATACCCTGACCCCTAAAACACCCCTATGACCCCAAAACCTACACCCCCTACGACCTCCCTCTTCCTGAATCACAGTTACCATCTCCACTAGTCACTCAAACCCACAAACCACCCTCTTTCCATCTCGGTTCACCTCCACAATTTTGATACAGACTCCCCTTTGACCTTTCTCTCCCTAGCTCGGATCCCCTCCTCAGCGGTAACACAGACCCCCCAAAAAGGTTGCATCCTCTTCCCCATAAACACATTAAATATATTATTTCTCATGTAGGTTATTTTCTTGTATTTTCTCTCTACAGTTGTGATTTTAGGTATACATAGTTTACACTATATTGGTTAGTGAATAGATAATTGTAGTTGTGTCTTTTGTAGTTTCTTCTAAAAAACACGTTTATATAGAGTTTATTTATATAGATAATATGGTAGGGCTTAAAGGTGTGATGTGTATGGTTTTGGAAATCACACTTATAAGATATTCATTCCTTATATTAGTTGAATAAATATAATTTATCATATGATTCCATATTATAGATAAAAATGTTTATTATACAACTATAATATTAATAAATTGTAAATATTTGATGGCCAATATAATTTACCCATTTTTTGTTAATTATAACTGATCATTATTTCATTATAATTCTTCTTGAGTTAACTAATTTTATTTCAATCTAGTTAGAGAGTTTCATCACCACACACCCATAGTTATTAATAGATTACACCAAGGATAACACCAGGTAGTGGTGCACTATGACATGGATTCACCACAACTCATCTAATATGGCTCACTATTATGTGATCCATGTTGCATTATAGTGCGTAGTGGTGAATCTTTTTCCATTGTGCCATTTTGATTTTTATTCCATTTTCTACACCTACAAATTCAAATTCCCCGATTGAAAAGACCTATTTTGAGGTAAAAAAGTGACCTCCCCTTCCGACACTATGTAACACTCAACTCTTACTGTGAGTATAGTGATATAGTCATTGTCAAACCAAATTGGCCACCATGACCCAGCCAAGATCCCTTGACCACTGTGACCAAACTGACCATGACCTATCCGAGCTCCCTCGACTGCCACGACTCAAATATGAAATGTTGTCCAAGGCTGGAACACATTTTTTGAAAACTTTCAACTTTTTTAATTCCATTTTATTTATGTTTCTTTCCCCTTATTTTTTTTCAAATTACTTATATTGTTACTTTTACTTCTACTTTTTCTTCCTATTTTTTATGATTTTTTTTATTTTTTGTTTTTTAAATATGTTTTTTTAATGTTTAATTGTTTGTTTTATATATTTCCAAAATTTTGATTTATTCCAAAACTTCTAAGGCAAGGCAAGGAAATTTTTAGGTTGGTTTTTTGAGATATATGATTTTTAATAACTTTTAAGAATTGAGATATATTATTTTTTGAGATATATGGTTTTTAATATTTAATTTTTTTTATCATTGTGTACTTAATTTTTTTTTAATGTATAAAATATGAATTATTTACACAAATATTTTATATGTATATATAGTGTATAATTTATTATTTTTTACCATTGAAATATGTATACACCTCTTTTGTACACCGTAAGTTAATATTTACATGCTCCATGCACCTTGCTATGCACTTTTTCATTGGGAACCGTTATCACCATTGAGTTCCATGCACCATAAATAACTATGATCACAACCAGATACTAATATCTAAGACTTTTCATGGGAGTATCATGTTGATCCGGTTGAGAATCCTTTCTAGTGTGGTAGGGTTTTTTTTGGTTTTCTGGTTGTCTCTTTCTATAGTGTTGTTTAGGTATTGAAAGGTTTTATGATTTCCCCAAATTGTGATTTCTTGAAAAATGAAATAAACAATTTTCTAGGTAAAATCCATGGAAGATTTAATAATTTTCATAAATAATTGTTTTGTAGCCAAACAGTGAAAAAAAATAATTTTTATAAAACATTTACATTAATTACATTACTATAATATAATAATGGATAATTTTTTAGGCCTTTTTATATTATAAATATATATATATAATAAATAAAAAATATACATTTTTGTATTTATAAAACAATTGTATATAATTTTTCAAACATATGTAATATTTTAATCAAAATACTGATTTGGACAATTAAATTTAAAAATTAGTTTTATTCACCTATAGAAGTTATATCCAAAAATTGTACATTTTATTTTAGATCAATATTATCATATTATGTAATAATTATTGTGTATTTTTGAGAATAAATGTATAATTTTTGTTATAAATTTTTATTACCATGATAATGATAAAAATATTATTTTTAACTAATTATTTTTTAATGTTTTGTAAAATTTAACTAACAAATTAGATTTAACTTTTTAAAATAATGACACTATATTGATGTTTACCAACATATATGATTATATTAAAATACATTTTATTGGTAATAAATGTATTATAATATTAAGAATAAATAATACTAGACAAATGATTTTTCTATAGAAAATAGTTTTCCAATATATAAAATGTTTTATTTTAAATGTCTATTTTATCATGATTATAAATTTCATTACGTTAGATTCATAAAAAAATTATGAAAACACAAAAATTTAGATATATAGGTTTTTTTATATGTTTAGTAAAACATAATTTATGTAGGTAAGCACATATTACCCTAGTAAAAATTTAAAAAGTAAAATGTAAATATATAAGAACAAATAATTTTATCATTACAGAGAAAGACACTTAATCTTACAACTCTAAATTTAGGAAGACATATTTGAAACATTTTAAATTATTAATTGGTTTTCTCTATACTAAAATTTATTATTTCAAATTTATGTTTTATTTATTTATTTTTAGAATTAAACTTATAATAATTATTTTTTATATAGGTGTATTATTCTATTCGAGTTGGAGTTGTTTGTGAAAAACTATGCAGGATTGTGAGAGATTAGACTTAGAGCCTACAATTGAGACAATGACAATAAAGAAATGCACTAAGAATGCATAAAACCATCTTGAAAAGGATAATTCCTACAACTTATTTAAATATTTTTTTCATCATTTTTCCTACAATTTCTAATTTAATTTTCCTTATAATTTTTATCTAATAATTATTTAGTTTTTTTCGAAATCTTTTGGGAAGTAATATTTGTCATTAAATTATCTAAATAAATGAACAAAAGAGATAAAATATTTTTTTACCAATGCTATCACGAATTTTATTTTCATTGCATTTCTTTTTTGAACATCCTACACTACATATTGATTCAATGTTATTAGATGAAAAATATTTCCCATTGTTAAAAACTATAAGACTAGAAAAAGATCATGTGACCACTATGGTGACTTCTCATGATATAATGGGCACATGAGCTTCCTCCTCTCTTTTGTTTCTCAAAAATGAGAATGGTTTTCTGACTAATAACATCAAGTTAATACGAAGTGTTAGAATTTAGAAAAATAAACACAATAGAAATCATGGTTACATTGGAATTTTGAAGTGTTTTGAGACTTTGAGTTGTGTAGGAATTATCTGTACCTCAATACAACACATGTTGGGAATGATATGACTTTAAGTGATTCTTTTTATTTAAAATTGACATTAATTTTAGTTAAAACAACAACTGACATACTCAAAACCAATCGAAAATATTATTATTATTTTGATACTTTAGGAAAATAATCTATAAGTAATTTTTTACATGTAGGAATAATAAAAAACTAAATTTGATACACAATATTCTTGGTATGAATCAATGTGTCCATTATCTGTTTAAATCCATAAATTTTATTCAAAAAGTGTCACTCACTAAAAACTGATCAAAAGCAGTAGGATTTTATTGATAATTTAAGATATAGATTTATAATTAATTTTTGATGTGTAGTAATCCATCTCACATAAAACCAATATAAGATGTGATCAGTATGAGTAAAAGTGAATGTTTCCAGTTTAAAATAACAATTTAGTAAAAAAGACAAGTGATGTACTCAAAATTATGAAAACACATTCATATTATTTTGATATTTTAGGAAAATGATCCATAAGTCATTTGAGACATATAGGAATCATCCTCACCTAAATCTGAAGCACGGGGTTATCGGTATGAATCCAAGTGTGCATTTTTATTTTAAATTGTAATAAATTTTAGTAAAAAGGATAAATGGACTTCTCAAAACTAATAAAATATTTTTAGATTGTTTTGATATTTTAGTAAAAACGAAAATTGACCTACTAAAAAATGAGTAAACATATTTATATTGTTTTTATACTTTAGGAAGACAATAAATAAGTCTTTTATAACATATAGGAATCATCTTCATGTAATTCTGAATTACAGTTTTCCCTGGATGGTTGCAAACATATTTTTTGTTTTTGAAAACACTAAAACATGCATGGAACAATCAAAACCATAACAAACGACATAATGTTGATGTGAAATAAATGGAAAAAATTGATGATATTTTTACATTTATGTACATCCAACACATTAATCATACATGTTATGTGGTTAGAATTACTTATTAAACACTTCTTTAAGGTATATTAGTCATTAGAAACAAGTGTCATGGGGTCAAAACCAAGAAAATAATGTCAAATTTAACTAAAATCATGTGAAATTCACCATAGATTTATTTTTTAAACATATAAACTAATGACATTTCATTTTGACTTTTAGTTTTCCTAGGATGGTTGTAAAGATGTTTTTAGTGGTTTAAAACACTAAAACATGTGTGGAACAGTTAAAACCATAGAAAACAACCAAATATTGATGTGAAATCATGAGAAAACCACTTATAAGTTTTTTTGACATGTAATCATAGAAATAATGTTCATAAGATATGTGGTTTTTTCAAAATTACTTGGTAAACACTTCTTAAAGGTACAAAAGTCTTTAAAAACAAGTGTTGGGGGGGTCAAAACTAAGAAAACAAAGATGGATTTCCTTGAAATCAAGGGAAAATGACTGTAGATTTAATTGTGAAATATAAAAACCATGGTATGATCCTTCTCCCTAAGGACATGATTCAAAATGAGGTCATCCTTTACCCACATTATTTCATCTTTACTGATCATAACTGTGAGAAACCTACTGCTGATGCTACTGCTGCCTCATAGGATACTACCGAAATGGATGAATTTCAAGTAGGCCACCAACTGCACACTGAATGCCAAGGAAGGTGAAAAAATCAAGATTTATATATCCATAATAACCTTATCAAAATGATAAAATATTTGATATCTCGACAAGTTTTTAAGAATTTAAATCCCTATTAAAATGGGATGAATAAGGTTGGAACTAACTCCCTTCTATCTAAAAATTCTATTAACTAGGTAACTGAGAACTTTTAGCCAATAATTTGATCCATGGATACTCCTAGAGACTGTCATCCCTTATCGATATTATTCTCTCCAGTATCTTCTCAATAATTTTTTCATTTGAAAACACCTTGAGATACATCAACAATGTAAGTTAGGTGACCTGATGATAGATTTATAAATTTAACACATCCTCAAAATGCATCAGTTTAGAATACTCATTAGAAAAATGGTATGACATATAATAAAGAGTTTCTTAGACCAAAAACTAAATTACAACACATTAGAAATCTAATGATGGAGATTAATATTATATATTGATAATCCAACTTTATCATTAATGAATGGAACTTAGATCGAAATTGATTTTAAAACTTACCCCATGGGAATACTAACTCTTTATGATCCCCATGGAGTAAAAACCACCACCCCCAAGAATCATCGTGCAATATGATGGTAGCCAGTGGAACCTAGATCATATTCTGAGCACAGATCAACCTAAAATAAATATTTAACTTCTCCAAACAATCCTATATATTTTTGTTTCTAATAAATCCATTATACTTATGTAGAACCTATCACCTGAACTCATCATTTTATATACTTTAAATCTATGGTGATTTTCAAGCCCATCCCGCCAGACATCATCAACATGAACCTAACAGGGACATTAAAAATGATCCACACACAAAAAAGAGTAAACATTGGGGACTCCTAAAAATAGAATATGGAATATTTATGATTAATTAGTTAATATTCATCACATAATCTATTGTACACCCAATTAAAACACAATAATAGACAATCATGATGCATGATACTTACCAAGGTCTCTACCCTACAAGCAACATCACTTAGACTAGAAATTACTATAAACTTAAGGTCCCTACGTTGAATAATAGGCACACCTAAAATCTCATATCCTAAGTGGTATCCCTTTCTAACATCATGTACTAAGTAAAAGTGATATTGTTTCCTTACCAACCTATTAAATCATAACTAGTTTTGATCCCCAATATCAATAAAAAACTTCCAACAAAAATATTTAAGACCACTATATCATGACCCTCCTCTATGGGTACGCCTCCCAAGCTAGTGGTTAAGATGAGAGTGAACCTCAATACCATCCTCCGATAGTCTACTAGATAAAGACTAAAACCAAGGGTATATGATACATATATATTGGATCCATTGTTTCTTAACATATAATAGATAATGATAAAATATCCACCAATAAACTCTATATCAGAAATAAACAACCAATCCGAATACATGAAATATAATACAAGTGAAAACAAATAAAAATAACACAAACCATGCTTAGGATGTGACCATAAACTCTAAAAACTCTTAAAAAGTCTTCTTAATCCAATAATTCCTTGAAAAATTACCAACTAACTCTTTTGTAATTGAAGAAATAGATTTATATGTGTGAGAATATAGGCATACTAAGGGGGTCCTCCCAGAGAATTTCACGTGAAAATATAAAAAAGGAATACTAAATCCCCATAGAATAAATAGAGAAAGTTAACTTGTTATAAAAATCAGATGAACTATATCCCAATATCATCATGGTTCACTCACCAAATAATGCATAAAAGTTAGAAACATAATAAAAAAAGAATATAGGAAAAAATGTATCCCACACCCACTTTCTCACTAAACCATTAAACCTTCACCCCAATATACTATGTACTAATGCTCCCATCCCATCCACAAGTAACAATGATCTTCACGCAACACATCATAACCACGTAATCATAATCACATAGTAAAATAGAGATACGTCACTGAACAATGTAAATATGAACCATGACATAAGCCATTTTCGTACATGAACAAGTATACATGTAATAATAGTATATAGTATAGCCTCAAGCTTCCACAACCCACATATATATATATATATATATATGTCATAAACCAGAGACACTACATCCTATATGAACACACACCCTATAACCAAAATCCATCATAGTGTGGATATTCCAACATACAAAGCTATATGTGGAGGAGATAGAGAAGTAGGGGGAGTAGTAGATCATCCAAATCCTCGATAGCCAAGAAGTTAGGAAGATACATGGAACCCAAATCCATTATATGAATTTACTTCCCAACCAAATCAAGTGGTGGGGCATAAAAAATAATAGAACATAATGATAGTATAATACATAACCAATCTAATAGAAACTACTATACCTTAGTCTCTATCTATAGTTAATTTCCCACTTGAAAACTTGACTTCCATCACTATGAAAACAAAGGAAGAACTCATCTAATCTTATAAGTGGAAATGTTCACCATCAATCGTTATAATAATTTACTATATAGTAAACCATTATAATTTTTTCTCAACCATTTAATTAACCATAGAATCCAAGGTATTTTTATATTCAAAATTTCAATTCTATATTTCAAATCTTTGTTATTTGATCACTCACCGCGACCAATAAATGGTTTCAATTTAATATATCATAGTTCAATAAATTCCAATACCATGAGTTTATTTATATCTCATTACAATTCCATAATCCTAAATATTATAAGACTCACCCAAATTCATATCTAAGAATATATACCCCCAATGGAATCAGGGAAACTATAAAAAATAAAAATATTCATATTAGTTAAGTAACATGAAAACAACTAACAAGAAAGGCTCCCAACTTGAGATAACCATCTCAACATCATTTCCTTATTATTTCCATATCATCCATACTATCCCACCATGACTAGAGTCAATCCAATACCACAATTAGGGGAAACCATCTCAAACCAAAACAAATAATATAACTATATTTGGTTCTTTTAAATTCGTAGAAAGGGTTGTACCATTCTAATGTATATCCATAACATTAAATCATGTTTTTAGTAGAAAAAATATATGAGAAATCAGTCATTTTCCAATAAAAGAATATAAGATTTGTATAACAAAATCTATTCTTAAAAACGACCCCAAAAATTAATTCCAAGGTTATGTATATTTATTACCATATGTATTATCCAATTAATTATATATATTTTTTAGATAATATAAAACCCAATTAGTCAGTAACTAATAACACCTATAATCATTCAATAAACATGATAAAAATAATACTTATCATAATAAACAATTACAATGAATAAATATAAAGATTAATGATTTTGTTTTTATTATTATTCTTATATTAAAAAATTTACATTACTTAATCCATCTTAGAGTGTAAAATATAAAATATAAACATAGAAAATCACTACGCAAATAACCAAAAAATCTATAAAATCACATGAAACAATACCATGTACAAAATAAAAATCATTAAAAATCATAACAAAACCGTAACACCATTTCAATATCTTTCAAATCACGAACTCCTGATTATTATCTTCATAAGGTTAACCTATTTTTTTCTAATGAAGGTTAATCATGCTAATCCCACACATTCACATGAATAAGGGAATGGTCACAAATTTCCTAATTTTATACGAATCTTTGAGTAACACTTAACAAGAATAGAGGAACAAATAATCACATACTTCCAAAATTTATGGAAAACACTTGGAACCTAATAAAAATTAAATATCATAAACCATGGTCTAACATTAACAAAAAAATTAAGAAATATTAACTGATATAATATATAGAAAGTTATTTATAAGAAAAAACCAATGATGAAAAAATTAAGATGTTGGATTGAGTGTGAACAACCCCTAGAATACAATTATTTTGAATCCTCTAAAAGATAGTATAAAGGAACTAAAGGGTATGGGGGAGTCATATATAATTTTTAGTAAAGATAAGAATTTGAACCATAGAGATACTAACACCATCTTTATAGAGAAAACCCGGTGGGCCTCCACCATAATGAAGAAGGTTTAAACATGTATGTGGTGTCTCTGTTCAAATAAAGATATAAAATCCAAAGCCTTTAAAATTTAATATTCCCCCTATTATCAATGGTCCTTTTACCAATTTACAATAAGATTATACAAAACCATGGCATGTTGGTACCAAACATGGCTGTGGAACCCTCAGCTATGGATCCCTTCATAAGCCCAACACAATAGGGAGAAATTATCCTTTCCACTTCTAGCACACTATATATCATACCATGATGTGGGGAAACCATACTCACCATTTCCATCATTCCTGCGTAGTTTAACTTTTCCTTAGGACAATGTCACCATGTACACTAACTTAGGAATTTCATCCTTCCCCATTTCCCATAAAGAAATTATCCAAACACAACACCCAAAAAATGGCTACCCCATGAGATGTTGACCTCCTCACATCTCAATTTAATAAATTAATAACTCAAAAAACTTACACAATGGTCATTTCAAAAGTGAAATGAAACATAAAATTAATAAAAAATTAAAAATGAAAAAAATTCAATTATCCCACACCCAAACCCTTCAAAAAAAGGTATGAAATTCCCTATGTTAAAAATATAAATACTAAAATAAAAAATTCCCTATAATATGGGTGTTTCACTTACTATATACACTGATCACCAAAACAACTGACCTCCATAATAATTTCTCTAAAATAGATTTCAACCACAGTGTACACAATGGGAATTTTAGATCCCAGAGGCCTAAAACATCACCCTATACCTCTAGAACACATTCAAAATATTTATTTGCATCCATGATCCTAGGAAAATAAAAAAAGAAGATTATGGTTAAAACTTGACCCTTACATCAGATGCCTCTCAAATGAATCCCCTCCTTAAGAATCAAAACCATGCCTAAGAAGAAAGGTAGATGGTGTAACATCCTGAGATTTTTTATGAAATAGTTTTTTTAAATTAATTTAATCTTATTAATATTTTTATTAAAAATATACACTATGTTTATCTGGATTTAAATTCAACATTTATTTTGGATTATTTTACACGCAACATTGAGCTTAGATTTCATTACAGAGAATACTGAGTTTAAATGAAACATGACTGATTATTAAAAATATTATTATTTAACATGATAGTTGTCATCTAGATAATACAATGAAGGTTATGTGTATGATTAAATATGTTATGAAAATATTGGTTGAATATTTATATCAAATTAATTCTTTAGTTTCCAATTAATTGGAAATTAAAATAATGCCCATATGAAAATAAAAGGAAACTATTCACTGAAAAACTACTTTAATACATTCAAGTTTGTTTTATATCAATGAATTAACTAAATAAATTTTATTTTATTATTTTAAAAAATTCATACATTATATATTTAATAATTGTTTTAACATTCATCTTATGTGTTTTATAGACAAAATATAGGAATAAATCCAATTTTGCACATAAAAAATATGTTTTTTTTTCAAAAAGGTAGTTTTACCACTTATAATGGTGCACTTGTTTTAAAAATAAATGTTGAAACTATTATAAATTATATTTGAATTAATAAACCTCATTTTTGAAATAATTTAACCATAATTATCTTAGGGTAAATTTTTGGGATATTTCAAAAAATATTCATTTTTATGAATTGTGAAAAATACCGAATTTTAATTGAAAACATCATTTTTTGTTTAAATTATTTATATAGTTAAATTATATTTTAAATTTGTTTTAATGTATAATTAGTTTAATTATAAATATATTAATTTAATTTAGTTTATTTGAATCAATTAAATCTTGAAATTGAATATAAAACCTTTGTATACTTTTGAACATTTTCATTTTAAAAACCCACATTATGGTTACCTCTATGAGATTAATTTTGAATTAAATTATGCCAATATTTTGAATATAATTTGTAAAAATTGATTCTATATTTGGAATCATCATAATTTATATTATAAAATAAATTTATATTTTTTTACTATAATTATTAGTGAAAATAGATAAAATTAATTAACTAAAATAATGCTAGAATGTGGTTTTGCACGTTACATGCATTTGTATTAAAATTAATTTTACACAACCATATAATTATTATTTAATGAATTGGATTTAATATTTACATTAAATGGGTCTATATTATCTAATAAACAACTTTTAATTATATTCTTAAATTACAAATTACTTAGGTAAATAAAAAGATACAAGTTACCTTCGTAAACACTATTATGATAAACTTGATCTAAAATTAAAGGATAAGAAAACAATTGATGACAAATGTATTTATTTTCTGTTTTGGAGGTATTTATACAAACAATAATCCATAAATTCCATTATTGTTTTATGTTTTTTCCACATGAGGAAATATAGACCTCCCAAAAGTGAATACTTTTGGGTATTTATAAGAATTCTACTCCGCCTCAACTATAATTGGGAATTCACTCTCATCACTTCTTCACACCTATAAATCCATTTGGATTGACCAAGACATAAAATAATAACTTCAAAAATTCCTTCATATCATTCTAGAATCCTTAATTTGGTTATAAATTTAACCAGGGATGTTCTTGGGTGTAAACAAAAAGGAGATACCCGAAGGTTTGGTAACATTCATCAATGAATGTTTTTGTTTTATTTCTTCCTCAACCCCAATTAATTACTTTTATATCATGATTATATAATAATATAAGTATATTAAATATATTTACTTGTTTTTATATTATGTTTAGGACTTAAAATCATACACTCATCCATCAAAAGGGCTATAAAATCATTATTCGTGTGTTTGGTGGACTACCGCCTCGCGAACCGATGCTGCTCGTTTTTTCCATTACCACCTTTCAAGGTTGGGTCTAATGATGGAAATAATGTTTATATATGATATATTTCATATTTATGATATATTTACGAATTTTTAATTATTATATGATGCATAACTTCATGGTTTCCATTTTCTGGGAATACGATAATGGCGTTCGTGTGTACGGCGGACTACAACCACAAGAAGAATTGTAATCCATTCAAGATTTACATGGAATGTGTTAAAAATGGGCTTAATATAAATATGTGAAATATAAAACGAAAATTATACTATAATTATAATATATATATATCATTTAATTTTCATTCTTTCATTATGAAAAAAATGTAAACAACGTTCATGAGAAGGTATGTTCTACTGTCTCCTTGAACAATGTACTTCATTTCCTATCAATAAATTTTATGTATTAATATAAATACATATATACTAAATATATATTATATTAATATCACTGTTATAATTCTATATATGTTGAAGTTATGATCTAATTAAGAGTAATAAAATTAACATGTTAAAACATGTACGAAAAACAAAGCAGTTATTAACCAAAACATAACTTTAACATGAAATTGTTAATAAATGGGTAATATAAATTCATCAGTAAATTATATATGGTATTATATATGAATATTTTTATTTGTTATATTTGTAATAAACTATTATTTATTATACAATAGGATTGAAAGAGTACGACAAGAGTCAATACTTAAGGTAAGGGATTTCCATATCACTTTTATTTTTTATGAGAAAAATCCATCTACATCCTCTATTTCTTGATTGTGGTGTGTATAATACCCATGTATTTATTTTATGATTCTTATATTGAGAATTATTTTGATTTAAATATCTATTTTTGGATATCTCATTCATGGTTTTTATGATTGAAACATTACCAACATTGTAAGGGTGTTTTGTCTCAATTTGCCTTATTTTAAACATATGTTATGTTATGTACCAATATTATTTAATGTGGAATATATAAATCCCCTTTTAAAATTAATATCATGAAATTTTTTAACCTCATTTGGTTTTAGGTTTTGTGTTATTTTATTTATTTATGGGGTTTATGATTCAATGTTACCAAAATAGCAAGAGTTTATTACTATAATATAATAATTTATTGGGATTGTTTATGATTATGATTAAATTGATGAAATAATATGATACATACCTCAATAATTATAATTAAATTTCGTCTCCTATGGTTATTCATGATATCATCAATTAATTGTTCCATTTTCCCACTCTTTGGTACTAATGATTATTATGACTTCTTTTAAGAAATTACAACATTAATTATCTCTTTGGTTGAAAATTTGTTTTCTCTAAAAAAATTATTTCTAAAAATATATTAAAAGTGATTTTTAACATTAAAAAATTATTTAATAAAGAAACTTTTACCCATTTTTTCTTTAAAAATCATTTTTAATGGAATATTCTTATCATTTTTTGATAAATTATTTTTTATAAACTCTTTATAGTGTGAATAGAATGATTAATTAACATGTAACATATTTAAGTATTTAACTGACTTAAATAGAACCATTTATTTGAAACCTAACTTGAATTTTTAAAATTTTATTTTTAACAAAATATTTTTTCCTAATACTCTGAAAATTTGTTGTTTTAAAGTTGTTTTCAAAGAAATGGGTTTTCAAAAAGGGTTTAGGTTTTGAAAATTTTTCTCAAAGAGAAAAGGAAATTTTCCCCATAAAATTTTTTAAATGATATTTAAAAATTATTTTCCATATAAGATCAAATTCATTGGTTTTACTAATTCCTTCCTGGGAATATGATCCAAGGATACAATTCATACTCTTTCCCTAAATGGTTTATGTTTTGATTAAAAGTAGTTTATGAATAAATTTTCTCATCAACAGGTTAGGCCTTGATAAAATGACTATAAAAACCACTTATATTCATGGGTTATTCTATGATAAAATGATTATGAAACCCATCTTATTTACATAGGTTTAGAAATGATTAAATATTTATGATACCAATTTCTTTTCATGGGTAATTATATGGTGAATATTTATGATATCATGGAGCACATATTTATGATTTCATTATTTGATGGGTAGGAACTATATATTCCCTAACACATTGGGTAAAAATTTATATCTCATGAGATATGTATGGATGGAATGAGAAGTGAACCTAATTCAATAAGTGACTTTGTCCACTAAGATGGTCTTGGGAGTGAACCTTGAATATTAACTTGGTTTGGGTTGTGATCCCATTTAACTATGATGGACTTGGATGAGATCCTAGAATAATATGGAAATAATTTTATATATTTATGTGCTTTCCCAAATTCGTTGTCTTATACTTATGTTATCCTCACATGGATTATTATATTTGATTACTTTATGATTGATGTCTTATGACTTCTAATCTTTATATAATGAATCAATATTATTAACTTTGATATACAGGGTATGATCTTCTAATATTATGATCATTTTCTCATACCAATATTCTTATGATTATGCTTACTTAGATCCATTTTTTACCCTTATTGAACATTTTAGCTCACCCTTTATATGTTTCATTACCCCTTGTTATAAAGAATGGTTTTATGTAGTGTATGGTTTGTAATATTAATAAAAGAGAGTATATTTATGGGATATGTTGAAGATATTTCACTAAGTTAGAATATTATGATTCCTATATTCTAATGTAATTAAATAATTATAGTCCCATAGTATGTGTTTGTGTAATATATTGAATATTCGTCTTAAAATATGTAAAATCCTTACATGATAATTCTGGGTCACTATAGGTGGTTTAAAATGAAATGTTTAGTCAACCTTTAAAAACTAGGATGAGAAAAATTTAACGATATCCCTAGGGATATTTATAACTATATTTCTAGGGATGTGTCTAATGTTATGTCTAAAGATGAGACAAATTATAAAAAAAATTTCAAGAATTTTGGTAAGGGATAGAGTTATTTATTTTCAAGAAATACATCTCTACTTGAATACTATAAGTGGAACTGGTGCTGGAACAGATGTTACTAGGGGTAAAACCCCCAAAAACTGTATTTATATTGGCTTTATTAGGAATTGGTTCATGAAAACAGGACTTGGTACACACCAGGTTTGATACTCTAGGGGACAAGATTTGGATATTCAGAAACTTTTCACAAACCATCATGAAGGATTTAAATATATTATGACTATGAATAACCTAGTACAAAAATAAGGTTTCATTAATTAAAATGGAGGTGTCATGATTTAGATGGATTTTCATGATTATTTAGTTTTCCACTATAATTATCATTTCTAACACTCTGATTTCTGGTGATAGTTAATGGAGGGAACTATAACTTATTGTGTTAGCATTGAATGGGATAGATTATTTACTAATGATTATCCAATTTTGATGATGAATGTAGAAAATGATGTTTTGATAATTCTTAATCATATTCAAAGAACATGATTGACAATGTGTACCTTAACAAACTCTAAAAATTACTAAAGAAGAGAATGAAATGGTTTATTGAGAGTTTTGGAAGTAGATACCATATAGTAAATGGGATTTAGTTTTTTTATATTTAAAGAATATGGGAAGAAGCACTCTTAGGAATGTCTTAAAGGGATGAAAAAATGTTTTGACTATTGAAAAGAAAGACACAATGCTAGTAACTACAAAGTGAAAATGAAATGTTCAGTTAATGAAATGGAAGAGAATAATGGTCACCATAATATATCATAAAATGTTGAGTGATTTATATGTGCAAATTATGGGCATTATGAAGATCAATTCCCCAAGTAGAAAGATCATAAAGAGAGTCAAAAATGTGGTATGAGTAAAGGTTATACTATTGAAAAAGAAGGAAATAAAAATTAAATATGAAAGGAAAGATGTATTAAGTAAGAAGATAAGGAATCCTATTTAATATTTTAAATATTAGGTTTAATAATATAAGGGTTTTTTATTTGGATTCAAGAATTATGAATTTTGAAATATATAAGGATTGTTCAGTATAAGTTTATCGTTAAGGATCTGAAAGAGGATACTAAATAGTCCTGATGACATAGAAAAGTGATTTAATGGAAAGGTTATATTTTATGTAAAAAATATGATTAATGTAAGGTAACCCTTAATTTGTTATTAATGTTTGAGAAATGGTTTTTAGTTTCAATTAAGATAGGTTGGATAAGAATAAATTAAATTGGATAACACTAATTAACTTAGAAATTGATTAATTCTTTCTTGAAAAAGTGGATTATTCTATCATGGATGGAGTTTATGACATTTTATAAAGAATATATCCAATAATAATTAGAATAATAAATAATTCATGTTTTCAATAGGTATTTATGGTAATTTAGGTTATTATCATGTTTTAATAGAGTACAAGATGAAGGTATTCACATGTTTGGTACGTGAAATCCTAGAGGTACTTTATGATATATGGGTGATAAATGTTAAGATGATTTTGAGAAATTAAATGTATTTCTTTATAATTTTTTGGATAATTATATTTTGGAAGGGTCAAATGGTTAACCATTTATGAAATATATTTAATTTCAAACATGTTTTTAGATATTAAGGTGTTATTAAACCATATGATGATTTATGCATATTGGATAACATGTTTTGGGCATTTTTTGGTTACGATAACTAAATATAGACTAAAGGAATTATCTTTATATTTATGGTTATTATAATCCATTAGTAAATCAGACACAAATAATTCACATTTATTTCTTGGACTAAGAGTTTAAGTGAAAATTGATTAAGGCACTACCAATGGGTGATATTGCACTTATAATACAAAGTATACCTTCTTGTAAAAAATATTAAATTAAAATGTTGTCCTATTATCATCATTTTTTATGGTATCAATGAAAATTTTCAAGAATATTTGGTTTATGTATTTTTGATAATTAACCTTATCTTAGGCATGTTCTCTATAACACTCCATTAGTGTTTGGGTTTTAGTTTTACCTTCTATATTCATGTTTTCACTTTCCACCTATGTTATCCTATGTGGAAACCTAGTTATGAGTTACTTTGGAAAATTTTTATATTTCCAACATTGGATTTTATAAATTATTTTTTATTATTCATTTGTATAACATGGGTTTTTATGAATGAAATCTTTCAAAGGGTAAAATTTTGATGATCGAGAATAATTTGAGGGTGAAATTAATTTCAAGGGGTTAGAATGTAACACCCTAAGATTTTGTGAAACATTATTTTGTCAAAATTAGTGTAATATTATTTATATTTATTAAGACTCAAAAACTATGTCTATCATTAGTTACATGAAATTTTGAGTTTTTTTTCATTACACACATCAATGATCTTTTCTTACATTACACAGAATGTTGAGTTTAAAAAAAATGTGATATATTATTAAAATATTATTATTTAATATGATAGTTTCCACACAAATGGTGCAACAGATTTTATCAATAAGATTAACTAAATTATGAAAATATCAAACACACAGGTATAAAATATGAATACCTTTTTTCAATTAATTATAAATGAAAATTATATCCTTCTGAAAATTAATGGAAAACATTCATTGAAAAACTATTTTTATACTCCCAAGTGTGTTTTATATCAATAAATTAACCAAACAAATTTTGATAAATTATTTTAATGAAATTTATTTATTATTATTCAATAATATTTTTAACATTCATCTTATGTGTTTTATAGACAAGAGATAATAATAAATCCAATTTTACATATAAAAGACTTATTTTTTATAAATGATAGTATACCTCCTTTTAATGGTGCACTTATTTTAAAACTACTTTTCATCACTTTTATAAGTTATATTTTAGAAAATAAGATTAATTTTTGAAATAATAATGTCAAATTTATCTTAGTTGGATGTATTTTTATTTTTAAGAAAGGATTTATTTTTTTAATTGTGAAAAATACTGAATTGTAATTGAAAACTACTATTTTTGAATTATTTATAAAGATTAATTATATTTTAAACAAATTTTGAAGTATAATTAGATAAATTATACATATATTAATCCAATTTAGGTAATTGGAATCAATTTCATGTTGAAATTGGATATACAATCTTTGTAAACTTTTGAACATTTTAACTTTAAAAACCCTCTTTCTTGTTGCGTCTGTGGGATGAATTTTAAATTAAATAATGTCACTTATGTGAAGATAATTTGGAAATATGGATTCCATATTTGGAATTATACTATTTTATAGTATCTAATAAGGTTAAATTAATTTTTCACCATAATAAATAATGTAATCAATTAAATTTAATTAATGAAATAAAGGTTAAAACCTGTATTTTGTCATTACATGTGTTTGTATTAAAAATAATTTTCCACATACATATGATTTTTATTTAAAGAATTTTATTTAATATTTATAATAAGTTAGAACAAATTATATAATAATTTTTTTAATTATATTATTAAATTATATATTTCCTAGGTAAATAATATGATTGAAGTTACCTTAGTAAAAAATATAAAGACAAAATTGTGTAAACTTAAAGAATAAGGAATAAAATGATAAAAATATATTTAGTTTTTATTTTGGATGTATTTATTGTTCTATTAATACATACCATCAATTAATTTTCAATATTTGAGGCACATGAGGTAAGGGATGCCTTCTAATAGTTAATAGTTTTGGGTATTCATAAGAATGCCACTCCTCCTCCATTATAAAAGGTAATTCACCCTCCCCACTTATTCACACCTATTAAGACATTTTGAATCGACCAAAACCTAGGAAAATCACATAAAAGGTTTCCTAATCTCATACTATAATCCTTAATTTGGGGATAAATCCAACCAAGGAAGTCCTTTGGTGAAAAAAAGGAGACACCTGAAGAAGAGGTAATGTTAATCAACAAACATTTTGTTTTATTTCATCCTCAAACCCCTTAAATTATTTTTATATCATATTTAAATAACCAAATAAGTATCTTATTTTTATTGAGATTATGTTATGTTAAGATTATGTCATATTATCACATACACATCCAAAAAATGGTCAATGAAATCATTATTCATATGTACAGAAAACTACTACCTCATGAACCAATGTCGTTCATTTTTCCATTACCACCGTTCAAGGTTGGGAATAATGATGGAAATAGTATTTATATATTATATATATATAATTTATGATGTATTTATGATTATTTAAATATTTTATAACAAATACCTTTATGGTTTCCATTTTTTGAGAATAAAATAATGCCATTCGTTTGTACGACAAACTACCACCTCGTGAAACGATGTGATTCACTCATAATTTATATGGAATGTATTAAAGATGATTTTAATAGAAATATGTGATATATATAAAATAAAAATAAAAATAAAAATATACTTATATTTTATATATCGATCATTTACTTTTATTTCTTTCAATATGACAAGATAATGGAAACTAAATTTGTGCGTACGTACGACCTATCGTTTCCATGAATAGTGAATTTCATTTCCTATCAATAATTTTTTGGATTACTCTAAATAAATATATAATAAATATTTTTTATATTAATACAATGGTTATAATTTTTTATATTATGAAATCATGATCTATGTAAGAGGACTAATAATAAAAAGTAAAAACATGTACGAAAATCAAAGCAGTTATTTCAGGAAACATAAATTTATCACAGAATTGTTAATAAATGGTTAATATAAAGTCACAAGTAAATCATATATGGTATTATATTTATGAATATGGTTCTTCTATAGATCTATAACAAACTTATATTTATTATATAGGACTATTAAATAAGTACAACGAGAGTCAAGACTCAAGGTAATAGATATCCATCTCAGTTTTATTTTCCTTTAGACAAAAGATATGTTGAGAACCTATTTATTGTGTGTTTTTTTGCATAATCTAAAAAGATTTATTTTATTATTAATATAATGATAATTATTAGGAATTAAATATCCATTTTGGGATCTATCTTTCATGGGGTTTATAGTTAAAGTGTTACCAATTCAGTTAGTGGGGTTTCGAATCAATTTTCTTTCTTTGAAAAGTTCATTATTTTATGAACCTATATTTTTTTAATGAGGTGTATATAGAACCAATTTGACAAGTAATATCATTAATTTTTTAATACTAGGGATAGCTTAAGTTTCTTTTTATATTATTCTTTTATAGGGTTTATGATTCAAAGTTACCAAAGTGGTAAGAGTTTATTGCTAAAATCTCATATTTTATCGAGATTATTTATGATCTTGCACCCATTGATGAAATATTATGATCCATATCACAATAATTCTCAAGAATTTTATTATACTATGTTTTTACATGATATGTTTAGTTAATAATACCATTTTTCTACTCTTTGGTACTTAAAATAATTATAAATATGTTTTTAATAAAATTTTACTTTATTTCTCTCTTCGGTTGAAAATTAGTTTTCCTCAAAACCATATTTTATAAAAATATTTTCAAAAGTGTTTTTATCCATTTCAAAAAGATTTATTAAAGAAATTTTTATCTATTTTTTTATTTTTTTAAAAATCTTCTTGTCATGTTCTAATCAATTAATTTTTCTAAACTCTTTTTGGCGAAAAATTTATGTTTTCATAACATGTACAACATGTACAAATTTACCCACCAATATAGAATTAATTATTTTGAATAATCCTATAAAAGTTTAAAAATTGAATTTGAAATAAAATTTCTCCCTAATATTCTAGAAATTCATTTCTTTAAATTAGTTTTCAATGATAAAGGATTTCAAAATTGTTTAATGTTTTAAAATGATTTTTTTAATATTGAAAGTATATTTTTGACCATAAATGGTTTGAATAATATTTCAATTATTTTCCATAAAATATGATGTTAAATATTGTTACTCATTCTATATTGGGAATGTTGTCCAAGGGTACCATTCATACTCCTCTGAATGGTTTGTTTTTGGATGATAAGCTATTTATGAAAACCATTTTATTTTATGGGTTATACCATTATAAAATGATTAAAAACCCACTTGTTTTCATGAGTTTTTATATGATGAAATGGTTATTAAACATATATATTTTTCATAGGTTATATTATGATGAAATGTTTATGATACCAATTTCATTTCATAGGTTATTCTATGATGATTTTATATGATCTTATGGAACACATATATATAACTTAATTATATGTTTGTTGGGACATATATCTCCCTCTAATACATTGGGTATGTATTTATTTCTCATGAGATAGATAAGGCAGGAATGTGAAGTGAACATAGTTCAATAAGGGAATTTTCCCACTAAGATAGTATTGGGAGTGAACCTTGACTACTAAGATGGTTTTGGTAGTAAACCTATTCCACAAAGATATACTTGGCCATGAGCCATGAATATTATAGAAATAATTTTATATATTTAGGTTTTTTCTATATTTCTATTTCTTATACATTTATTCTTCTCACATAGATTATGATCATTGATTCCTTTATGATTTATGTATTATGACTGCCAATCTTTATGTCATGACTCAATATTGTGATATTTTATATGTAGGGTATGATATTATAATGTTATGCTCATGCTCTGATACCTTTATGCTCATGATTACTCTTATATATCACCCTTGTTTTCCCTTACTGAGCATATGATCTCAACCTTTATTATGTTTCCTTTCCCTAGGTCATAAAGAAAGGTTTTATGTATGGTATGATTTTGAAGTGTACTAAAGGGGAAGATTATTATGGTAGATGTTGAGGATCTTTCACAAATTTCTAAGATTATGTTTCCACATTTCTAAATGTAGTAAACTATTACAATCCTCAAGTGTATAATTTTGTAATGTATTTGATATTCATAAAAAAAGATACAATATCCATCTATGAAAATCCCTGGTTTCTATATATGGGATAAAAACCACCCCATTAGTCTCCTCTCAGGGATTATACTATAATAAGAAGAAAACTAACACATCATGAGGAAAGGGAACATAATAAAAATATATCAATCATCTCGTAAATAAATAAAGGGAATGCATATCATCTCATCAAAAAAATCAGTATACTGAGAATTCATATGTGATTCATGTTCCCATGTACTCTCCTCTAGCCACTGTGCCTCCAAAGAACATGAACCAATGGAATCAAATTCCTCTGAAACACCTTATCTCAACTGTAGAGAATCTTAATTACACATTTATAAATTTTCCACATCATCCTAAAATTTTAAATATCTCCAATAATTGAAATGAGAATAGTCATTAATATACAAAAAAATATATGATACAAGTAAAACATCATGAATAAGATCCATCTATAGAGGGATATCAAATTGATATGAAACTACACCAACACACTCAAACATCAATAAAAGATTAAAAATAGGGGTAAAACTTATTCCCATGACCAAAATTTCACTTTCCATGATGATTATATGTTTTCAAGAAAACATGATCTCTAACATTAATCTCTATAAGCCTCATCCTATAATTAATCTATTAATTTTAATGATCCAAAGATGCCTCCATATGCTCAAGAATCACTTGAGAATTATCTATAGAGCTCTCTAAAAATTCTATTGTGAGAATACATAAATCTATATCTCATTAAAATATATTTAAGATATTCAACGAATTCTATAAAACACTTCAAACATGGAAATACTTATGGAAGATGGATAAATCTTATTAAAATTCAACTCCACTAAGGGTATGTTATTTACCCACTATCCTTAAGAAATATATATTTCATGAACACAATATGTATTTAAATGTATGGATAGTCTGTTCTATTTTACCATCCACCTATAGATGAAAATTTGTGATAAGGTATTACTGTAATAAAAAATTACGTTAGTTACCTCTTCACAGCCTCGAGATAAAATAGGGGCCATAACTGAATCAGATCATTTTTATAACCTCATTAAACCCCATATACTCCTCTAAACACTACCATGATAAATAATACATTGATTCCATAATCATTATTACATGATTTGTCTTCATCAAAATATCCATGATCACCCTAATAAATCATATTAACTATAATATTGAGGCAGAATAGTGATTTTTTCTATCAAGATGCCCACCACATCCTCTATGGAACATTGAAAAGTTGAAGTTGGAAATCCAAAACATAATACTCAATTATCACCTTATGGAAGACCAAGCACCAAGAAACGAAATCATAAATAGATCACATTATCTCAAACCACTAAAAATAACATATATATACATGTTTTATCTTAGTAAAACGAGGATACACAACTAAAGAAAAAATGTGTAACTCCTAGAGAATAACCTAAATTGTTTCCAAAGGAACAAAAATCATCTCTGGTAATAACAATCAATGCTAATAATCCTCAAACAATCCCTTAGGTACATCACAACAGATGATAAAGTACCTAAATATGTCTATCTTGGAATCCCCAAAATGGATTCATCCACTTACTACAAAAAGGGTGAATGCATGGTCATATAGTAAGAAACCCTACACCATACAACTCTCTTATAGAAAATTGTATCACTATAAGACCCTACATCACTCTAAAAACATATCCAAACTCGAAAACAACATCACTATTCCATCTTTCTCAGCGCATCAATAAAAGTATTCCCATTTCTTAGTTATAGAAAATATTGATATCATAGTCCTATAATAATTTTATATGTTGTCACTTTTTATGTTTAAATAATGATTATAGATTACATAACTAAAGCTCTTATGACCTATGAAGATTAAAAATCACTCATAGATAAAATAGTGTCACCAAAACTTCTAAAAAAACAAGACTACTTAGAGTTCTAGATCATAGGTATAATTGTAATGATCTTAAGGCCATAAATTCCAGGACCTATAAAAGAAAACTTATATCTACTCTAACATAGAACAAAAAAATCCCTGAAATGAAGTGTTTTGATATACATTGAATAATACTCATTCTACAAGAAAATAAAGAACATGTTTATTGACTAGATTCTCTTTCAAATTCTCAAAAGTATATTAGAACAAGTTTCTATATAAAAAATCATAATAATTCATAGTAAAGGTAGTTTGAGGGATAATAATAAAAAATAATTATGGAAAGAACCACTTTTAATATCCCATGAGACTAATAAAACATAAAACTTCCACAAAATTCATTAGGGATTCCAAAGAAACAACTTCCTTGATCATTGAAGGATCCAAAACTACTCTACACTGATAAATGACATTACCTAAGAAAAAAACCTTATAAGGCCAAAGATTAAAATTATAACACATCCGAAATAGATGATGATGTGAAAGGATATATAAAATGGTAGGTAAACTCTCTACATGTTCCACCTCAGACTTTGAATGCACAAAAATGTTATAATTTAATACCACACTAAGCCGATCAAGAAACTTAGAAAAAACAGAGTTCCACTATCACATGAACACCATTGGGGAAGTTATGATGATGAAAGACATTAACATGTGAAGATCAAAAGTTAAATGTTAAATAATGAATGATTTATTTTTTATTAATATATCATAACGTCAATATATGATGACAACTTAAATAAGGAGATGATGATTCTTAGAGGGTTATTAAAGATTCATATTCATTGTATGTCATTATTTGTAAATAATCCATATAAAACCATAGGGCTATTTAGGTAATTACAAGGTATGAGGTAAATTATATTGTGTCTTAAAACTTGAATAATTCAAGTGGATATGTTCAAGACATAGTGGAAATATATATTGTGACGATTGTAGAAATTTTCTTACAGTCTAATGACATGCACAAATAAAATTTGAACAAGTAGACATTGTGTAATTAAATGAAGTATATTTTTACTGAAAACTAGGAAAATAATTATTCAAATGAATATTTTATGTTTCATTATGAATAAAAAATAATAATAATTAAAAGAATCATTGTCATTATGGATTGGGATTCATGTTATAATTTTATAACACACATTATATAGATTTTTTCTTAATATTATGAGTGTTTATTAAAATAATATGGCTAACCATAGCTACTCAAGGAGAGAAGGATGGGTATCATATGGGATAATTCTTGACCACATTAGATCCAACCCAATCATAAGCATACATGGTGGTAGGAAGCATATGGGAAAGCATGCATGTGTGCATGAGGGAAGGGTAACACGGTGGGGTTACAACACGGAGGATGTGCTGACACGGTTCGGTGCCAATGGTGCCAAAAGTAGACCCCAATACTAATAATTGAGGTATTTAAGGAACATTACCCATTATTAATTAGAGTCTATCTACTATGAGGTTCTATTTGGGATGGATTATTTTCATGCTACACTAGATCAAATGTTAAAATGTAACACATAGAACCCATGTTGTATGATCCGATCAATCTGCACCATCCAATCAAAATAGAAATAATATAAAACCTATTTATTTTAAAATATACTTATATATACGAGGGTTTTCATGCCATGGTAACACATATAATTTCAAACAATATGAAATATTAACATAATCTCAACATAACTTTCGAAACTAGCTAATTATAATTTTTCACTTACCATGGTAAATAGTTTGGGAAGAATTAGTGTAAATGATCAAATTCCATATGGTATAAGAGTGATAATATAGAATTTTATGTATTTAGAATGAAAATTACCCAATGTTTCATAATACAAACTAATTTTCTAATTTAATTTTCATGAAAAATGATAGAATTTTTCATACTCAGTATATAGAAGAAATCCTTTGACAATGTAAATGGATTATGATGAATGCATGAAGATTGAAAATTAAATAATTTCACATACCATTAAAAGGAATTTTAATTATGGTTCAGGGATGATTATTTTATATTCATTAAAAAAATACCATGTTAAGTACAATATGTGAAGGGAAATCCATTTTTGAATTTAGGAAAAATTGTTTTCGACATCGTATACAGATGACTGGTTAAGAATGTTTTTGGGATTATCATGTGTTAATAATGTGGTATGTATCCCATAAACACCTATTAACTATCAATAAAGGGTTCTAAAGATTTTTGGTAATGTGATTATCAATTTTGGAAGATCTTTTCTCTCTAGTTGATTCCTGCAAATAATGTTCTTCTTTTTAAGAAGGATATTATTTTGAGAAGTGATGTATGTTCTATATAAATTAATGTGATATGTGAGATGAAGTGATATGTGGATGAATTACTATGGGAATTATAGTTTTTCGTAATTTAATAAGTATGGTTCCATTAAATATTTATTGCTTGAAAATGAATTAATAACGTCAAACTTGTTTCTGAAGCATGAATATGAGAAGTATCATGTAAGTTAACTAAAAATACATAGTGAGACTTATATGTTATGAGATAATCATGCGATACATATAGGAATAGTTTAATGTTCTATTGGAGAAATATATATAGGATAAGTGAAATATATTTCACATATAATATAGTTGATACTTCCATGAAGTTCTCATTATTTCATGATAAACATGACATGATAGAATTAAAGAATATTGAGGATACTAATACACCATTGTATTGATAAGAGAGAAGAGAATAAAGACAGAAGACACCTATAAGAGGATACTTTCATGTATGAGTATTAAATATGTTGAGAAGACCCGGATCATTTCATATTTTCTATAAAGGAGTTTCAAGACATACATGATTATTCCCAAAATCCATTTAAGATTTTGAATGAGTATACGGGTATTGCGAATCCTATAGGATTTTGGAGGATGATCACATTGAATAATAAATATAGATTTATACTATTGTATAAAAAATATAAGAATAAAATATAATGAACTAGACTTTTAATACATAAACATTAAATCATTTTTTAGAATATTTATCACATCACATAAATACATGCTTGAGAACCATAATATCTTAGTACCTTCATAAACCTGGAAACATAATCACTGGTCCATAAGTAAGATAAGTCATCCCCCAATATATTGTTCAAAACAAGTGCCCTTTTTACACATATCATACATAATACATATCTTTATAACCTATGAAAATAAAATACAAGAAATGGTGATCTTATATGATCAATAAGGGAAAAAAAGGGAGATAAGTAAGCATAACATAAACATAAGAGCACAAGAACATGGACATAACATTTGAAAACTATACTATGAATATTAAAGACCATAATCATGATTAATGGTAAAATTATTAGTAGTTCATAATTCACGATTCATTAGGGAATCAAAAAACATGATCGATGAATGTATAAGACATGGAATTTGTGTCATAAACATAAGCAAAGAAAAAAACTTCTAAATTAGTCAAGACTCACTTACATAACCATTATAGTGGGAAAATTCCTTTACTGAACTAGGTTCAATCTGCATTTAAGCCTGGTATTACTAAACATGGTTAACTTCTCATTCTGGCCCTACCTTACTGAACCTAGTTCACTCCCCATTCTAGTCCTGTCAATCTCATGAGATAGAAATATTTACCCAATGCATTTGAGGGATATATAAGTCCCATAATTCACATGATGAAATCATATATATGTGTGAAACATGATCATAAACAGTTATCTTATCATAAACCATGAAATAAAATTGGTATCATAATAATTTTATTATATAATGATATTTGGAAAATATTTAGGTTTTGTAATCATTTCATCATAGAATAACCCATGAAAATAAGCAGGTTTCAAAAGCATTTTATCTTGGTATAACCCATGGAAGTGAAATATGTATCATAAACCATTTAAATAAGAATCTGAATGGTATTCATGGATCATATCCCTAGTAGGGCATAAGTAACACCATCATACATCATCTTATAGGGATTATAATTTTGAAATATCATTTAAAACATTTCTTGTAGAAAATATTCTTTCCAATTTGAAAAATTATTTTTAAATAATAAAATATTTTAATTTTTTTATTTAAAAATATATTTTAAGACTTAAAAAATAATATTCTAATAAACTATTGTTCATGATGTCTGAAATTTTGTTCATTCCATTCACATTAAAACAAATTTTTCTCTCACATTTGTGGCAAAATCCAAATGAGAATTGTTTTGGAAAATGACATTAAGATTCCATTTAATTTTTTTATAAAAATTAAAACATGGGTAAATAAGAATTTTTAAAATCCTAATATAGAAATATTTTTTTGAAATTATTTTTAGAAAACATGGTTTTGAAGGAAATAGATTTTTGATGAAAGATAGAGATAAGGTCATATTTTATTAAAAAAAATTCTTAATTATATTAAATACCAAAGAGTGTAAAAATAGTACCATTACATGAAGATTTATTAAATAAATAAGGGAAAATAAAATTGAAGTTAATTATTAAGAGTTGGATCATGATATTTTAACATTGGATACTTAACCATAAAAAATCCTGATAAATGATGAGATTGTAACATAAAAGCATTACCACTTTGGTAACATTGATTCATGATCACCATGAAGGAATAAAATAAAATAAAACTTAAGATTTTATGAGGATAAATAAATTCCTGATATTACAATTCAAATGATATGTATATACACCATGTTAATGAATGTAGGTCCACAACATAATGTATGTTTCAAAGAAGGAAAATTGGGAAAAAATTCATTATGCATTTTGAAACTTTGAAATCATAACCCCATGAAAGAGAGATCATCAAATGGTTGTGTAAATACCAAAAATTTAAGTTATAGAATAATAAATAACATTAATGGGAATTATATAAACTAAATAGAAGAAATATTTTGTGAATATAGTATGTTTCTCACTAAATTAAAAGGTGAGACCTATAACCCTTAACTTAAGTCTTGAATTCCTTTATACACGTTCACAACTACTTTATAATAAATTTTTTTTATTATATATATTTTAAAGAAACATATAAATATAAATATATATATATATATATTACCATATATTATTTTATTATGAACTTATATCACCTTTTTATTAAAAATTCCTTGTTAAATTTATGTTTCTGTAAAAACCACTTTGTTTTTTTAGGTTTTGATTTTCTATATTTTTTATTCTATTAATTTAATCATAATTTCCTCATATATATAATTATAAAAATGATATAAATATTATATATATTAAGTATATATGTATTTATATTAACTAATGAAATCTAGTGAAAGAAAATTAAATACACCGTTCATGGAGACAGTAGACCGTACACACACATGAACACTATTTTTTTCATTTTCTTATTTAGTTGAAAGGAAGAAAATTAAATGAAATATTTTATCACTAAAGAATAATATTTATGAATTATTTTTTAAAACTTATTATTAAAACCATCTTTAATTCATTCCATGTATATCTTGAATGAATCACATCACTTCGCGAGGCGGTAGTCTGTCGTACACATGAATGAAGTTATCGTATTCTCACAAAATGAAATGCATAAAGATACGTGTCATATAAAAATTAAATAATAATAATAAAATAAAAATATAATATATATCACATATAAATAGTATTTCCGTCAATATTATCAACCTTTTAAGGTGGTAACTAAAAAACTAACGATATCTATTTGCGAGGCGATAGTCCTTCATACACAAGAATAATGATTTTGTAACCCAATTTATTAAAGTTTGTGTGTTTTAAGGTCATAAAATTTAAATATAAATAACTATTTATATTTAAGATACTTATATTATTATATAATCATGATATGAAATTAATTATTGGGGTCTGAGGAAGAAATAAAAAAAATGTGTTGATAAACGTTACATCTTCTTCAGGTATCTCATTTTGGTTTGCACCAAAGGCCTTCTGTGGTTGGAATTATACCCAAAATAAGGCTTGTAGAATTATATTATGGAATTGGATAAGTTATTTTTGTATTAATTTTCTAAGCCAATTGGTTTTGAATATTTAAATAGTGGGGGAGAGTGGGTGGCTTTTTCTATGGGAGGTGAGCATCACTCTTGTATTTTTTTATAAAGAGAATCCCTCCCATGTTTTTTCCATATAAAGTTAATTGAATAATATAAAAATATAAATAATAGAATAAATAAAGTTGAAATATGTGAATAAAATAGGATTTGAAGATATTTCTAGGTTATTTTTATCTGAAGATTAAAGTTTTTTCCCTTGGTAAACATGTTTTTTCTTATTCACTGTGATTAATTTTAACTATTTTCACTAATCATTTTGGTCAGAAATTATGTTGGAATTATAAAAATTTCAAAATATGACTATTAAAAATATTTAATCCATTTATCTCTTTTAAATTCATATAATTGGTAGAATTTAATTTAGAATTAATCCCACAAATGTGATAAGAAAGTGTAGTTTTAAAACGAAAAATGTTAAAAAGTTTACAAAAGTTTTATATCCATTTTCATTTTGAAATTTATTTCAATGACCTAAATTGAATTAATAGATGTATAATTTAACTATTTATACTTTAAAACCAATTGGAAATATAATTTATCTTTTTATATAAATTAAACGAATATACAATTTTTAATTAAAATTAAATATTTTTTACAATTTATCAAAAAATGAAAATTTTCAAAAAAATCACAATAATTAAACATAATATAATATTAATTTTATAAATTAAAAAAAAATTATTTTACAAAATTTATTTTCTAAAAGTGTCAAAAATTAGTTTTATTATTTTTCAAAAAATTCATAAAAAGTAGTTTTTTTGGGAAAATAGTATTTTCACAACATATAAAGATATTACTAATTTTATTTTATTTTATGATAAATATATTTTATTTATATAAATAAATTATATTTAAAAATTAGTTATTTATATTCATATTACCTTGTTTAATTCCTAGTTTATAATAGTCATGTTTAAATAAGTACATTAATAATATAACATTATGTTGTTAAAACTCAATGTCTCATGTAACGCAAGCAATGCCGATGTTTCTTGTAGAACAAGATTAAATTAGTGTTTCTTATAATTTAATATTAAATTATTGTTGAATTAAATTCAATCCATAAAAATAAATATATTTTGAAAAAATGTTCATCAAAACATGACTTGTTAAATTCTACCCCCCCTAAAATAAATTTCTCCCTTGAAATTTATCAGTCTGATCCAAAAAAAATTAGCATAATTATACCTCATCCTATCATCAAGTTACCCCATAGATTCTTGAAATTTATGGTTTATCTAAATAAACACTGACTAGGTTAGTGGTCTTATTTCATATAAATTTCTCTGTGCAATCAAGAATCTCCAATGGTTGTTCTTCCTAAGAAAGATCTTACTCGAACAGCATGACCTCTAAGCTCAATACATGTGAAGGGTATGGTATGTAATTCATCAACAAAGATACATGGAACACATGGTGGACTTGATTAAGGTTTTATGGATACACCAAGAGATATGTTACCATCCCGATACAATAAATAGTTTTAAAGGGACCAATATACCTAGGTATTTAATTCCATTTCTTATTAAATCTCATAATGTTATTCCATGGAGAAATTATTAAAAACACATTGTCTCAAACTTTAAATTCTATATTAGTTCAATGATTATCTGCATAAATTTCCTACCAACTCTGAGTTACATTGATGTTTTGTTGAATGGGTCTAACCATCCCTACAATTTCTTTTCTTATCTCAAATTCTGATAGATTTATTTCTCCAAGATCATTCTAAAACATTGAAACTCCACATTTATTAACATATAGGGTTTCATAAGGAATGAAATGAACGATTTATTGAAATATTTTTTGTATTAAAACTTAACTATTGGATGTTTTTTATCCAAGAATCCTTTTAAATCTAACAAAGATGATCTCAAAATTTCCTCTAGTGTTTGAATTTTTCTTTCATACTGACCATCCAACTAAGGATGATAAGAAATGTTGAAATAGAATTCTATATCAAGGGTTTTATAAAGACTTCTCCATAACATTTAGGTAAACCTAAAATCATGATCATATACAATAAATGTAACACCCCAAGATTTCATACTGTGTTATTTCTTCAAAATAATACAATAACTTGCACTACACGCAACACTGAGTTCAAGCACACTATGAATTACCAAACAAGCCATTCAAAAGAGGTTATGAATAGTATTAACTAAATTTTAAACTTTATATAATCTTTATAATTTTAGAATCCATATTATGAGTTTCTTAGACATAATGTAAGAATAAATTCATTTTCAGTATTGCACTTTTACCAAATTTTAATAGTGAATCCTTTTTAAATACAATATTTTAAACTTTTTGACTAAATAGGAACATCAAAAAAATTTAAAATGAAACATCCCAAGCTTCCACGGTACGCTTTCCTTTGAATAATATAGTAGCGTGTGTTGTACGCAACTTCGAGTTCTAACACACACCACAACCAATCAAACTAGCCGTTATGAATAGTAATACCTAATTTTTGAAATTATATATATTTTATATTTCAAAATGGACTTCATTTTTGGATTCGGAATATCGAATTTAGCCTAAGGTGAAATTTGGTACTTTTCGGATACCTTTAATATTTTGATGAATAGTGAAAAATACAAAATTTTAATTAAAAACAACTTTTTTAATCAAAATAATTAATAGTGATAAATTATGAATTTTAGTGGTTTTAAAGTATATTTAGAATATATTTTTACCATTTAATATAATTTTGGTCATTTGACATAATTTTACAATTAAACCGAACATAAACAAGTGTCAATCTTTTGATAGTTATTATCTCTTAAAAACACGCTTTTTGTTTTGACAACGGGAATTAATTTTAAATTAATTTCTGCCACTTCTGTGTTTTGAATTTAGAAAAATGGATTCCGTATTTGGAATCAGGATGTCCAAATTGTGTAAATAGGTAACTTTTATTTTTAGACATTTTGAATAATTACTGCGGTAAATATTTTATTTACCATGGTTAAGGGTAAATACGGTAAATAAGGGTTAAAAAATAATATTATAATAATACTAAATTACCCTAAAACGTGTCCTAGACTTATTGGTTGATACAGGTTCGACCATATCCATCTTTGGGTCTATTTTGGGACCCCATGGTGCCACTTGTAGGTGATAGGGACATTTTATTTTAATTAAGTTAAAATGAATACAAAAATGACACAAGCATATATCTTTTAGAAAAACAATTTTTACATAGGGTTATATATGTTGGATTTTAGATTATAAATATTCATTATAAAGATAGAAATATTTCATACAGAATGAAATTTTATTTATAATTTTTAGACATTGAATAATTTAATTTATTTATGACACAATGATGATGAATTAATTACTATAATAGTGAAAAATTAAAATAATTGATATTATAAATACCAAAATAAATATAATATGAAACTTTTAATGAATTAAACTAATTTTATAGGATATTATGATACATTAGAATTGATTTAATTGACTTTGTTCGAAGTAATAAACCTGTTATGAGTTTCACAAAAATCAACTATTGAATAGTGTCAAAATTGATAAAAAAAGAGTTCTTAAAACAAATATTATATTATTAATTGATATTAAATTCCTAAAAAAATATGGTTCGGCAAAAAGACTTATATCATGATATGTTCATCATTAATTGACCACTTGGTGGTCTCTTGTATGTATATTGTATGTTTATTAACCATATTATATAAAAATACAAAGAGACATTGTAAAAGTGAAACTAATTAACATAGAGTTAATACTTAAAGATAAGGTTAATATAAGTACCAAAACCTATCTAAATTCTATTGGTTGAGTTTTTTTCGACCCATCCCCACCTTAAAATTTAAATAATCAACTTTGGAGCCATTAGAAACCGAATATGAATTTATTATAAATTAATATTTCTAGTTTTCCAAAGGTGCCCCTCACCCCTCTTATAAAAGGGCACTCTTCCTTACCATTTCTTCACACCTTCAAAGCCTTTTGGTTCGGCCAAACACTGTCCAAATACTCTCCCAACATCCATCACTACAACCTAGAGGCCTTAGTTTGATCAGAATGCCAGCCTAAGGATCCCTTTTGATCAAATCAAAAGGAAGAACATGAAGAAGAGGTAATGTTTTCACCACCCCTTTTCAAGTTCCTTCCTTCTTCCACTTCTTCTTTATTTGTTATTACCATTATAAAATAATAACTCCAGTATCTTATATATACTGTGATGTTATTATAAATATGGTACAACCATATTCAGTATTCTATCCACCCTTTGAATAACATGTCACCATACGTGCGTACGTACGGCTTACCGTCTCCACGTCATGGTGTAATTGTTATTCAATATATTATTATTTGGATGGGTATAATAATGATGTGTAACTCATGTAAATAATAAATATAACATGTTAATGATTCTTTATATATGATATACCATCCATTTATATATTATTTTAATATCAAAAGAATGATATTGTCGCTCGTGCGTACGTACGGACTACCGTCTCCACGAACGCGATGAGATTCATTCTCCATCGTATCCATTAAAGTATAATTATCATTTTATGATTTAAAAATAATGTTTAAGGACTTGATATCATTATGGATATGAATAAGATACAACCTATCGATAACAAACATGGCTTATGTAACAAAACATATAAAAGAAAATGAGTAAGTTAACACCCGAAACGACGATAATTAAAAGATATTATTAACAAATCAATGTTAAAAGATCATATATGATATCATATTAATATATATGATTCTTTAATAATTTAATAAAAATTATTTCACCATTATACAGGAGGTTAACCCACCCCAACCAAGGAAAAGTACAAGGTAAGGGGTTTTCATCTCACTCCTTATTCCCGTGAGATTCATGCCATATTGCCACCATTACCTTTTGTGTGGTGTATGTACTGCCCATAATTATATTCTTTGTGTAATACACTTTAATTTATGTGTATTTACATATTCATTGTATGATACCTCTTTCATGGGTTGTATGTTTCGTAAGATACCAAATTGGTAAGGGTTATTTTACAATCTCTTCATTATCCGAGGTTGTTTATATGTAATAATCTACTGGGATCTCTTTATCATCCACATCCATGTTTTCTTAAAAATGTATTTCAAAACATTTTTATTATTTACAAGAATATGGGTTAAAGTTATTTATACCCTTGTTTGACTTTTTATAAGATGAATCTTTCCGTCGTTTTCAAAACAAGGTCCTTTTTAACCTTTTTGACAGAATTAAGGTAAGAATGTTTTTTTTAACTTATACGACGTGGGCGGTTATTTTCCCCCGTTATAAAATCTTCAATGCTTTCCATACAAGATTATAAGAATATTTTCAAAGAAAATTTTTTATTTTATATGGATCTTAAATGATTTCAAAAATAGAAAGAGATATTTCTCTAAAAAGAGTTTTGATTTCATCTATGTCAACATCCTTTGATGGATTTTACGCTTATTTGAAGTTGATTTATTATGATACAAAACTTATATATTGTATTGAAGGTTTTGTGATATGTTTGACTATGGATGTGCTATTTTGATACCATTCATAGTTTATGGTGAAATTATTGACATTTCGTATGCTAGTTTTAATACGAATATTTATGTTATGTTTAAACCTGTTAATATGAGGAATGCATTGGACTTAATAAGTGATGGGTGGAGCCCGCTATAGCTCCTCGATGCATCAGTAGGTCTCATGAGACAAACTTCTGTCTTGACACAAGGCCTTGGAAAAATCTTATTTGTAGTCTTGGCACGAGGCCTTGGCTATGTGGTTATGATAGTCTGGCATTATGCATTCCAACATTATGAAAGTGGTTATTGATATTGCATGTGATTATTCGATTAGTAGAATATCCATGTGAACAAGTAAATGGAATTATTTCATTTTACTTTTTCCATACTATGTTGAAGTTCATGTTTAAAAGGCTTTTGTTTTAGTAATGCATTGCCTTAAATTTTTATGCTTATTTTGAATGTTCCGCTATATTGTTATCCTTACTGGGCATTTGAGCTCACCCATTTTCTATTTTTTATTTTTCCCAGGATGTGAAGAAGTAAGTTATGAATGACCTTCATGGATATTATTAGGGGATAGTAGTGTGGACTATGGAGACATTATGTTGTTGTAGTAGTTTTTCACTTTATGATGTAATGTAAAACTTATGAATATATCTAGTGTTTCCAAGGCTACTAAACCAATCGGTCTTTCAAGATTTGATCTTTCTTGTGATCATGACAATGTTATGTAATAATGCACCGAATCTGGGTAACTAGGGTCGGGGAGTTACAGTTGGTATCAGAGGAAGTTTAGTACAAACCTTGGAAGCTAGATTTAGATAAACTCTGATTAGAGCACATATACCTAAGATGAACTTTGAGGATTAGTATAGAAGAACTTCCTAGAATTTTGGTATTGTAGAGATTTTGTGAGTTTTCCGAGCAATACATCCCTGTCTGGATACGAGCAGGTAGAGGCGGCTCTGGCACAGATGTACCTAGGGGTAAAACCAGAAAACACCGCTTTGAGCTAGACTCGAACAAGAACTGGTGCACGACAATGGGCCTTGCTGCACTCTTGGTTACGACACTCCCGGGGGATATGCTTTGGATAACTCTCATTTTCTTTACAAATCATTATGAAGGGTTTATGAGTATTTACTTCCTCAAAGGAGAAATTTTTATGATTATGGATTATATCCATAAACTATTTAATTTATGTTATGTTTCTTACAAGTTTGGGATCAGGTATTGTTATTCATAAACTAATTTAGTGTATGCCACTGTTTAGAAATGGTGCCCAGTAGAAGGAATGAGAACTCCAGCAATTCACATGATCCAAAGAGAAGGAAGGATCATATATTTTATGGTCTTAAGACAGAATTTATAAGATAAATAGTCTCCCATGTATTATCATCATATGAAGAAATAATATCATGTGTTGATAAGACAAGTAAAGATTTTACTGAGTCCTATGGCTTTGAAGGGAAGCAAGAGAAGAAAAGGATGGAAGAGAGAACGACGGATAAAGGGAAGAGGAAAAATAAGAATTTTCCCATATGTGATAACTGTGGGAAGAAACACCCTGGAACTTGTCTGAAAGGAATGGGAGTTTGTTATAATTGTGGAGGAAAAGGGCACAAAGTACGTGACGGCAAGGGTAAGAAAATGGTTTCAAATGTACAATGCTTCATTTTCAAGGAGTTTGGACACTACGCGAACCTATGTCCCAGTCATCAGACTATGCCGCAAATGATGCTATTGGATAATAATCAAGTTATGATACTACCACAGATGAAGAGGAATGGTTAGAGTTCTTATGTTGATTATGTCATTTGAGTGTTGTATCAACAATGTACTTGTTATAATAATTATGGAGTATATAAGGATTGTACTGCAGTAATATTTCATTAAGGACTTGAGATTGTGTGGAACAAAGAAAAAGTGACTCAATAGCAGGTTAAATTTTTGGAAAATATATGGTTGGGAGAAAGATAAATCATAATATGGTTCTGATACCGAGGTAGTGATTTTAGAATAATACATGATTGATTTGGATAAATTATATTGGATATTCTTTACTACCTTGAAGCTGATTAATGATTTGTATATTCCATCATTATTGGGGTTTAAAACATTTTTGGATTGATGAATTATATCCAGCATTCTATATGGAATAAGGGAGCATGAATGTAATCAATAAGGAATATGGTAATTCAGGATGTTTCAGTGTATTAAAAGAATACATGATGAAGGTATTCATATGCTATTACGGGGTAAAAAGGATCTACATTATGTTTAACTTCCTTATAAATGTTGAAATATGAGATTGGACAGAAGTAGTTTGGATAGTTCTAGTTTGGATTATTTTGGATTTCCATAAAAGGACAACCCAGAGGTCGGGCGGAATCCCGTCGCGTCCGGCAAGGTTGCGAGACTTGAACCCACAACCGAAGGGCGAAAAGGGTGTATCACCTACCACTGGCCCACGAGATGTCCTGGATTAAATAATGTAGTTTTTTTTAAAAGATCTGGTAGATGAATTATAAATTCATTTATTTTGGAACCCTGTACGAATAGTATAAATAGATTTTTTTACGTTCTATTATCTTTTAGAGTGAAAGATGAGTTTGTGGTAGAAATTTATTAATGGATAAAACTATAATTATAATGTAAGTATATCTCCTTATGATCTTAGCCAATATCATAAATAAATTCCTCAACATTAAGAAAAGGAACATAGAAAAAAATGTTTTCCTAGATGGTACCTTAAATCATCACTAATTTATGGCTTTGGGATTGTTGGCCTTTTCATAGCCATGTTCTCTACCACTCTCAATCAGATAATTGATGGTTAGATTTCTCTTCCATATCCATATTTTCCTACATGGAACACTAGTATGTGTTATTTTCGGTAATCTTCATACTTTCCACTCTTTATTTTAAATAGAGTCCTCGTTAATTCATTTTTCGATGTGGGATTTCAACTAAGATATTTTGAAACGTCAAAAATGTGTTATCCTAATACCCTATGTTTTGTGGAACCGATGGTATTTCAAATCATCATAGATTGATGAATTTAAGGACCTCAATTTTACACTTGTTTGTGATTGATGACATCAATCAATACCTATAAATATTTATGTTTTTCCTCCAATTATATGTCTCTAATTGCCACCAATGTTCTCCTAATCGAGATCATAATTTGGTGGTGACCCTTTGATTTCTCTTTTCCTCATATTAAGACTAAATTTTAGTAACCCAATTTCCGATGTGGGTTTTCCCACAAATATATTTTCTATTTTCAACCTTTTATTTTCGAAAAACAATTTCAAATCGCGAGGACGCAATTTATTGAAGGAGGGGAGAATGTAACACCCCAAGATTTCATACTGTGTTATTTCTTCAAAATAATACAATAACTTGCACTACACGCAACACTGAGTTCAAGCACACTATGAATTACCAAACAAGCCATTCAAAAGAGGTTATGAATAGTATTAACTAAATTTTAAACTTTATATAATCTTTATAATTTTAGAATCCATATTATGAGTTTCTTAGACATAATGTAAGAATAAATTCATTTTCAGTATTGCACTTTTACCAACTTTTAATAGTGAATCCTTTTTAAATACAATATTTTAAACTTTTTGACTAAATAGGGACATCAAAAAAATTTAAAATGAAACATCCCAAGCTTCCACGGTACGCTTTCCTTTGAATAATATAGTAGCGTGTGTTGTACGCAACTTCGAGTTCTAACACACACCACAACCAATCAAACTAGCCGTTATGAATAGTAATACCTAATTTTTGAAATTATATATATTTTATATTTCAAAATGGACTTCATTTTTGGATTCGGAATATCGAATTTAGCCTAAGGTGAAATTTTGGTACTTTTCGGATAACTTTAATATTTTGATGAATAGTGAAAAATACTAAATTTTAATTAAAAACAACCTTTTTAATCAAAATAATTAATAGTGATAAATTATGAATTTGAGTGGTTTTAAAGTATATTTAGAATATATTTTTACCATTTAATATAATTTTGGTCATTTGACATAATTTTACAATTAAACCGAACATAAACAAGTGTCAATCTTTTGATAGTTATTATCTCTTAAAAACACGCTTTTTGTTTTGACAACGGGAATTAATTTTAAATTATTTTCTGACACTTCTGTGTTTTGAATTTAGAAAAATGGATTCCATATTTGGAATCAAGATTTCCAAATTGTGTAAATAGGTAACTTTTATTTTTAGACATTTTGAATAATTACTGCGGTAAATATTTTATTTACCATGGTTAAGGGTAAATCCGGTAAATAAGGGTTAAAAAATAATATTATAATAATACTAAATTACCCTAAAACGTGTCCTAGACTTATTGGTTGATACAGGTTCGACCATAGGAATCTTTGGGTCGATTTTGGGACCCCATGGTGCCACTTGTAGGTGATAGGGACATTTTATTTTAATTAAGTTAAAATGAATACAAAAATGACACAAGCATATATCTTTTAGAAAAACATTTTTTACATAGGGTTATATATGTTGGATTTTAGATTATAAATATTCATTAGAACTATAAAACTATTTCCTACATAATGATATTTTATTTATAATTTTTAGACATTAAATAATTTAATTTATTTATGACACAATGATGATGAATTAATTACTATAATAGTGAAAAATTAAAATAATTGATATTATAAATACCAAAATAAATATAATATGAAACTTTTAATGAATTAAACTAATTTTATAGGATAATATGATACATTAGGATTTATTTAGTTGACTTTTTTCTAAGTAATCAATCTGTTATGAGTTTCACAAAAATCAACTATTGAATAGTGTCAAAATTGACATAAAAGAGTTCTTAAAACAAATATTATATTATTAATTGATATTAAATTCTTAAAAATATAATGTTATGCCAAAATACTTATATCATGATAGGTTAATCATTAATGGACCACTTGGGGGTCGCTTGGATGTATATAGTAAGTTTATTAACCATATTATATAAAAATACAAAGAGACATTGTAAAAGTGAAACTAATTAACTTAGAGTTAATACTTAAAGATAAGGTTAATATAAGTACCCAAACCTGTCTAAGTTCTATTGGTTGAGTTTTTTTCGACCCATCCCAACCTTAAAATATAAATAATCAACTTTTGAGCCATTAGAAACCGAATATGAATTTATTATAAATTAATATTTCTAGCTTTTCCAAAGGTGCCCCTCACCCCTCTTATAAAAGGGAACTCTTCCTTCCCATTTCTTCACACCTTAAAAGCCTTTTGGTTCGGCCAAACTATGCCCAAATACTCTCCCAACATCCCTCACTACAACCTAGAGGCCTTATTTGGATGAGAAAGCCAGCCTAAGGATCCCTTTTGATCAAATCAAAAGGAAGAACCTGAAGAAGAGGTAATGTTTTCACCACCCCTTTTCAAGTTCCTTCCTTCTTCCACTTCTTCTTTCTTTGTTATTACCATTATAAAATAATAACTCCACTATATTATATATACTGTGATGTTATTATAAATATGGTACAACCATATTCAGTATTCTATCCACCCTTTGAATAGCATGTCACCATACGTGCGTACGTACGACTTACCGTCTCCATGTCATGGTGTAATTGTTATTCAATATATTATTATTTGGATGGGTATAATAATGATGTGTAACTCATGTAAATAATAAATATAAAATGTTAATGATTCTTTATATATGATATACCATCCATTTATATATTATTTTAATATCAAAAAAATGATATTGTCGCTCGTGCGTACGTACGGACTACCGTCTCCATGAACGCGATGAGATTCATTCTCCATCGTATCCATTAAAGTATAATTATCATTTGATGATTTAAAAATGATGTTTAAGTACTTGATATCATTCTGGATATGAATAAGATACAACCTATCGATAACAAACACGACTTATGTAACAAAACATATAAAAGAAAATGAGTAAGTTAACACCTGAAACGACTGTAATTAAAAGATATTATTAACAAATCAATGTTAAAAGATCATATATGATATCATATTAATATATATGATTCTTGAATAATTTAATAACAATTATTTCACCATTATATAGGAGGTTAACCTACCCCAACTAAGGAAAAGTACAAGGTAAGGGGTTTTCATCTCACTCCTTATTCCCGTGAGATTCATGCCATATTGCCACCATTACCTTTTGTGTGGTGTATGTACTGCCCATAATTATATTCTTTGTGTAATACTCTTTAATTTATGTGTATTTACATATTCATTGTATGATACCTCTTTCATGGGTTGTATGTTTCATAAGTTACCAAATTGGTAAGGGTTATTTCACAATCTCTTCATTGTCTGAGGTTGTTTATATGTAATAATCTACTGGGATTTCTTTATCATCCACATCCATGTTTTCTTAAAAATGTATTTCAAAACATTTTTATTATTTACAAGAATATGGGTTAAAGTCATTTATACCCTTGTTTGACTTTTTATAAGAGGAATATTTCCGTCGTTTTCAAAACAAGGTCCTTTTTAACCTTTTCGACAAAATTAAGGTAAGAATGTTTTTTTAAATTATACGGTGGGAGCGGTTATTTTCCGCCATTATAAAATCTTCAAGGATTTCCATACAATCTTATAAGAATATTTTCAAAGAAAATGTTTTATTTTATATGGCTCTTAAATGATTTCAAAAATAGAAAGAGATATTTCTCTAAAAAGAGTTTTGATTTCATCTATGTCAACATCCTTTGATGGATTTTACGCTTATTTGAAGTTGATTTATTATGATACAAAACTTCTATATTGTATTGAAGGTTTTGTGATATGTTTGACTGTGGATGTGATATTTTTATACCATTCATAGTTTATCGTGAAATTATTGACATTTCGTATGCTAGTTTTAATACGAATGTTTATGTTATGTTTAAACCTGTTCATATGAGGAATGCATTGGACCTAATAAGTGACGGGTGGAGCCTGCTATAGCTCCTCGATGCATCGGTAGGTCTCATGAGACAAACTAGTGTCTTGGCACAAGGCCTTGGCAAAATCTTATTTGTAGTCTTGGCACGAGGCCTTTGCTATGTGGTTATGATAGTCTGGAATTATGCATTCCAACATTATGAAAGTGGTTATTGATATTACATGTGATTATTCGATTAGTAGAATATCCATGTGAACAAGTAAATGGCATTATTTCATTTTACTTTTTCTATACTATGTTGAAGTTCAAGTTTAAAAGGCTTTTGTTTTAGTAATGCATTGCCTTAAATGTTTATGCTTATTTTGAATTTTCCGCTATATTGTTATCCTTACTGGGCATTTGAGCTCACCCCTTTTCTATGTTTTATTTTTCCCAGGATGTGAAGATGTAAGTTATGAATGACCTGCAGGGATATTATGAGGGGATAATATTGTGGACTATGGAGACATTATGTTGTTGTAGTAGTTTTTCACTTTATGATGTAATGTAAAACTTATGAATATATCTAGTGTTTCCAAGGCTACTAAACCAATCGGTCTTTCAAGATTTGATCTTTCTTGTGATCATTCCAATGTTATGTAATAATTCACCGACTCTGGGTAACTAGGGTCGGGGCGTTACAATAAAATTTTGAACTCTATGAAACATTACCACTTTTTAATATATATCATGATAAGATGATCTTGAGAAAAGACTTCTCTAATAGTCATGAAGTGGTCTGACTTAGTATGGTGATTGAATACCACCAATATAGAATTATTCTTTTTAGGGGTTTCGGTAAGTCTAATATCAAAATATTTAGTGATTTTGTTCCCATTTCCACTATGGTATGGGTAATGGATGAAACACCCCCTTATATTTTTTTCTTTCAACATTAACTTGTTGACATACCAAGCACCGAGATAAAAAATCAGAGATATCACTTTGCATATAATCCCACTAGAATTATTCCTTAATATCACTATACATATTCATAATTATAAGATTAATAGATTATTAAGAACTATGAGATTCCTCTAACAAATACTTCTTCAAGTATAGAACGGAAGAAACACATACATGGTTTCTGAACCTTTTCATTCCATCACGATCAAGGTTTAAATCAGAAATATTTCTAACCTTTTTTTCATTACTATATCTTCCATCTGCGCCTCTTTAATATTCACTTGGATATATGGTTGAACATTAAATTGATCAAGAAAATATTTTCTCCCTTACTTATGGATTTATAGATCAATAATTTAAAAATCTAGAAATATTAGATCTTTTGTGATCCTCATCATGGATAAGATAGCATAATCTTTTTGACTTAAAGTATCAACCACCTTGTTCTCTTTACCAGGGTGGTAATATATTATAAATTCAAAATCCATAATCTTATCTAACCATATTATCTAGTATAAATTCAACTTCTTATTTGTGAATATATAGTTAAAACTTTTATAATTGATATATATATATATATATATATATCACACTTTACGCATGAAAACAAAATGCCTCTATATCTTTGATGAAAAAAATTACCGCAACTACAAATCATGAGTTGGGTAATTTTTCTCATGAATCAACATTTTTCATGAAAAATAATCTATAACCATGTTATTATTTATATGAAAACATCCCAATCCTTTATTCTATGTATCAATATAGATTACAAACCCTTACCCACTATAGGGTAATGAAAGAACAGGTGTACTGACTAAACTTCTATTCAATTCCTTGAAATTTTCCTCACATTCATCCATCTAGAGGAATATGGTTCCCATTCGAGTTTTCTTGGATAGAGAATTAGAATGTCATGATAAATTCTCCACAAATCATTGATAATATCCAGCTAAACTAAGAAAACTATAGATCTCAGTCACCGTAGTTGGTCTGAGCCATAATTTAATACCCTCTATCAATGAGGGATCAACTGTTATACCCTCTCTTGAGATTATGTTACCCTAAAAAGAAACCTTTTTTTACCAAAATTCACAAATTTTAAATTTTGAATACAGTTTCTCATTCCATAGGGTCTTTAGTACAATTCCCAATTAGTGTTCATGATCTTCTTTTCTCTTGGAATAGATATGAATATCAGCTATAAAGACTACTAAAAACTGAACAAGGAAATCTCAAAAGACTATATTAATTAAATACATAATGATAGAAGGGAAATTATTGGGATATAAAGGTATCACTATATATTCATAATGTATATACCTTTTACAGAATGTTGTATTGGGTATCTCTACCTTCTTGAACCTCAATTAATGATATCCAGAATGAAGTTAAATCATAGAAAAGTATTGAGCTATCTGGAGTTGATCAAACAAGACAAAAACATGGGGATGATGATTCTTGTGATTAATTTTGACCTTGTTCATCTCCTGATAATAAATGTATAGTATCATTGATCCATCATTATTATTTAGAAAAATAATAGGTGCACCCCAAGGGGTCACACTTGGTCTAATGAATCCCTTATTAAGGTTTTCTTGGAATTAATTATTCAATTTATACAAATCAATAGGGTCTATTATATAAAGAATCTTCGAAATTAGTGTGGAACCAGATATGAGTTCTATTAAGAACTCAAATTCATGTTTTTGTTTAAGGCTAAGAAACTCATTTGTAAATCCATCAATTAATTCCAAAATAATAGAAAAATTATCGATGTCATGATTCTACCCAACCATTTGAGATAAATACCTCTTTTGAGTGAGAATTAGGACCCATACAATGGATTTAATCTATATAAAAAGATTGTAATTGTCATCACCTTTATAGATGATCATATGTTGGTTTGGAATACCAAAGTAATATTTATGTCCTCGATAATTGATATGGTATTTATGAAGATAAATAAAATCCATTCCTATTATGACATCAAATTCAACCAGAAGAATAACAACATGATTTTTGGTAAGAAAATTCCCACCAACATCAACAAGAGAGAAATTATAGACATGAGATGAAACCATTTTACTATTAAGGGTTTTACTATAAATTGAAAATATTATCATTTGGGTGAAATATTGGTACCATTATACAATTCTTTAGATATGAAAGTATGGGTAGATCCATAGTCAAAAAATAGATTAGGAGTTTTATAGTAGATGTTATGTGTAATATTCACCATGTCATTATCTCACACCATTAGAAATGGTGATCACATGAGATTTCGACTTGTCCCTTAGCTTATGATATTAATGAAGTCCATCATGATCATTAACCCTCAGGTTTGGGAACTAGTTGCCATAATTCCCATTATCCTAACACTTGAACCATGGATATGTGGAAGGTGAATTCTATAAATCTTTCTATCTATTCACATTATTATCTAAATTATTCCCATAACTTCAGTAATAAATTTTCGGATGAACTTCCCTTCCAAATTTAAAACACATACTAGCCCCCTAATGAAATTAAATCCTTAATTATTCCCATAGTTAGAGCATAAAGGTAATCTCATCTTCTTCTTTCGATGGCTCTTATATTTTTTTATAAACTCAATCTTCCTTTTATTGTCAAAACCCAAAGATTGATATATAACTCAAACCTCCATTTCCTCCTTGATATCAAATTTAATAATCTATTCATAGCTACTAAATTATCTTATGGATAATGACCTTTATAGACTTGGTTTTAGTCCCTTGAATTACTAATTAACCTTAATTTTATGTTTCATGATAACACCAGAAGCGCACCTCACAAGTCTTGTAAAATTATCCTCATTAGTACTAATTGATTCATAATCCATTTTTCTTTTTATCAAGGAACTATTTCTCCTCTTCACATTAAGAATAAGAGGCAAGTACTTTCTAAAAAATATATTCTTGAACTCATCCCAATGATAGCATGAACATAAGGGTATGAAAACATGAGCATAATATTTAAAAACTATACCTTGTATATCAAAGATCATAATCATGAGTCATGGTATAAATATTGGTAGTTAATAAGGAATTATTAATAATGGAATAAAATAACATTATCCATGGGAGTATAAGACATATAATTTATGGCATACACAAAAGAATTATAAATAATTTCAATTTTAGTCAGGGATTACCTCCAAGAACAATATAGTAGAAAAATTACTCTATTGAGCCTAGTTCACACCCCATTATATACTTCTATTATTGAAGTGGGTTCACTTCCCATTCCATCCCTATCTTATTAAACCGAGTTCACTATTCATTCTAGTCCTGTCTATCTCACGAGATATAAATATTTACCCAATACATTGGAGGGAGATATAGGTCCCACCCATCACATGATGAAAACATATATTTTTTCCCACAAAAAATCATAATAATTCATCATATCACCACCCATGAAATTAAATGGGAATTAGAAACATTTTATAATATCATAACCTATCTAAAAGTGATAGGTTTCATAATCGTTTTATCATATAATAACCTAAGAAAATAAGCAGGTTCCACAAACATTTTATCATGGTATAACTCGTGGATGAGAAATGGGTTTTGTAAACCATTCAAAGAAATAATATTTATGTTATCCTTGTATCATATCCCTAGTAAGTCATAGTTAACACCATCAAATGTCATCTTATATGGAAAATAATTTTGAAAGATAATTTAAAACATTTATTGATGATAATATACTTTTCTCAACGATTTTTTTTAAATCATAAAAAAAATTTAATACCATTTTTATTGGAAAATATGTTTTACAAATTATAAATTATTATTGGAAAAAATTATTTGATATGACATTAGAAATTTATTTCATGCCATACACATTAAAACGACGGTTCCATTTATATTTTCCATAAAAGCCAACAAGCATTGTTTTTGAAAAATGACATAAATATTCCTTGGATTTTTGTTTAAAAAATAAATAATGGTTTAAAATTACTTTTAAAAATAAAAATGTTGTAATAAAACATTTTTCAAAACATTTTTAGAAAAAAAAATTTAGAAGGAAACAAATTTCTAACATAAAAGAGAGATAAAGTCATATTTTCTTAAAAAATATTCTTAATTATTTTAAATAAAAAAGAGAGGAAAATGGTAAAATTCTATAATATATATTGAATAAAAAGAGTATGAGAAAATTAATTACAATTTTTTATATTTATATCATCATATTTGAACATTTTATACTTAATCATAAACAATCCTAATAAATGATGAGATCCTAACATAAAGTATTTGCCAATTTGGTAACATTGATTCGTAAGACTGATGAAGTAATATCATATAATGAAACTAAAAATATCATTAGGATGAGTAAATTCTGTTTATTATATATTAAAGGGTCTATATATAAACCTCATGAAAGAATATAGGTGCACAATATAACTTACATCTCAAAGAAAGAATATTGAGAGAAAAATCCCTTACCGCTCTAGTAAGTTCGAAACCATAACCCCATGAGAGAGATATCCTCAAATACGTGTTTAAGTAAACAAATTTTTAAGTATAATAATCATAAATTACATTCATGGGAATTATATATACCACATAGAAGAAATAGGTGGTGGTTATGACATTTGTGTCACAAAGGTAAAAAGTGAGATGTAAATTCTTTACCATAGGTCATGAATTACATTATACATGTTAAAAAATCCCGTGTAATAAATATAATCTTTTTATAAATCTCTTAAATAAAAATATTAATATTTAAATTACAAAATATTTTTTTAACTTTTATTGTACATTTATTAATGATTCAATGTTAAATTTATGTTTTAGTAATAACCACTTTGTTTTTCGTAAATATTTTGATTTGATATATTTTTAATTCCATAAATTTAATCATGATTGATTCATCTAAATAATTTAAAAAATGATATAAATATCATATATATCTAGTATATATATATATATATATATATATATATATTTAACGTTACTCATGAAATTTAGTGATAGGAAATGCAATACCCCATTCTCAAAGACGGCAGGTTGTACGTATGCATGAATGACATTTTTTTAATTTTCTTCTTAGGTGAAAGGAATAAAAGTAAATGAGATATATTATCATTATATAATAATATTTATTTCATATATATATATATATATTAATTTTTTTTGTTAAACTCAACATTAATACATTCTATGTATAACATGAATGAATCACATTACTTCGAGAGATAGTAGTCTGTCATAAACATGAACGAACTTATCGTATTCTCGCAAAAGGGAAAGTATAAATATATTTGTGATTGAATAATTGAAGAATCATAATAGCATCATAAATATCTTAAATAAATATTATTTGAATCATTATTTCCAATAGTGAAAGGTAGTAATGGAAAAATGAACCACATTAGTTCACGATGTGGTTGTTCACCATACACACAAAAAATGATATTGTAACCCATTTAATTGAAGTGTCAGAGGTTATAGGTAATAAACATAACATAAAAGTATAATTATATTAAGAAACATTTTTTATGATATATTAATTATATAAAAATAATTTAAGGGTTATGAGGAAGAAATAAAATAAAAATGTTCTTTGATGAACGTTACCTCTTGTTTTGGTATCTCCTTTTGGTTTGCACCAAATGACTTAATTGGTTGGATTTATGAAAAAAATAAAGATTTTATGATGATAATATGGAATTTTAAATTTTATTTGGTCTGGTATTGTCCTACCATATTGATTATGATGGTTTTAAGAGAGGCGGAGAGCGGGTGGCCATTTATAAGGGAGGTGAGAGGTAGTCTTGTAATTTTTAAAAAGAGAGAATTCCACGCATGATTTTGCATTCTAAGAGGATAAAATAATGTATCAATATATATAATAAAAATAATTGGGTCAATATATATCCATAAAATGGGTGTTGGATAATTTTATAGTTCATTTTACCCACAAGATAAAAGATTAATCCCTTAATAAACTCATGTTTCTCATAGTCACTATGATTAATTTTAACTATTCTCACTAATAATTTTAGTAAAAAATTGAGTTGGAATTATTTTAATTATAAATTATACCTATTAAAAATATTTAATCCATTTTTTCAAATTCATTTCATAAAATTTATATAAGTTAATTAATAATAAATCACACGGATGTGATGAGTAAGCGAGGTTTTAATGAAAAATTTCAAGAGTTTAGGAAGTTTTTATATCCAATTTCAGAATAAAATTTATTTAAATAACCTATATTGGATGAATATATATATAATTTAACTAATTATACATAAAAATAAATTTAAAATATAATTTAACTTTATAAGTTTTTTACTGAAAAGTTAGGTTTTAATTAAAATTTAGTGTTTTTCACTTATCATCAAAAAATAAAACTTTTTTGAAATATAAAAAAAATTAACTCTATATAAAATTTTAAATTATCAACTCAAAAATTAATTTTATTTTATAAAATAAATTTTATATAAGTGTTAAAAATTAAATTTATTTTTTTCTACTAAAATACATAAAAAACAGTTTTTAAGAAAATAGTATATTCAAAACATATAAAGACATTATAAAAAATTATGCATTTTATTATCAATATGATTTCATTGTATAAAATTATTATATTTAAAAATTATTTATTACTCTTCATATTACCAATTTTAATGGCTTGGTTATAATGATGATGTTTAAATAACTATATTAATAATATAACATTGTTTTGTTAAAACTCAATGTCACATGTAACACTAGCTAAGATGATTTTACATGAATCCAAAGAATAACTTGATGTTCAATATAACTCAATCATACATTTTTGTAGAATGAAATTAAATACATAAAAATAAACATAATTTATTGGAAAACAAATTTCATAAAAACTTGTGGTTTTATAGAAAGTGCTTATGACTAGTGTCTCTAACTAGTTATTGAAGAGGATCAAGGATGGTGTGTCTAACTAGTCATGTTGGAGTAATATGGTTGGGGTGTCTATCCAACCAATCTTAACAGTTTTTTGTTTGGGTGTGGAACTGAGATCAACTGAAGGATTTACTATTGGGGTGTATTACTAGTTTTTTCCTTATCCAATATAATCAATAAAGAAATTATAGTGGGGAGTTCTTGTTGGGTAATATAAATAACATGACAAGGATTAGCTCTTAGTATGAAACCTTATAAAAACCAAGCATTTTTCTCTCTCTCATATTGATTTTCCATACAAGGTGAGAATATGATAATTCATTGAGTAGATCTATAACCTTAATAATTTCGATGGCATGAATTAAAAGGAAATAATTCATAAAATAAAAAAACTTATTCATCCCCTCTCTCAGTGACATCTGACCCAGGGTTATACAAGTGGTATCATAGGATGGTTTCATCTATATACCCAAGAATTATTATGAGATGTGAAGAATTTTGACTTCGTAAATAACTAATATATTCTGATATTTTATGGAAATAATTATCATTGTTTTATTAATTTAATGTTACCCTACCCCATATCACATGGCCTAGAAGTGAGAGATATTAAGAGATTGGGTTTTACCTCAATTGATGATGATTCAACTATGAAAAAAGATGATAAGATAAATATAGTGTTATATGGAAAGGATAAAAATTCCATCTTGATTTATTGATCATAAAATGTATACACAAAGGTTATGGGTATCAAGCCTTCCGACAAGATCTAAGATGAATTAAAAAGAATATATGAGGCTAATGTAAAAAATCAAGGAAGCCAAATTAAAATTTTAGAGGAGCCAATTTGAGGACATTAAAATGAGAGATGATGAAAATATTAGAAACTATTTAACCAGGGGGAATGAGATAGTCAGTAACATTAAAGGATTCAGTGATAATATAAATGAATATATCATTATTAAAAATTCAATGATTAATTTTCCTAATTTTTTAATCTATAAACATCATCTATAAAAAATAGAATATTTGATAGGAAATGAGTTACATAATCTATTTTTTGTTTACGGGATAAGAAAAACTCTAACCTTTAATAAGGATGAAAAATATGAAATGGACTTTGAACCCATGAGAAAAGGAAAAGTCAAGGAATAAGAGGTTTCCAAACCAAGTGGTTTGGATATTTAGGGAGAAAAATATCTTAGTGAAATATCATCTCTTATATCATGAGGATTCAAAAACCACATGTGGAGAGGAAATAAAAAACAGCCAATTAAGTTCTAATTTTTTGATATATTTGGAGAGCTTGACTATTACTATCCATGAAAAGGAAACCAAATTTCTAATTTGCTGAGGAAAATGATTAATTTTGAAAATAAGAAAAGAAAAAAAGAAAAGTAATAATTTTTGCAGTAGGAAGAGAAATTAGAATAGAAAATATGGGACAGATGATTCATCATCAAGTATATCTTAATATACTAAGGTTAATTTCTTTACTAAAGTTGAAATAGATTCCGATTCATCAAGTAGTGATAATGATTGGGAATGAAGGATGGAGTTAGAATGTTATTTGAAAGGTGATCTAGAAGCATGTATTAAAAAGATAAAAATCACTAAAATGAAAATAGAAAACCACTGAAGGATAATAAAAAGGTTTTTGTAGAAAAGGAAGAAATTATCAATAAATAAGAAGATTATATTGATTATATCAAGAAGAAACTTCTAATAGAAGCTAAATAATAAAATATTATAAGTGTTTTTAGGAGAAAATAGATATATGGGAAGAAGAACTAAGTTAGACACAATCAATGTGTATTCTGGCTCAAAATTATTTGAAATAATTAGACATGTCTACAATAAGTCTATTGATGTTAATAGACAATATTCCCATGCTAGTGAGATGAAGGGTTCCAACATACAAGGTATATATACACCTAAATAGTTTCAAAGTAGATATGTTATCATCAACAGTGTAAATGAATTGGTCTATACCAAGAAGTCAATAGAGGGGCATTGAACACAGTGAATAATGAATGAACGATGGTGAGAAAACCATTTTCCCTTATTAATAAATAAATATTAGTATATAATAATATAAAATCATGAATTTTATTGATAGGTTTGTCAAAAAATAAAAGATCATGGTTCAAATTATTTTGTTGGTGTTGTGAAAAAGATGAATATAAATAAAACTCTTACTAGTATAACATGTAATTTATATTAAATGGGTATGAACCAAGGGGGAATCATAGTTAAAATATGAGAGAAAATTTTTAAAGAAATAAATAAGTGACCAAAAATATATCCAATATTCCAATAGAAATTTGGTATGAATTATTAGAAGTATATTTTGGAATATTAAAATTATAAGGTCATAGAGCTGAGGTATGCTTGAACAAACTACCTAGAAAGGTTCCTTATAATATGAAATAGAAAAAAAAACTCTAAAGAAAAAAAGGTAGGAAGTCATGTAGATATAAGAACAAAATTGTGAAACCTAGAAAGGCTGAACGTACAAAGAAGTAATGTTTGATAGTTTTTATAGATCAACTAATAGTGGATAAAAAAATAGAGTGATATCAAATAGATTATTTAACTAAGGGTAAGAAGGTGGTCTTAATATATAAGGATGAATTTCATAATAATTATTCTACCAGTGATTATTTGGAGAATAAAAAGAATTACTGTGAACAAGTTGGGAATGAAATGAAGTACTTTATAACTATCTTCCAAGTTAAAGATGAGTTGATAAAAATATATATGAAATTAAAACAAAAATTTTTCCTTAATAATAAAGATATAGAATATTTCTCCACAACAATAATAAATTCACAATATGAATATGAAGATGAAATACATGAATATTATTAATGATAAGGTGATCTCTTCCCAATCCAAGATCAAAAGGAAGAAGGAAAAGTAAAGGTTGAGAGGAAAATCTTAGCATGAGTGATATTTATGAGGTACAAATAGGCCCATCCTTATTCTTTATACTGACATTCAATTAATTTGAGGAGATGGATATATCCCTTTAGGGGGAAAATTAATGTGTTAAAGATGTTAAATATTTACTACATATAGAATTTAAACTTTAGAATAATATAGATGTATTTGAAGATGGTGTATGAAAATAACTCCCATATCCCTAAAATGAATTAATTGATAGTTATTATCAAGGGAAATTTGATACTAAAATAAAAAGGGTGAGATATATCTTTGTTCACCTGGAATTTTTGATGTGTTTGTTAAGATATTTATAGGATATAATGTACTTATTGATAGATCTTTCTTGAAAAACCAGAAAATATGATGAGGAAGTAATCTAAGTTTGCAATTAGATATAATATAATTTATGGATAACATATATAACCTTAGTTATATAGTCCTATTTTCTACCATGGGTATACCCATGTAGAGATAGAGTTTTCTAGATAAAGGCTCTTTATTAATAAAAAAAATGTGATTATATCCTTATCTATTAAGTGGATAAGGCCAAAGATATAAATAAATAGAGGAGAATAGGTAGTTATGACGACACATGAGAAGAGTAATGGGATGAGAAGACCCATATTATACATTTTCATTTACTATTAATAATGGGGGTATTAATATTTACTTTTAAATAGAAAAAGTATCAAAAACAAATTCAAAGGAGGATATTGGAGAGCACAAGTGAATAGTTAGATAATGAATATTGTATTTTTTGTTAATATATCATAAATCTAATGTAAGAGGAAAAAAATGATGAGCTAATGATTCTTGAAGGGTTATTATGGATTCAAGGTAATTCAATTTCATGTTTTATAAATAATCCTTGTAAGTATATAGGTTTATTGAGTCACTACTATGTGTCATTACTAGAGGCACCCTTAGCAGAACTAAATACTAAAAATTTTGGGGATGAAGAAATGATATACCTTATTAAGTTAGGTCTATAAATAATGAGGTAAGATGTTGGTTGGATGTTTTTCATGATACACTATTAACATGTCAAAATGTTATGTGTAGAACCTGCACTATCAAATCCAATCAACTAGTAGGGTTTGATCAAAATAGTGATCATCTTCAACCTGCTGATGATCGAAGATCCTTATGCATCTAAGGGTTTATATTCTATGTGACTGTATAAAATCTCAATTTCAAAATGATGTCAACAAAATATTGAATTCAAATTGAAAATTTGATAAGTATATATTTTTTCATACATTGTTAAATATTTTAAGAATAATCTATTCAAATGTTCAAATTCCATGTGGTATGCGAGTGAGAAGATAGTACATGTTGTATGCAGTTTGTGAATTGCACAATCTTTTAAACTATGAATTGATTTGAGTGGAATATTTATTTAAGAAAAGAGGTTTTTATACTCAGTAGGTGTAAGATATCCCATTCTTACATAAATTTTATATTATTATTTCAAAATATATGTGAATTAAAAATATTTTCATACTATAAAAAGGATTTTTTCACTATGAGTTAATAGAAGATAGTTTTTTATTCCTAAAAAAACCATGTAAAGAATAGTATGATAAGGGTAAGTCATTTATAAATTTAGGTGACATTATTCTTATCTTCATATACAAATGATCAACAAAACAATTTTTCCAACATCATCATGTATTAATCACATGTTTTAAAGAAAATAAATGATTGGTTAATATTTGGTTATGTGTCATGAATACATTTAGAGAAGTGATTATTGAGAGAAAAAGATCTTTTTTCTTGTTGATTCTTACAATTATAGTACTACTTTTCATAAAGGTTAAATTACTGAGAAGTGAAGTATGTGTTATATGAAGCAACTTTCTATATGAGATGAAGTACTATGAAAATTAAAATTTTCTATAGTTGAATAAATATAGTTCCATATATTATTTATTACATAAAAAAGGAATTAAAAACATTAAAATTATTTTTAATGAATTAATGTGTTAAATATAAATTGAACTAAGAGTATACTGTGAGAAATATATTCTATACGATAACCATTTGATATTAATATATATAATTTGACATACTATTGGAGAAATATGTAATGGTGAATTGAAAGATATTTCAAAAATAACATAGTTTAGGGGTACATGAAATACACTTGATTTTATGAAGAATATCATTTATTATAATTGATGAATAATGGGGATACCTATACACCACTTTAATGTGAAGAGAGAATAAAATGAATCAATAAGATACATGTAGGAGGTGACTTGCATGTTTGAGTATTCAGTAAGCTAAGAAGACCTAGATCATTCCAGATATTGCGTAAAGGAACTTAAAGAAAAACATTATTATTCCAAGAATCTATTTAAGATATGATAATGTGCATTTTTAGTACTAATCCTATAAGATTTTCTAGTAAGATCACTGATCGCACTATGATTCAGTATTTTATTTCACCCTTGCACCATATATTAAACTAAATTTGTATTATAAATTAACATTATTATAAAAAATTTCAATTCATGTATGATTAAATAAGTTAATGTTTATCACTTTTAAAAATATATATTTCACTTGTTTTAATGTTTTCATTGAATTTGGAAGTGATTTGGAGGGTCCGTGATCAAGCTGAAGAAAAATGGACCAAACTGTGCAAGATTCCAAGCACCCTAGTTGACTAAAATGGACACTCAAAATAATCCATGCATCCAATTGGGATGAAATTTTGTGATATGATATAAAATAAAATTTTATAAAACTCTTATTAATACACAAAATCATGATTCTTCAATTAATGGTCCCAAAAAATATTATCTTCCAAAGACATCGAATCTACATGAATTCAAAAGTTTTATTCTGTATTTTGAACATATATTTAGAATTCAGCCTCAAAATTATAAAAAAATTTGGTGGAGATATTAAAAATTTGTAGAAAAAACTTTTAATTTTCCTCAAATTAAAAGTAGTTTCCACCCACCCAAAACCATGGTCCAATGGGTTTCTTGAAATCTGGGTTCCCAAAACCACCATCCACTTTTCTTATAAAAGAGTAACTTTTGAAACCCATTTGAGAGTTCGACCATGAGGCAAGGTAATTCTATTTTAGAGACCAAAAGGAGTCCTATACTCATTCCCATATGTTATGGAGGATATGGTATGTGCTACTTCAATATCTATGGCTTCCTCACATTCAAGGGAGTTCTGAACTCCTTGTGATCACTGAGGGGGATGTGATGTAAATCCTAGGATTCATGTTTGTAATATTAGAATGATATTTTTAATTCTAGGTTTTATGTTATTTTTAACCAAAATATATTCTTATTTAATTTATTTATGTACTGGTATGTCAGGCTCAACTCATATGATCATGTTTGGGGGAAACCTTTCTATCGATGTTTCACACACCATTCATCATTTCTTCTTTCCTCTTTTAATTATGGTGTTTGTGTGATTCATATTGGTCAATTTAACTATAATAGACACTATAAAGTACTTTTAAATTTTTCTCATGGTATCAAAAATAAAAAACATACAAACTTGAACAACACACTGATTTCTTTGTTTAGTTATTTGGTGAGTTTCGGTTATGAAGTTGAACACAATTCCATCAATCATCGATGATAACCGATGAATAATTTTGTGTTTCTCACTAAAACCTAGGAGGTATAATAGAATAAAATTAATAAAATTATGGTTCTAGGTGTTAAAAACCAGGTATTAAAATATATAAACACTATATCTTGAAGTAATGAAGGATGAACATTATGAATTCTCCTCAGGTTGATCATGTTTAATTAATTCTGTTAATTTCAACTTTGATTTATGACATTTCATTTTATAATAGTTTATTAAACCATAAAACACCAATTTTTCTAAATACCATTTCCCTTTTATTTTCATAATACTTTTTTTCTTATATTAATTATCTATGGTTTCGTCAAGAGATGACCTAGGGTTCCTACTATACTGAAGAAATTCATGTTTAAACTAAAAAACTAATTTGATATGCTCAATAATACGATAATATTTTGGTACCATTTCTAGGGAACCAAGATAAATATATTATTTATTTATTTAAAATTATTTATTTTCTTTTAATTTTTATTAATTACCCCTTTCAATACCCCCTTTCTTTTTATTGTTTTGGTTTATTTTCTTTTGTTTGTTTTTGTGTGTGTCTTATTCTCTTTCGTCCCCCCTCTCTCTATATAATTATAGAGTGTACCATTATGTTTTATTTTCTAAATTAATTATTATTATGTGATTTTATTTTATCCATATTAAATTATAAAAGGAAAAAAATAATAAAAAAACTTCCCAACTTATTTACATGACCTGTTAAAAAAACTGCTCGAATTTGACCAGGAAGTTAAAAAGATAGTTCACTCCCAAATTAGGGGATACATAGTAGGATTGTAAATTAATATTAGATAACCCATTAAGGAACTTAAATCGATCCCAAACCATTCAAAAATTGACCAAATTAATCCTAAGAAATTTGGAAGCAAATAATATAACTTTAAAAGAACTAACCACCATGGATGTGGAGTACCAACCCATGTATATCCAATATCTTGAGGAAGTAGCAATTATTGAGATGATATTGGGACACATCCACCTTCTTCCTAAATTCTATGGTCTTCTTGTTGAGGAACATAAATAACATCACAAGGATTTTCACATATTTTTATCCACCGTGAAACCCCAAAATGTGTTTGAGGACCTCATTATGTTTAGGGCCTTCTCTTTCTCCCTTGACGGTGTAGCCAGAGACTAGATATACTATATTCCTAACACAAATATGGGATTAAATGACCTAAGAAGAATCTTTCTAGAAAATTTATTCCCTTCCCCTTGAACTTCTTCAATTAAAAAAGAAATATGCAGCTTTAAGAAATCATAACAAGAGACCCTTTATGAATATTAGAAAATATTCATAAGACATTATTTAAGTTTCCCACACCACCAAATTATTGAAAAAATTATAATTCAATACTTATATGAGGGAATTTTACCCATGGATCATGGAATGATATATTCTGTAGCTGGTGGTTCCCTAGTTGATAAAAACACATTCCACCACTCATGACTTAATATCCAGCATGGTTCAAAATGCACAAGTATTTGGTACATGAAAAATTACTCCAACACAATGAGTTTATGAGGTAATTAATTCATCAATATAAAAAAAGGTAGACAATAAAATAAATTAGATTCATGACCTTATTTGTGAATTATCTCAATCACAAGTTAACTCACACTCTCCTTCTATTCCATTAAATTATGTTATTTGTTTTGATAAAACCCATTTTTCTAACTAGTACCCGCAACCTCAAGATTCATTTGAGTTTTGTGAAATAGTATTCCCAGGGAATCCTTTTTAGTAATAACCACCCTTAATGAAAGAACTATTTAGGACAAATCCATCCCTTAGGTGGAAAGCACAACCATAGTACCAATAAAGAGGTAATACGAGCTACCCTAAATAGAATTGGTTTCAACAAGGACAAGTTATGAAAATATCTTATCCTTCAAAACCTTGAAACAATACTCCTCTTCTCAATTATGAGACAGGACTTGAAAACATGGTGATGAAAATGGAAAATAAGAATCTCCATTTCAAAAACACCACACAATCAACTATTCAAGACCTATGAACTCCGGTGTGACAATTGGAAAACACCATCGGTGAGTTAAGAAGCATGGTTATGGATAAATACCATCCCAACAAATTTATAATACAAAAGAAAAAGGTAATGTTTGTGCAATCACACTTTATAGTTGTAAAGAATATTCTTCTTACACTAATTCTACACAATAGGTAAGTCCCCCACTTTAAAACTCTCTTTATATACATTCTAAAGATTCAAATGAAGAAAAATAAAACAAAAAGGGTAAGCAAGTTATTATTTTGGATTACCCTAAACAACACATTCCTATTCCATTCCTCCAAAGAATATCTAAATATAAGAAAAATTTGGATAATGATATTGATAATGAAATAATGGGTACATTTAAAAAGGTACAATTTAATATTACTTTATTGGATGAATTTTAAAAAATCCCTTCTGACATGAAATTTATTAATTACCTTTGAACCTATACATGACGACTGAAGGGGAATGAAAATTTCAACATGGGAAGGAATGTATTATACTTAATACAACTAGTAATTCCAACAAAATGAAAGGATCCAAGTACATTCATTATACATTTCATTATTAGATAGAACTTTTTTTCTGAAGCAATTCTAGATTTGGGTGATTTGATTAATGTTATTCCTTACTCTATGTATAGTTCTCTACAGGTTGGATAGATTCATCCAATAGGTATCATCATGCAACTTTCCAAACAGAGCATAACACACCCATCCAGAGTGATCTAGGACATCCTTGTAAGAGTAAAAAAATTAAACTTCCCCAACAAACACCTCTATTCTAGAGATGGAAGCCACCCAAAACCAATCACATTCCTCAATAATACTAGGTATTAAATTCCTCAAAAGAAAAAAAATGATCATCAACATTCACAATGGTACACTGTCCCTGGATTTTGGTGGATAAAAGATATTTTTTAATATCCTTGATTTCGTGAAATACCCCATTGAAGAGAACACCACTTTTCCTCTCTATTCTATGGAAGTTATCTCTAATGACACACAAAAACACATAATTATTTCCACAACCCATACTCTGATTTATTTTACTCTTCTTTACCCTTAGATGATTTGAGTTTTCATTCATGTTTTGAGTGTTGTGTGGGTTCTTAAAAGTGTAAATTTTGTGATTTAATTGATTAGTGTGTTCATTTTTAGGTTACCATGATCGCTGATGATTATAAGAATATTATTTTCATAGATTTTATTTCTTAGAGAATAAACATGAGTATATAGAAATATTCATGGACCTCACTCCCCTAAATCTTTTATCCCAATCTAAGAACCACCTGTGTGAGAATTAAAACCACATCCATTTAATTTAATATATGTCTATATTGAGGGTATTGAGCAATTTCATATCATTATTTCCAAAAAATATCTCTCCACAACACGAATCAAAATTGTTATCCCTTTTAAGAGAGTGTAAAAAGGAAATTTAATGTACATTGGTTGATATTACTAAAATTATCCCATATATTTTTATGCAACAAATAATTTTAGATGATGATTATAAATCTGTAAGTCATGAAAAATGTCATTTAAGCTTTAATATCCTTGAAGTTGTAAAATTTGAAGTCAGTAAATTACATCACATCATGATTTTTATCCTATATCTAATAATAAATGGGTTATACCGGTTGTGTCAAATGAAAGGAATCAATTGGTTCTACAACATGTGAAAAATAGTTGGTGAGTCTGTATTGACTAACATCAACTGAATCAAGGAATGAAAAGACCGAATTCCCCTACCTTTCATTAGAAAAATGTTAAAAAGTTTGGATGAGATATCCCATTATTTTTCTTGATGATAATCCAGGTTATTTCTAAATCTATATAGCCTAATAGGATTAAGTAAAGACAAAATTTACCTATCCATTCGGCACATTTTCATACAGAAGGATTAATTTTGGTCTATGTAATGATCCTTGTATTTTTCATTGATGGATGTTGAGTATTTTATCTATGTACCATAAGAACTTTATGGAATTATTTGTTGATGATTTCACAGTTTATGGCCCTTCATTCGATCACTGTTTGGGAAAACTAGGTTCTATCTTCCATTGTTGCATTGAAAATGATATTGTATCAAATTATGAGAAATACCATTTCATGGTTGAGTGGGGGATAGTTCTTGGGAATGTTATCTAAAATTTGTTCATGAGGTGTGATATTTCTTGGTTCATGATGGTTTTTATCATAGATTCATTAAATACTTTAGTAAGATCTCACTTCCCGTGTCTCAATAATTGAAAAAGGATTATGAATTTCTTTTGATAAAATTTTTGGGGATTACTTAAATTAACTAAAAGGAATGTCAAATCACCTCCCATCATCCAACCACCAAGGTGGGATCTCCCCTTCAAACTTCCATGTGATGCCTCTTTATTTGTAGTTGAGGAGGTTTTATCATAAAGGGTGAAAAAGGATTATCATGTCATTGCATATGCCTCATGTACCCTTGAAACTATACAAAAAAACTACAGAACCTCTGAAAAATAACTTATTGATATTTTTTACTTATAAAAATCTTGTTTATATTTTATTTGGAAAATAATCATTTTATTTTCTGATCATGCTTCCCTTTGTTTTCTCCTCATGAAACAAGAATCAAAGATCTTCCTCATATGATAGATACTCCTACTTCATGAGTTTGACCATGAGATTTGTGATAAGATTGGATAGAAAAAATATTTTAGCTGACCACATTAGTAGGATTTCCCCACCATTTGGCCATCATGTCGACTCATCCCTCCCCATTAGAGAATTATTCCCTCTTGATAACCTTTGTGATGTTTTTGATCTTACCACATAGTATGCAGACATTGTAAACTTTCTAGAAACTTATAGGGTCAATACATATTTTAGCACTTAAAAATACTAGATACTTAAGAATGATTCATGATGGTTCATTTGGGATGACCTTTACATAAGGAGAATTTGTAGTGACCAATTTTTTTATTGACCTGTCCCTGACCATGAGTTAACCTCTATTTTGGAATTATTCTATAATTTGGATTTTGGGTGACACTTTATCTCTCAATGTACTGCTTGAAAGGTCTTTGGCATAGGACATTATTAGAAAATATTGTATAGATACGACTATCAGTTTTATAAGTCATGTACTCGATGTCAATTCATTGGGAATATCTCTAAGTGGAATAAAATATCCCATAACTCTTGTTATTTTGTGGGTTATTTGATGCATGGGGCATTGAATTCATGGGGCATTTTCTAGAATCATTTGGCTTTGTGTACATCTTATTGGATATAGAGTATGTCTCTAAATGGGTTGAAGAAATGGATACCTGGACTGATGACCCTCGAGTGGTTTTTGATTTTATGAGGTCCTATATTTCCAGTAGCATTGATTTTCTATGATTAATCATTAGTGATTAAGGTTCACATTTTTTCAACCACCACATGAAAATCGTGATTCGTAAATATGGGTTTTTTTATAAATTCTCCACTGTATATCACCCCAAAACTAATGGGAAAACTAAAATAAAAAATCTATAAGTTAAGAGAATCCATGAAAAAAAGTATAATCCAATTGGAAGGATTGCAGCTTGTTCTTGGATGACTCAGTTTGGGTTTACCATAAAAATTTAAAAACCCCAATCAGAATGTTACCTCCTATAAAAAAATGTAATACGAATCTCTCAGGTGCAAGTGAGTATATGAATTTTTTGATTTAGGAGTGGGAAGAAATTCGCTGTGATGCATATAAGAACTCTCAAATCAATTAAGATAAGGGAAAGTATATCCATGATGGGGTGATTAATCATATAAAGTTTCATATTGGTGAGAAAGTCTTAATGTGAAATTCCAGGATAAAGCTCCTTCCATATAAACTTCATTCCTGATCGCTCAATACATATACTATTACCAATGTTTACACTTTTGGGGATATATAGGGTTTTCATGAGTAGAGTTCCCAAAGTATTATAGTCTATGGGAAGATAATTAAATAATTTTATGAGGATTTCTTAAATAATTTGGTGTAAGAAATCCACCTTCAAGAAACAACATACCAGTAAATCCCACTAGGTTTTATCCATTATTCCCACATTATCATTTATTACAGTGAAGACACAGCACACTCTAGTTATTGAGGGATAAATATATTCTAGGGTTACTTAGTGATTTTAATTATCTTTCTTATTGTTATCTTTTTTGGATTTATGGATATTATTTTTACCTCCCCCACTCAATTTACTTCATGAATATTCATTTTTTCTACCCACTTTATCATGGAAAATGATACCATCTTAATCATGAGTATTTTTTAAAATTCATGTGGAATTTCCCTATTTCAAGTTGTTTAAACATTTTTTATTTTTAATGATTGAATGTGTGTTTAGGAATGAATTTAACATAATATTTTGAATTTTTATAGTTAATTGATTATTTTTTGATGATATTAATGGTTGTATCATTTAAAAACCTTTGAGAAGAATGATACCCATTGTTTGAGTAGTTTATGGAAAAATTGTGAAACTTAATTTCTCCACACATTTTTGCACCAAACTATAATGTATAAATATTTGTTACATAATATAAGGTAAATATAAGTTATTTCAACAATTATTAGCATTTCAAAAAGATTTTTCCATATTTTCATTCTTTATATGATCTGTTTCATTGTTGTATTGAATTGACTTATGTGTGGGTCCTGTTTTCCGACTGTTGTACGCCCAAAAAACTTGAAAAAAATAAAACATGGTTTTTGTCTTGGGAAAATAAAAAACATATTCCCCAACCATTTATATTGTTATGGCTATTTATATTAGTTTCATGAGGAGATCAAACAAGGGTTGAGTGATAAGTGTGAGATTTGTTCCAGTGCAACTTAAAAAACAATAAAAATAATAATAAATAGGGGGAGTGGTGAAATGTAAAATATATGGTGGTTTCTAGGTTTATAGAAATATGGTTTTAATTTTGAGAATACTTAAATGGGTGGGTCTGAAATTTTATTGCAAAGGATGTAGGGAAGGTTCGATGGAAAAAATAATTCAAGCGTAAAATTTATAAAATAACATATATTTATTAGATATAAGATGGAAGGAATAGAATTAAATGGTTGTTAAAGATGCACATAAATTTTTTTACATGGTTAAATTATGAATTAATTTCTCATATTAGTACCATTTAGCTCTTAGGTTTTTATTCTCATACCATATATGAGACATCTTTTTCCTGGATCAATGAGAATAACTCCTTGGTAAGATTTTTTCTTTGATCACATTTCTACCACAAAATAAATTTTCATTAAATGCTAAATCTTCATGATGTTGGGAATATTTTCTTACATAATATTTGTAAATTTCCCTTTCAATAGGACTGAATTTTTTTAGGTCTGGGGGTGTGATCACACCGCAATTCACTATTTTATATCACCCTTACACCACTATATTAAAATGAATTTCTATTATAAATTTCATTTATTATAAAAAAATTAAAATCATGTTTGATTAAATAATTTAATTTGTGTCACTGTTAAAAGGGTATATTTCACTTGTTTTGATGATTTCATTATTCTTGGAGATGATTTAGTGGGCCCATGATGAAGCTGAAGAAAAATAGGCCAAACTGTGCATAATTTCAAGCACCCTAGTAATCTCAAAAGAACCCTGAAACTAATACATGCATCCAATTGGGGTTAAATATTATGATATGATCCAAAATTATGTTTAATACAACTATTATGAAGACAAAAAATCCCAATTCATCAATTAAGTGTCCCAAAAAAACTCATCTATCCAAGATACTGAATTTGTATGATGTTAAAAGTTATGTTATGTATTTATGACATATCATGAGACATAAAACTCCAAATGATTCAAAAATTTCGGAGGATATATTCAAGATGTGGTGAAACAACTTTTTAGTTTTCTCTAAATCTATATAATGCAGTTTACCCACCCAAAACGATGGTCCAATTTGTTTATCAAATTCTGGGGGCCCAAAACCACCATCCACTTCACCTATAAAAGTATTCCTTGGGCACCCCATTTGAGAGTTCAATCAGGAGGCAAGGTGATGCAATTTTATAGATTTAAAGGACTCATATACTCATTCATATAAGTTTTTTATTCTATTGTATGTGCTATATCAACATCTATGGATTCATCCATTTCAATATAGTTCTAAACTCTTTATGAACACTCGAGGGGGGGAGGGGGTGATGTAAATATTGAGATTCATGTTTTTAATATTTGAATGATATTTTTAATTATAGGTTTATTATTTTATTTTCCCTCATCATATATTCTTTTTTAATGGAGTTATGTACTGGTATGTCATGTTCAACATAGATGATCATGTTTTAGGGTACCCTTTCATGTGATGTTTCACACACCGCTCACGATTCTTATTCCCTCTTTAAATTGCTATGTTTTTGTGATTCATAGTGGTTAATTGAACTCTCATAAAAAATTTCAAGTCCATGTACATTTATTTCATGATATCTAAAAGAAATAAAATACAAACATCAACAGCGCATTGAGTTCTTCGTGTGTTTTCATGGTGAGTTTCGGTTATGAATACAAACACAATTCACTGAATCATCGATGGAAACCATTGAATCATTTTTTGTTTTTGACTAAACACAAGGAGTAATCCTTGTATAAACATAGTAAATTTTTTGATATAGGTGTTACAATCTAGTGGTTAAAATATCTAAACTCTATCTCTTGAAGAGATAAACACCGAGCACCATGAGATTTCCCCTAGTTGATCATGCTTAGTTAGTTATGTTAATTTTTTTCTTTTTTTGGTCACTTTCCTTTTTTCTTTTAGTTTATTAAATCATCAATCCCCATGTTTTAAAAATCCCATTTCCCTTTTATTTTCATAATAAAAACATTTTTCATTAATTAATGATTTATGGAACCATCGAGAGATAACCTAGGGTTCCTACTATATTGTAGAAATTCTAGTTATACCTAAAAAACTAATTTGACGTACTTGAAAATTATATAAATCACTATTAATAAGAAAGTGTAATTTATACTACTATATCAACAAAAATAAGAAGAAGGATCTTGATATAAGGGTTTTAAACCAAATTATGAAGAGGTTCGAAGCAGGGATGTATATCTAGTCAAGCAAGAGGAAGACAGTTGGGGTGTCTAACCAACAGAGGCTGAAGAGTTTGTTACTTGGTTATAGAACTAGGATCGACTAGAGGATAGAATATTGAGGGTGTTTAATCAATTTTTATATATATAGGATCAACTACTAGGGAAGATAATCCATTTTTTAGATTCTAACTAACATGGAATGTAGTAGGTCATAGTATTGAACCTTGTAAATACCATGTGTTGTTATCTATCCCTCTCTATCTCACTCCCATATTTTTTTTTCATCAGAGTTAAGACTATAAGATTTCATTGATCTGATAAAGAACCTCAATAAGTTCAATTGGTTGAATTAAAAGGAAATACTTTTTAATGGAAGATCACTAATTCATACCCTCTCAGTTGAATCAGACATGGGGTTCTATACATTGAACACATAGTGCCCATAACAACTTCTGAAGGTATTATTTAAGATATCCTTATATGTTATCATAATATTATGCTATAATAAATGAAAAATAGAATTTTAATAACTATATTTATTCCTAATAATAATCAAATAGGTTATCGATTCATAGAATAGGATAAAAATTCTCTATTATCACTTGATTAAAGTGATGTTAATCAATACATATATATAGAACACCATAATCCTTCATCACAAACATGTTTTGATCACCCAAAGGTGACACAATTTGCTAAATAAATCTTCTTTATAGAATACCATCAATGTGAATATATAGTTATCACAACTCTGAAGGCACTATCCTATATGGAGACATTGATATTAGAGGGTCAGCTGATTATAAATGTATCCCAAAATCAATCTCACATTAAAAAGATAACATTAAATCCTCCCCAAGAAAGACATCATGGTACTCTTCAACAATACAGAAAAATACTACTGGATGAACCTCTACTGTACTCATCATCGGTTCAACCATCATAAAAGATAAAAATTCAACATCCCTCTGATTCATTGAAGGATCTCACTCACCAAAAAACATATCAGAATAACAATTATACTAAAACAATATAACTCATCACATGATGAAATCACCAATATAATGAACCGAATATAACCTTAACATGATAATGATGATGTTGTTTAAGTATATCTGCAGACATTGGGAATCTCTCAAAGAGTGATGCTTCTGAAACATCATCTCAAAATCTACACACATAACACATAAGGTAACTCATCCTCTAACTAAAAAAGTTACTATCAAGGGAATTATAATCCCCTCACCCTCAAGTATTAGAGAACATAATAGTGTGGGTGAAATGAAAGAGTTCATAGCTTCTAAATAAAATTACACACACACCTAAGTATAATATAAATAGATAATATCTCACACGTCATCATTATTTTCTTTTGTTTGAAACTATAAGGAATATATCTAAACATATCCCACTCCATGGACTTTAGGGCCTCTGAGTTTACAACAACCATGATGATAGTATTCTTCCTATCCCTAAGGATACCGGGAATAATAGGTCCATCCTCTACCACCCCATCTCCTTTATACTAATCATAGCTCGAATCACCCTACTACTACTAATTCTACCTCATAGGATACTACCCCAAGAATTAAATCCGTAGTAGGTCTCCAACTCCACACTAGATGAAAAGTAAGTTTATACACTCAACCTTTCAATGGCCATGATCTACACATGAAAATAAAAAAAATTATCTCTGTATAGGGGTCTAAGAACATATCGCCCCAAGGAAATTGGATGAAGAGGGTTGTAAATGAATCCCCACATTTTGAATCTTCAACTAACTAGATAAATAAGAACCTAAGGCCACATATTTTCTCCGTAGAGAGTCTTAGAGACTCTGCTCACATATTTCTCTAATCCTAGCCAGTATATTTTCAATATCCTATGCCTTGAATAGTTTGATAATAACTTCAGGATATATTCAAAACCTAAGGGGGGATCAATGTTGGGGAATTTTTCACCAATTATAACTTTTTATCCCTTTACCACTCAGAACTATTTGGATATTTATTCTATTGTTCTCTTTTTTTGTATGAAAGTATATAAAAGTAATTAAAGGATTAAATATAATGTTTTTATAAGGTTCACTACTCAATAAGAGTATCTAGTCTGTACCATGTATATTGATGAACAAAAATCATATTCCCCACTATAATGAGATACCAAATACAATGGCTTGGATATAAAATAATCCTCATACAAAGAATGGTTCCCAACACTTTAAGAGAGGGTATATACTAAATTTAGAATCTCAAGATTATTGAATGACTAGTTCAACTACATCTTCTTTTTTGGATATTTACACTGCATGTATAGAGTGTCTTTAAATTTTTCATGAAATATATTACATCATAAAAAAGTATTCCACCAATGTGACTACTGTTGAATGTCATAGTGAAAGTTTTTTCTTCCATTTCACATTTCTTACATTCATTGCAGTGTAAAATAATTGATTATTCTTCTTCTCTTGTATGTGATGTAATGAATATATACATATTTCCCTTCACTACAATAAACTAAATGATTATTTTCCTACATGGGTTTCAAGAATTCTTCTTATCCTATACACATTCTTTACTTCCATCCACTAAATTTTTGTACAAGACTTCTCCATCTCATACTATCTATTCGATGTTTTTTATATGATACCATTTCATCTAATACTAGCTTTTCTATTCCCTCTACTCTTCTTCATCTCATATCAATTCATTAAATACTTCAATTCTTCATTTGGTGCACTATTTCTCCATATGATGCTTCCAATCTGTCTAGTACCCCTTACTTAGTCTCATAATGTTTTATCTGATATTTATAACTAAATGATAATTACACTCAAGATTCATCGAAGACACTTCAATATAAAAAAACAGCTTCAAAAAAATCATATCCACAAAAATTAACATACATAACCCGACTAAAACTTTCCTATCTCACTTACTCCCTTATATATAGGAATCGTTTCTCTAGAAAATTAGGGAGAAATACAAACTAAAATTTAAATTTCATGCTTCCAAATATGAATATTGTATTAAATTCTTTCTTTTTTGACTACCTTTACTCTTTCTAAAAGATATAAATCAACAGCATTTATAGGAACTCTCTTTAATTCTCAGCATCAAAGAACTCTTGAAACTTCCTGAAACCTTAACTAGAATCATGATCTTACTTAATGATTATTAAATAATTGAACATCTAACTCAACATTTTCACATTTATTAACATTATAAAATATATTTTAAAGTTATTTTAACCATCAACTGATATAACTTTGTTGAAAATACTATTTATTGTAATTATATATCTAGTATTATTTTTATTATTCTATAAGGTAAGCCTTTAAATATTTCCTTGTTTGATAAAGATTCATATGGTGTTCTTTGAGTAGTTTTTCTTTGTGTGATACTTTTTATTTTACTCCTTTTAATCTATAATAATATGTTTTCCTGATATACTTTTGAAAGTTTCAATCCCCATAAGATGACTTTGTAATACTATATCTGAAGTCTCTATAAAATTCTATCTAATGAAATCACACATATAATTTTGTCTCATACCCTTCCTCAGAGACTTATTTCAAATTTGTTTCACTTGGAATTCCTTTGTATAATGATTTTACGTAGAAAATTATATCTAAAATAATTTCATTTGGAATATTTCAGTTGATTCTCTCACTTAGAAACATATTTCTGATGATCGTCAGATGATCCCTTTGTTTGATAAATTTTTAGGAATCTTTTTTCCAATAGACTTCATAATGCATTATATAATGACATTGAGTTCCTCTATCCCATAGACCCATGAACATTAATCTGTTTGATGATCTTATACTAGTTTCATCATATTTAATTCATAAATTTGAAATTCACCAATTCAATTCTTGATCTTTGTACAAGTCTTTCAAGTATAAATCATATATTTCATCATACAGTAGACTTGGTTATAAAACTTATATTTGATAAAAAATTTCGGAAATGTGTAGTTCATCCAATTTAACACCAAATTATTCCTTCTCCAAAATTTATCTAGAATCATAAATTCAATAGAATAATAATTATTTTTTATACTTTAGAAAAAAAAAATGAATTTTTTATTTTCCCTCATTTCCCATAGTTGTTTATATTCTTCCAAAAATCATCTTTTAATCATAGTCCCAAGGTATTGTGATGTTTTTTTAATGAGGAACACATCACTAAGAAACATCAGATATCTGTATAAATATCTTTGTCTGATTGAACTAGGAATTTATTTGATCTATAATTTGGTTACATCCTCAACCAAATAAACTTGGTCAAATCAACTTCATCTAATCACATTATGATAGCCACTGTGAATTCACCTATGTAACCTCGGTCTGCTAGACTTTGTCCATTCATCTCAGTCCACCAGAATCTATCCAATCATTATTTTCTTTCATCATCCATTCATCTCATATTTTTCATTTGGAAAATTCTATCTAGAAACTTCTTAAGGTACATAATTAAGGAAACTTCATAATATCGATTACAAAATTTTCATCTACAAACACCATGACATTATGTTTGTGACATTAAGAAAAATTCACAAATAATATTAAGGAACTGTAATCTTCAAATAATCATTCATCTAAAATTGGTGAATATATAAAGTAATGAATATACACTAATTCTACAAAATTAAATAACATAACTTATGTTCATCCAATAAAAAAGTACTTGGGAACTTCTTTTTCTTCTTCAACAATCATGGACACTTCAACCAAACTTCCATGAATCTCCATCTTTAAAAAATATTCAATATATTGAGATAAATGAATTAATTATACATCATTAAAAACCATTAAACACCATTAAAAACAAATACAATACATAGAAGGAGGCCTCTTTTATATCCACCATTCCATATTTAAAAAATACCTTCAAAATGAACATCTTAATATGTGAGTCTTTATCTTCTTTCTCTCCAACATTCTTTTTCAAAAAACCAGTATTTCATTTCAATTTTCTCTCCCCCTTATTGAAAAGATATATAAAATTATTGGAAAAGGGGTATGGAATCCTTCTTAATAAATGTTAAATCAATCATATCACTCTAATGTCTACATGATCCATGATAAATGTGTAAAAAATAATATTTTAGTTAGATAAAAACTCGATCCATTCCCAATTGATCTGAAAACCACATGAAATGGGAAATCATAATCTTGTCTTCAAGGTCTTTGAACTTGTATTCTAGGATAATGATTCTAATTATGTTAAAAAAATTATGAAATAATCAACCTAAAACTCTTTCACTCACTTTAATAAAAATAATAAAACCTTCATGTACTAAAAAAGGTTTGAAAACCTTTAAACACTTTCATACTTACAATTTTCTTGTGGAATTGATCAATTTAATTTCTACCAATTTTTGTTAATATTTTTATCTTTAGAAACCAAGAATAAGATATTAATATAGCCATACATTTTCTAAAAACACTCCATTAAGACCATTCTATAATAATTATATTTGAATTAGATAATGATTCTGGATACTTCTTTAACATTCTCTACTTGTCTTCCCCTTAAAGTGATATTCATTATTATCTTCATAATGGTTGGTCTCTTTGAAGGATTTATCCCATGATTTATCATGTATATATGAACCCAAAATGGGTCTTATTTATGTGGATGTATAAACATGAAAATTTACATATATTCACCAAGGATGATCTTTTTTAATATATTCCTTTTAAATTCCCAGAAGAAGATCAAAACAAGATGATGTATTCTTCAATTTACTAACATGTATTAAAAAAAACCAATTCAAATTCATCTAGGATGATCCTTAAATTATATTATTTAGTGTATAAACTTTGAAATCATTGTAGGATTATAAATTCTTTAGTGAATACAATCATATGTTGATAGCCTATCCACTTATTAGACTATTCATAATTGAAATCCAATTTTCCCTCTCGGATTATCCCCCTGATTTCATGAATCACCTTAAATTCCTTGAAATGTGAGAAAAAATACAATACATAAATTCTAATAGAAAAGGTGGATCCTCCTTGATTATTCAATGTGAACAACAAGGTTTAGATGGTTTTCTCAACCAGGTTTCTCCATCTCCTCCATATTCATGCTTCAACTTCTATTTTTGAAAATTGATTTCGTTTATGGAAGTAGGATCTTCTAAAATTCTTATATTCTTTATGTTAGAAAAAATTTAATCATAAAAACATTTATAAATAATGAATTATTTATTTTTCTTAAGGAATATTTTTATTTTGGAAGAATTTTTTAACAACCTTTCACACTGTATCTAGGTTTCTTTCATCTCTCAGATAGAAACTATTTAATATAAGGGTTTTATTTTTTTGATAACCACAAATGAACTTCATATTCTTCATTTGGAATATTTTTTTTTATTTTTTACTAGAGTTTTCTTATGATTCTTCCATCTTCCCTTCTCTCTCCAAATAATTTGCCTATATTACTAATATATCATTGTTTACATTGGAATAAAGTTTGGATTGTCCTAATAGATTACACTAACTTCATTTTTTCTCATCATTTCATCAAGTTGTTTTAATATTATTCAACTTATTGTGTTTTAAATGAAAGTACTTATCAACAATATTCTTTGATACCTTCTAGGGATAATCATTGTTTATAAATTTTTTTTCTTACTTCACAAGGTTGGTTATCATTTATTAACATAATTTTGTTGTCTTATTTTATTATATTATATTCATAAATGTTGAGAAGATAATGCACTAATATTGTGATCACCACTTATAAAAAAATCACATGAATCATTAAGTGCATTAAAACTATTTTATGCATATATATATATTACTTATTCCTGGATGATGATTCTTCATCTCTAGATTGTTCCCAGTTAGCATGGGAATCCATTTTTCCTTTCCATTTAAAGGATTGAACCAAAAATCTAATGAAAAATAGTTGATTATGTTCTTGATCTATAATTTCACAAAAAATATTGTTCTTTTATATCTAATACATACTATCTATAATTTCTAGAAATATGGACAAGTTGTTTATGTGATTTCATAACAACTTTTAAGTATCTTCATGGGGAACCAACTTCACAATTCCTCTGCATTCCACCCTAGATATAGTGGTATAATTTTTATCATTTTTTTCATCTATACTTTTATTGATTTTTTAATCCTATATTATTCATGAATATATATTTAGATAAATCATTATAAAAATATGTTGATGGAATCTATTTATTCGAAAATTCATGATATACATCATTAAATGAAGTCATGATCTTCTTTTCGCATTCTAGAGGTTGTTTTTAATCATAATATTATATTGATAATTGTGTATAAGTATGAACTTTATCCTTATTTTGTGAAGACTGAACACATGTATTCTATTGGTTGGTTAACTTAATTTCCAATTTTAAACATTTCATAAAAAGGAATTTTTCATAATATTAAATCATGGTCACTTTCTCTTTAAAATTATTCTTCATTATCTCAACCTATTATTCATGTATCCTAACTTTTTCTAGTAACAATGAGTCAATTTCCTTGATCTACTTGTATTTTTATTAAAATTAAAAATCCTTGAAATTAATATTATTTTTCTAAAATCTCATTAAGTGCATGTATTTTTTATAAAATAGTCTTCATTAATCCATCTCTATCTTCAACATATTTGACACATTTATTTTTAAAATTTGAGTAAATTATTTTAAGATCCACATTTATGGTCTAAAAGGTTCTAAACTTCATTCTGAAACATTTTCTTGTAATGATATCTCGAAATTATCTGCTACTTCATTAGATGCTTTCAAAGTCTCCACAAACAAGGTATAATATTTATCTGAGAATGAAGTGTAGAATATATCTTAATCTACTGACTAATATATGTGGGGAAGTTATATATCAACCATTATAGAAACTTATTCTATGTTATTTTTCTTGAGGATAGTTTTTATCAGAATTTTCACATACCACATGCTCAGTTGATCTTGATCCACTAAGGGTATGAATGTTTTCTTTATCCTCGGTGGTAACTTAAACCAAATTTTCTTCTCTTTCCAATATATATTTTAATTCTTTATTATCATGATGTAGAGAAATTGAATTTCATCATCCCTCTTGGATCAATAGGGATATGTTATTCCACTATACTTTCTCTTTATTTCTCTTGTTCATCATATACTTGGTAGTAAAAGAATTCTGCTCAGAGGTAACTAATTCCTCCCAAAAATTATACTTCATTGTAAAGACAAGAAATAAAATCAAATATTAAAAATAATATAAATTCATATAATATAATCTTATATATGTGAACCACCTATGTTACCACTTGGGATGATCAATTTAGGATATGATCAACACTGCGATGGGGATGTGAATCAGTGTTGGTGAATGTTTTACATATTATAGCTTTTTCTCCCTTTACCTATTAGTCATGTTTGGATCTAAATTATTTTTTTCTCTTTCATTATCATATAAAATTAATTAAATTATTGAACATGATGTTTTATTAGGTTCACTACTAAATAAGAGTATCTAGTTCTTCCCCTGTAGGGTGATGGCCTATACATAGATTCTACAATATAATGTGATACCAAATGAAGTTTTTTATCTCAAATTCCAAGACTGGTGAATACCTAGTTACATATGTATACATTTTTAGACTTCATTAAATAATTGGAAACATCAATAAAATATTCCATAAATATGAATTTTATTTAACACCATTTTTCTTCTTTGTTATTATGTCAATATTAAATTACATTCACTAAAATTAACAATAAAATCTTCTCATTCGTCCCTTGTATGCAAAGTAATGCATACAAACTTCTTCCCATTCACTATAGAAAACTGGACACTACTTTTCTTACAGGGGTTACATGAAAAATTCTTATTAATTTTTTCCTATCCACTTATGCTTGATTCTTATTTGTCATAACCTAATCCATTTGATACTTTTTGTCTAATGATATTATTTTGAAACTAGTTTATTTAGTACCAGCTTATTCATTCCCATTAATATTCTCCTTTTGATACATGTTTTTATAGTACTTAAATTATTCATATGATGAAATGTTTATTCATATACTGTTTCTACTCTATCTAGTACTCCCCTACTTCATATGGTACTTCTTCACCCGATATAATAAACTAAATGAGAATTACTCTAAATTATTTCAGTTAGTAATTTTATAGGGAAAAAACATATTCAAAAAAGAAAATATATATAAAATATCTTATGTACCTCTATAAAACTTTTCTTAGTGAACCTAAATCTTTTATATAGTTATAGTTTCTTCAGAAACTTAAGGATATTAAAAAACTAAAATTTATATTTCATACTTCCAAATTTCAATATCCATATTAATTCTTTATATTTGTGGATACCTTCAAACATCTTAAAATTTAGTAGTAAAATATCACATAGGAACTCTCCTTTGATCTCAATTTTCATAACCTCTTCAAAATTCAAGAAACCTTTTCAAGAATGATGATCTTTATTCATTATTATTGAAGCATTAAATGTCTTACTCTGTATTGCAACATTTATTAACATTAAAAAAGGGTTTATAATGCATTTTCACATTCATTTGGTACATATTTGATGGAAATCCTCAGTCTGGTTATCATATATCTTTTAATATTAAAATTAGTCCATTTGGTAATCTATACAAGATTCCTCTATCTAATAACACTCCATATGATGTTCCTTAATAATTTATTTTTCATCTGATAGTTTTTTTTCTTCTGATGACTATTCAATCTACACTCGAGATTCTTCCAAATATACTTTTTGAAGTATCACTCTCTGTCTTATGAATTTATAATACTCTGTTTGATATATATATATATATAACATTTAGTCTGTTTAAATAACATTACAACTTTTATGTAATTCAATTTAATAGAGACTTATGTCTGGTGTGTTTCAATCAAAATCCCTCTATTTGATGACTTCACATGGAGACTTATATCCTATAGAACTACATTCATAAACTATTTCCTAATTATCTTTATTAGAAACATATATCCAATTATCATCACATGTTTTTTGTGTCTGATGATTTTTTTGAAAACCTCTATACGATCATTTAGAAGTCTATGTACCATGGACATTATAAAATTATATCTGATGACCTTGTGTTTATCTGTCCAATGTACCCATGTAAATTCTTCTATCCAATGAACTTATACAAGTTCCATTTTCGTTACTTTATACGTTTCAACCTCACCACTTCATATCTTTATCTTTTTATGTGCTCTTCTAGTATACTTTTTGGATTTTTTTTAATATAGTGAAATTGGGTAGTGAAATTATATCAGGTAACCTTTGTTTAAAATCTATATTTCCTATAATGTTCTAGAAAATTCATCCATTGAAAAAATTCAGATGGTATAATAAATTCAATAGACTAGTCATGATGTTTGATACAATAGGCAAAAAAAAACACATTTCCCAATTTTCCTCCATTTCTCATTGGATTTTCTCTTCTTCCTAACTTTATCTTTGAATTAAAATAACATCAAATTCGAAAGTTTAGTTAAGGATGAGAACAACCCTATGAAAAGTATGATAAATATTTGAAGATCTTTATCTGATGGAATTGGGAATTTATTTGATCTTTTATTTTGTTGCGTCCTCCATTTGACCACCTTGGTTAGATTGAATTCATCCAATCATATCAGTCCTCTAGCCATAGTATTTTCACCGCAGTTACCTTGGTCTTCTAGAATCTCTCCATTCATCTCTGTCACGTCGGTTCACTAGATTTAATCCAATAATTATCATCTTTATCCATTCATTCGTATCATACATCTCTATTTGAAACATTATATCTAGAAACATCTTAAATAACATCCTTAAGTAAAAATCATAATTTTGATATCAAAATATGATTCTCCAAACCCCAATTAACATTTTTGAGACATTAAAAACATATCAAAAATATTTTTAATTAACTCAAATATTATAATAATTTTTGTTACTTTGACTAGTTGATGTATAAAGTAATAAATATACTCCAAGTATCCCAAAGTCCAGAACAAAACTTTTCTTCTTCTAAGATAACATGACTTGGGAAATCTTTTTTCTTCTTCAATAGCCATGAATACTTCAACCAAAATTCCTTGCATCTTATTATTTAAAAATTATACAATATATTTGCATCAATTAAATAATTTAAATTCATTTACAACCATTAAACACCATTAAAAAAACACAATTCACACAAGTTGGTCTCTTTAGATGGAACCTTACGATATTTCAACAATGTGAATGGGGTGACCTGATGCTGGATATTCAGATGAAACACCTCCTTGAAATGTCTCTCTCAAGCCTATTTATTTGAAAAAATTTATGAAGTATTGTGAATGAGGTTCTTATAGTGTATAATAAACTCAATCACACTAAAACTCCCATGGTGGAGAGTAAGATTACTCTATTGAAAAGACAACCTATTCAATAAAGAAAATAAGTAAGCCAAAAACTAATCATGGAACTCCCCCAATAGAAAAGACAACTCCTTATGATATCTATATAACAAAAACCACCACCACCCAACAACTATACACAATATTCTAATAGAAAATGGAATCTAGTGCTCTTTCTAAGCCTATATCATGTAGAAAAAATATCCTCCTCCTTTAACCAAGACTATGTCTCTTGATTTGAAAGGAATAAATTACACTTATGCATGATTTGACACTGAAACTAGTGATGTTTTTTCCTAAAATAATCATATTTATATATTTCAACTTTATGGTGATCAGCTAGCACATCCTTCTAAACATCATCAGTTTATTCCTAATGATGATGTCAAGAGAGTTATATACTTGAAAAAGAAGAATAATTAGGTAATCTTAAACCAAGAATATAGATTATTTAAAAAAAATTAGTTACGATTTATCCCATTTCATATTTTACACCCAATTTAAACAAAATCATAGACCATCATGATGCATGATCATTACCGTGATCTCTAACCTACAATAAATATCACTTTGACTAACATGTTCAGTAAAATTAAGGTCCTTGCATCATATCACATGGGGATAAAAAATCTAATGTCTTAACTTGTCTCCATTGATTACATCATGTACTAGGTTAAACAAATATTGTTTCCTTACTAATCCATAAAATCCTCACTAGTGCCTATCCCTAATCTCTATCTTACAACTCAACCAAAATCATTAATACTAATTTATCATGATCCCCTCTACTAGTACTCATATTGGCCTAGAAATAAATATTGAAGTAAACCACTATGGTATCCTTTAATAGGTCATGGCTTAAAGACTATCACTAAGGGTATTGAATATATATATATATATAAGATATATTATCCGCAATAGATCCCATGAAATGATAAAAGATCCACCAATTAACTATACTCCATAAATAAATAACCAATCCCAACATATGAAATATCATAAAAGAATAAATAAATGAAAATTACATGATTTCAAGACCCTAAACCTTTAAATGTACCCCTCCTAGACCTATAATTAAGTAAGAGAGATGATAACCCTTCAATTCCCTCCTCTAGTAGGTACTCAGTTGGTGAATAACATTGAGGGTATAAAAATATCACACATAGAAAGCATTACCCTCAATAATAATAAGAATCAGAGGATAAGATAAATAATTCAAAAATAAAATCTATCACATAATAAAAAAAATAAACCAAATTCATCACACAATTCCTGAAAAATGTAAAACAATATTGAATAAAACTTATAGGTGAATACCAATGGGAATTCATAAGATACTGAATTAAAAATAGATATATTCTTCATGCTATAAATTTATAGCTTATAACCTAAAATCCATATAGAAACCTGACAAAAGTATATATATATGTTGTGTGGTAATAAAATCTATAATAAATAAGATTATACCCAAGGTCTCTCGTACACATGTTAAAAAGAGCATAATAATTCACCTATGATTAAATAGAGAAACCAATATGTACCAAAATAGTTCAACCAACAATCCCATCCTCAATAGAGAACTTTTACTAACGCATACAATGTAATAGTATAGGATCAAAATAATATAAAGAGATGGTTCCCCAAAACTACATCCCCATTTAGTTTCTACTATGATTCCCTGGTGTTAAATTTACGACGCTCCTATCCCTTACTTTCATATCTCATTACATATATATCCATATATAATGTGGTTCCAGAAACATCCCTACTTATCCCAACCTCCAATAGGGTGTAGATTCTAGTTTTTTCATTATTCATCACAGTAACACCCTGATATTTTAGGAGATATATTATTTTTAATTACTTTGATGTCTTCTATTATACACTACACCAAGATTAGCTTGTACTATACGCAATGCCGTATTAGCTTGCAGTATATGCAACACTATTCTTGGCTCGTGTTACACAAAATTTCAAGTTCGTTTTGCGAAAATTATTTTACGCAACATTAAGTATAGATTTAGTTTAATGTATAAATGAAATAAGTTTTGAATATGATATACTCAACACCAAAGGGATATTTCACTACACACAACCCTAAAATGGCTTACATTACATGTAATCGCGACCTTCCACGATTGTAGAGACCAAAAGCTTAACGTACATGGACATTACATTACTTTTGCGAAATATTTAATACATAAGAAAAACACACACACAAGGACCGTAATAGTTTAGTGTCTTTGGAAACTCAGAATATAAACTTCTAATCATGTTGAAAGATCTTCAAAATATCCCATAATGATTCTCCCCTTTTTTTCCTTACCTAAAACCTTTCTTTTAATCCTGGGGGAAAAGAAAACATAAAAAGGGTGAGCTCAAATGCTCAGTAAGGGTAAACATAGAGAACATAAAACAATCCATAAAAATTTGAATGCAAAAACTTGAACATAAAATCTAAACATCAAAATCTTGAGCAAAGACCTGAATCTTGTAAGTACGTAAGGCATATATCATAAAGAAACATTAGTAATGATAGAATAGCATGGTAATAAAACATGTAATTGTGGCAAGCATTCAGAACATGTCATGATTGTAACACTCGAGACTTTTATGTTATATAAATCATCAAAGGAATCTTTTTCTACACACAAAACTTGCTTGACTTGCTTTATATTAAATCACGACCTTCCTCGATAGCTTGCGTCGTACACAATTCCGAGTTTCACTAAACAATGATATGCTATTAAAATATTATTAAAACTAGCCATTATGAATAGTAATAACCACTTTTTGAAATTTTATAAATTTTATTTTTCAAAATGGACTTCATTTTTGGATTTGGAATATCGAATTTAGCCTAGGGTGGAATTTTGGTATTTTTCTGAAAACTTTCAATTTTTGATGAATAGTGAAACCACTAAGTGGTAGTTAAAAAAACTGAATTTTTCATAAAACTTAAATTTACCGCTTTTGTGAGTGGAATTTCAAAAATCCGAGAGACACGATTGATGTCAGTAAGTAAAATGTCGTTCAATGAGATGAAAATAATTTTTGGTGAATAGTAACTTTTTACTTTTTTTTACCACGGTTAAAAGTAAATAGGGTAATTAAGGGTAAATATGATATTCCTATTACCCTAACACATGTCCTAATTCTATAGGATAAGTTTAATTCGACCAAAAACAAACTTAGGAATAAAATATGACCATTTAGGCCCACTTGGATTAGATTAGGACATTTATTATTAATTTATTTAAAGAAGGGTTAAAATAGTTAAAATCAAAGTTTAATAAGTAAATAATTTTTAATATAGGGTTATACATAAGATAAATTCGACTATAAATATTCATTAGAAAGATAAAAATTTTTCCTACATAATGGTATTTTATATGTAATTTTTAGACATTAAATAGTTTAATTTATTTAGGACGCAAAGATGATGCAGTAATTATCTTATTAATGAAATATTGACATAATTGATGTTATAAACACCAAAATAAATGTAATTTGAGCCTTTTTATGAATTAAACTAATTTTCTAGACTAATATGACATGTTAGTATTGATTTAATTAACTTTTTTCAAACTAATAATTCTGTTATGATTTTCACCAAAATTTATTACTAAATAGTGTCAAAATTGACATAAAATTGTTTTTAAAACAAATATTATATTATTAATTGTTATTTTATTCCTAAAAATCTAAGGTTCGGCCAAATGACTTAGATAAGTTTATATATATTAATAAAACACAACTTTAAGGTCTCCTGGATGTATATGGTAATTTTATTAACTATATAATATAAAAATACAAAGTGACATGGTAAATGTCAATCTAATTAACTAAGAGTTAAAACTAAAAGATAAGGTTAATATAATGACCTAAACTTGTCTAAATTCTATTTTATGAGAGGCTTTATACCCATCCCCACCTTATCTTCGAAATAACTCAATTTGGAGCTATTTAAAACAGAACTTGACTTTATAAAAAAATAATAATTTAGTTATTCGAAAGGTGCCCCTCTCCTCCCTTATAAAAGGGAACCTACTCCCCCTCTTCCTCACACCACATTGAGCCTTCAATCTCGGCCAACCCCTACCCATTTCTTCTCTCCACTTACCTATAAACATCCTAGAAGTTTTTGTCTTCTTCAAAGACCTATTTTAGTGCCCTACAAGGAGGTCTCAATGAAGCACTTCAAAGAAGAGGTAATGTCCGTTACCGATTCTTTCATCTTTATTTCTTCTTCCACTTATTCTTCTTTAGTTGTTTCATTATGAATTAATAACATCAGTATCACTCATATAATTATATGTTATTATATGTATGAAACAACCCTATTTCACCATCTATCCATCCTATGGAAAAAGAAATCACTGCGCGTGCGTACGTACGGAATACCGTCTCCACGCCGTGGTGTAATCTATTTTCCACCACCACCTTACTTGGATGGGTATAATGGTGTAAATAATGAATATATATGACTATTATAAAGTGATACTGATTCTTAAATAGTATACATACACTCCAATAAAATTCCACAATCATAGGAACGATATCGTCACTCGTGCGTACGTACAGAATACCGTCTCCACGATGTGATGTGACTCGTTCTACATGATCTTTATTTCATAATCATTATATAAATGAATCTAATGAATTAATTTGATATATATTACACTAATATCATTCTGGAAATGAGGTATCTATAACCTAAAGAGAAGAATAACAATTTATTCGACAAAACACGCATAAGAACCAAAAGTTATAAACACCCGAATAACAAGTAGCAATGAAATATTACTACTAAGAAGCTAAGAATATGACCATATATGATATCATAAAAATATTTATGATTCTGGAATAATTCAATAACATTATTTAAATCATTATACAGGAGGTTCGGACACGTACAAAGAATATCAGACCTATTGTAAGGGAAATATCACAATCTCATTTTATTCCGAGATTGTTTATACTTTGAAATTTACTAGGGTGTATTTTATCATCCACATCCATGTTTCCTCAATATGTAATATTATTTTTATCCACATACAATTGTTTAAATTCAATTTTACCCATTGGTGTCTTTTGTCGTTTTTCGTACGAGGTACTTTTTGACTTTTCCGACAAAAGTATGAGAAGAATGTTTTTTGTACCTATATGGCATGAATGGATTTTTAAAAAATTATTTTCAAGAAGGTTCCTTTAAAAGTTTTCAAGTTTATTTTTAATCAACTTCTTTTGGTTTAGAATTTTATGACATGTTAAGAAAGGAAAGGTGTTTTTTTTGAAGTAGAAAGGATATTTTCCTCAAGAATGGAGTTCAAGTGTTTTATCAAAATTATTTTCCATCTAAGATAATAAAGGGTTCTGTTTCTATCCCTATTATTAAATTGATTTTATTATGTTGTGATGGAATTATTTTTATGAATTCCTTTATCTTATATGAATTTTTTTATGATGTCAGGATGTTTAAGATTCCCATTTTTATTACATGGGTTATTCTATGATGTATGGTTTATGATTTTGTGGAACACATAAGAATGGTATCATTATTAGATGGGTGGGACATATATATACCTCCAATTCATTGGGTAACGATTTTATATATCATGAGATAGACATGGCTAGAATGGTTGGTTATACCGGTTCAGTGAAACAGGACTGAAAAGAGGAATGAACTCGGTTCAGAAATGGACTTTTTCCACTAAGATAGTCTTGGAAATGAGTCTTGACTAACAAGAAATGATTCTCTATGATTATGTGTATATTCCACAAAGTTTAATGTTATATGTTATGATTATTGGGATTAAATTTCACTTCTATGATTTATCCCATGTTATGATATTATGATCTCTTCTGTATGTTAAGATTTCCAAAAGTTATGTTCTTATGTATATGATGTGATTGATATTTATTTTGTTTACCCTTACTGAGAATTTCAGCTCACCCTTTTGTATGTTTTATTTCCCCAGGTCAAGAAGAAGGTTATTAAGTAGAATATGCCAAAAATGGACTCTAGATATGATGAAATAAATGGGAGGCAAAGTAGATGTTTTATGAACCAGTTGTTTATGTTTCCCAGTTTCTAAAGACACTATACCTATACGGTCCTTTCTTGGTTTTGTTATATGTTGTAATAAGTGTGCTTCAATTCTAAAGTAATAACAATGTATGTAAAGTATGGGTCGTTATAATGATTTCCATAGTAGCCAAAGCATTGCTGCCAAGACCATCTTAGTGGACAAAGTCTCATTCTGAATCGAGTTCACTCCTCGTTTCAGTCCTGTAACACTGAACCAGATTAACTTACCGTTCCAGCCATGTATATCTCATGAGATATAAAATCTTTACCCAATGAATTGGAGGTAGATATAGGTTCCACCCATCTCATAACGAAATCATTCTTACTTGTGCCACAAAATAAACATACATCATTCAAAATAACCCAATAAATAAAATGCCTTTCATAAACATCGTCCCATCATCACATAATCCATATAAAAGAAATGGATATCATTTCATAATAATAAAAGTGAAACTATGTAAATCATAGAGACATTATACTTAAAACATACACATATGAAATAATTTCATCTTAGATGGAAAATGGTTTTAATAAAACACTTGAAATGAATTCTTGAGGAAAATATCCTTTCTTCTTCAAAATCAATTTCTTTTCACAAAACGTCATGAAAATTAAAAAGAAAGATATTTTGTTTAAAATAGTCATGAAATATTTTGGAGGAAGCTTCATGAAAATAATTATTTATAAAACCGTAAAAATCCGTTCGTTCCGTATAAGTTAAAAAAGCATTCTTCTCATACATTTTCCGGAAAAGTCAAAAAGTACCTCGTAACGTAAACAAAAGAAAGATTCCTTACATACCATGTAGTAAAATTCAGGAATGGGTATTAAGGAATTTAAACATACATGAAAACACTTTTATAAAACATGGACATGGATTATATAAATAACCCCAGTAAATACTTACGAATAAGAAATCTCAGATAAAAATGAGATTTGTAAAATTATCCCTTACCTTAGGTCTGATTTTCTTCGTAAGTGTCCAAACCTCCTGTATAATGATTTAAATAATGTTATTGACTTATTACAGAATCATACTCATCGTTATGATATTATATATGGTTCACTTATGACTTTATATTACCCATTCTTTTGTAAATTCCATGTTAAAGAGCGTTTTGGGTAAAATCGTTTCATTTATGGTCCGTGATTTGACTTGTAATTATTCAAGTGATTACTTAGATCATGATTACTTAATTCCATAATATAAAACATGATTTATATATAATATTCATTCAGAATATACATATATATAATAGATCAATAAATGGAAAGAAATACACCGTTCATGGAGACGGTAGGCCGTACGTATGCATGAACGCTGTTTTCGTTTCCTTATTGAGTATAATCGAATTAAGTCGATGAAATATATATATATATATATAAATAAAGTAGATTTATAATGACATATATTTCATTATTATAGCTTATATATACTTTATAATCATTATTTAATGGTTAACATGGAAAATGAATCTCATCGCGTCGTGGAGACGGTAGTCCGTACGTACGCACGAGCGATGATATCGTTTTCATAATTATTGAATTGAATTAGAGTGGATGACACAATATATCATAATTAGTATGATGTTATAATAACTATGTATAGTTATTTTTTACACCATTTTACCCATCCAAGTAAGGTGGTATTGGAAAAACAGATTACACTACGGCGTGGAGAAGGTATTCCGTACGTACGCATGCGCAGTGATTTCATTTTCCGTAGGATGGATAGATGGTGAAATAGGGTTGTTTCATACTTATAATAAAATATAAGTATATTAGTGATACTGATGTTATTACTTCATAATTAAACAACTAAAGAAGAAGAAGTGGAAGAAGAAATAAAGATAAAAGAATCGGTAACGGGCATTACCTCTTCTTTGAAGCGCCTCTTTGAGATCTCCTCTAAGGGCACTACAATTGGTCTTTGAAGAAGACCAGGACCTATAGGATGTTTTTAGGGAAGTGGAGAAGAGTATTTGGCAGGGTGTGGCTGATCTTGAAGGCTCAAAGTGATGCGAGGAAGAGAGGGAGGAGGTGCCCTTTTATAAGGGAGGAGAGGGGCACCTTTGGAATAACTAAAAATATTATTTTATTATAAAGCCAAATTCGGTTTTAAATAGATCAAAATTTATTTATATAGAATCTAAGATAGGCATGGGTCGAAATCCTCTCATCTAATAGAATTTAGACAAGTTTAGGTTATTATACCAACCCTATCTTTTAGTTTTAACTCTTAGTTAATTAGATTGACATTAACCATGTCACTTTGTATTTTTATATTATATAGTTAATAAACTTACCATATACATCCAAGCGACCTCCAAGTTGTGTTGCATTAATATATATAACCGTATATAAGTCATTTGGCCGAACCTTAGATTTTTAGGAATAAAAAAACAATTAATAATATAATATTTGTTTTAAAAACTATTTTATGTCAATTTTGACAATATTGAATAGTTGATTTTTGTGAAACTCATAAAAGAATTATTACTTCGACCAAAGTTAATTAAATAAATACTAACATTTCATAAGAACCTAGAAAATTAGCGTAATTCATAAAAAGTCTCAAATTATATTTATTTGGGTATTTATAATATCAATTATTCTAATTTTTTACTATTATGGTAATTACTACATCATCATTGTGACATAAATAAATTAAATTATTTAATGTCTAAAAATTACAAATAAACTATAATTATGTATTAAATTTTATTAGATTTCTAATGAATATTTACAATCTAATTTATCTTATGTATAACCTTATATTAAAAATGTTTTAGTAAATAGACCTTGATTTTAACTCTTTTATCTCTTCTTTGAATTAAATAATAATAAATGTCCTAATCTAATCCAAGTGGGCCTAAATGGTCATATTATCTTTCAAAGGTTGTTTTTGGTCGAATTACACTTATTCAATAGAATTAGGACATGTGTTAGGGTAATAATAATATCATTTTTACCCTTAATTACCCTATTTACTTTTAACCGTGGTAAAAAAAAGTAAAAAGTTACTATTCACCAAAAATTATTTTCATCTCATTGAACAATATTTTACTTACTGACATCAACCGTGTCTCTTGGATTTTTGAAATTCCATTCACAGAAGCGGTAAAATTAAGTTTTATGAAAAATTCATTTTTCTTAACTACCACTTAGTGGTTTCACTATTCATCGAAAAATGAAAGTTTCCAGAAAAATACCAAAAATTAGGCCTAAGATATATTTGATATTATGAACTCAAAAATTATGTATATTTTACCAAATTCAAAACATATCAGTTTCATTAATCAATTTAAAAATTAATTCCTGTCGTTAAAACAAATAGCGTGTTCTTAAGAGATAATAACTATCAAAAGATTGACACTTGTTTATGTCTGGTTTAGATGTAAAATTACATCCAATAACCAACATTGTATTAAATTTTAAAAATATATTCTAAATATACTTTAAAACCACTCAAATTAATAATTTATCACTATTAATTATTTCTATTAAAAAGTTGTTTTTAATTAAAATTTAGTAATTTTCACTATTCATCGGAAAATGAATGTTATCCGAAAAGTACCAAAATTTCACCCTAAGATAATTTCGATATTCAGAATCTAAAAATGAATTCCATTTTGAAAAATAAAATTTAAAAAATTTCAAAAAGTGGTTATTAGTATTCATAACGGCTAGTTTTAATAATATTTTAATAGCATATCATTGTTTAGTGAAACTCGGTATTGCGTACTACACATGCTATTGAGGAAGGTCACAATTGTATGTAATGAAAGGCAAGTCAAGGATGCGTGTTGTGCAAGATCCTTTTGGTGTAGCGTACAACACAAGACATTAATGAAATTAAAAATAATATTTTTCATAAAATCTCTGGGTGTTACATTCTATCCCCTTTAAAATGAATTTCGCCCTCGAAATTCGTCGGGGTTATAAATGATTTACTACTCGAAATTTTCCATAATAGAAACCCACATTGTAAAAAGGAATACCAAAACCAATCTTTAAAAACAAAATTATGAAACTTAATGGTTAACCAAATAAACTAATCACTGGGTTTTCCCATAGGTGAAAATATGGATATGGAAGAGAAATATAACCATCATGTTCTGATGGAGAGTGGTAGAGAACATGGCTATGAAAAAGCCAACAATCAGAAAGCCATAAATTTGTGATGATCTAAGGTACCATCTGATTCATTGGATATAAGAGCACTAGGACAACATTTTTGGTTTTTAAGGTCATTTCCCTAAAGTTGATGAAATTGGAATTAGAAGAAATACTTTTGTGATTTTGGTACAGTCTCAATGTTGGTCGTTCTTTGGAAAATTTCCACTTCATCTCTTAAAGAAATGAAGTTGAATTTTTCATTAATTAAGTGTTAGCAGATCATGTGATAGAATGATGGGTCATTCCATCTGTCTCAAACAAAAGGTTAAAAAGTTATCAAATATACATAAGTCCATCTATGGTGATGTTAATCGTATAAGATTCCAAAAATGAACTTATAATTCATATATCATACCATGTAATAAAATAAAACTAGTTTCTATTAACCAAGGATTTCCTGTACGCCAGTGGTAGGGAATAAAGGCCAGTCGCACTTTGGTTGTGGGTTTGATTCCCACAGCTTTGTCCGACGCGATGGGCTGTCGCCCGTCCTGTAGGTTGTCCTTTTTCCTAAAACTACATTACTATAATATTGAAAAAACTTATATCCTTAAACAATACTAACTTATGTCCAACATAATCCATTCCAATCTTTAGGCTTATCCAAAATAATGATGTATAATCTCATATTATAGTGAAAACTATTACCAAAGAGTTCATACAACTAGCATGTTAGTATCATTGTTGATCCCCATATATCATGAGATATGTCTTTTCGGTCACATTCCAAACATTCGAAGGCCACAATCATGTATTCTCTTGAAAAATGAATACCCATTAAACCTTAGTGAAAACATGAGTGTTGTCAAAAGTTATCTCTTTCCACATACCAAAATCCCAAAATTCTGTATACTCAAACCATGATATCATTTAGTCCTTATAACAGTCATGATCTCAAGAATACTGTCAAACATTTCATTTTCTTATTTTCCCTTCATTATGCGCATATCAATTTTTTCCAAAAATATCTCAATCACTTTCCATGGTTACCGGTACCATAAAAGTATTGAAAACCACAATAGACCAATACATAAATATTCCAATATTCCAGGATACTATATACAACATTATTTTGGAATCACATTACATAAACACTTAATCATTACACCACATCGTTGTCATATTCAACATCGCCAATAGTGATTGAATGTGACTTCCCTTTGTCCTTTGCCTTAAGTGCTTGCTCATGTCGATCATCACTAACCCTTGGATTAGGGCATTGATTAGCATAATGCCCCATTTCATTGCACTTGAAGCATTGAAGTGTAGGAGGTGCACTCTGTGTAGCCTTTTCATTGTTTGAATCACTAGACATATTCTTCCCATCATTGCGGCATTCAAATGCCCGATGACCTTCCTTTCCACATTTGAAACATTTACTTGTCCCTTTAAGAAAACTCCCTCCATGTTTCTTTCCACACCTTGAGCATAAGGGGAAACTCATCTTCTTTTCAGTGTGGTCTTTAGATTTCCCTTTGAATTCCATTTTCCTCTTATTATCAAACCCATATGACTGATGGGTTACTCCAATCTCCATCTCAACTTTGAGAGCACATCGAACGATTTCCTCGTAGCTATTGAAGTCCCTTATGGCTAACGCCCTTCGAAGACTTGGTTTTAAGACACTAAAGAATCGATCGATCTTACTCTCAGGTTGGATAATAATACCATAAGCGTACCTTGCAATTCTTGTAAAATTTGCTTCATAGGTACCAAGAGATTCATCATCCTTTTGCTTTAGTTCAAGAAACTCCTTCTCCATCTTTGTTCGGAGAATAAGAGGGAAGTACTTATTGAAAAATAAGTTCTTGAACTCATCCCATTCCATAGACTCTATTTCATATCTTGGCCTTGTATTCTTGATAATATTCCACCATTGATCAGAATCACCTTCCAAAAGATACACTGCTAAGATGAATTTATCCTGTTCAGAACATTGAAGAACTGAAAATATCTTTTCAGTAGTACTGAATCATTGTTCAACAACAAGTGGATCATAAGACCCACTAAAAGAAGGTGGGTGTTGCCTCCTGAAGGACTCAATAGAATATTGTTCCCTTCTATGCTCATTTGGAAGTCCAAAATGATTCATATCTTGTGTAAGTATAGCAATAAGATTTTTCACTCCATCTCCCATAACATTTGTTTGTTTAGGAGGAAAATCATTGCATTGTCCATTACATTGATCAACATGGTTCCTTCGGGTTCCAGCCATCGTCTAAAACCCAAAAAGAATACTGTGAGAGGCAAAAATCATGCTAGGGAAAACAATATAGTAAAGGGTAAGTACCCTCAATATCTAACATCTTAGGTTAAATTCTAAGATAGTTACTGTAGTTCTACGACTATATCCTATACGTATACTTATCCTTAGGGACATCCCTAGACATACCTTATAAATATATCTTGGGATCTCAATAAAGTTCTCACATCATAGTTTCCAAAGGTTGACTAAACCTTTCCTCTGATACCAACTGTAGAGACCTGAAGCTTAACGTACATGGACATTACATTACTTTTGAGGAATACTTAGTACATAACAAAAACACACACACAAGGACCGTAATAGTTTTGTGTCTTTGGAAACTCGGAATATAAACTTCTAATCATGTTGAAAGATCTTCAACATCTCCCATAACGATTATCCCCTTTTTGTTTCCTTACCTAAAACCATTATTTTAATACTAGGGGAAAAGAAAACATAAAAAGGGTGAGCTCAAATGCTCAGTAAGGGTAAACATAGAGAACATAATAAAATCCATAAAAATTTGAATGCAAAAACTTGAACATAAAATCTAAACATCAAAATCTTGAGCAAAGACATGAATCTTGTAAGTACGAAGGCATATATCATAAAGAAACATTAATAATGATAGAATAGCATGGTAATAAAACATGTAATTGTGGAAACCATTCAGAACATGTCATGATTTCCTTAGTTGCCAAGGCATTGCTGCCAATACCATCTTAGTGGACAAAGTCCCATTCTGAATCGAGTTCACTCCTCGTTTCAATCCTGTAACACTAAACCGGATTAACATACCATTCCATCCATTTCTATCTCATGAGATATAAAATCTTTACCCAATGCATTGGAGGGAGATATAGGTCCCACCCATCTCATAATGAAATCATTCTTACTTGTGCCACAAAATAAACATACATCAATCATAATAACCCAATAAATAAAATGGGTTTCATAAACATTGTCCCATCATCACATAATCCATATAAAAGAAATGGATATCATTTCATAATAAGAAAAGTGAAACCATGTAAATCATAGAGACATTATACTTAAAACATACACATATGAAATAATTTCATCTTAGATGGAAAATGGTTTTGATAAAACACTTGAAATGAATTCTTGAGGAAAATATCCTTTCTTCTTCAAAATAAATTTCTTTTCACAAAACATCATGCAAATTAAAAATAAAGAGATTTTGTTGAAAATAGTCATGAAATCTTTTAGAGGAAGCTTAATGAAAATAAGGCTTTATAAAATCATAAAAATCCATTCGTGCCGTATAAGTTAAAAAAAAGCATGCTTCTCATACTTTTGCCGGAAAAGTCAAAAAGTACCTCGTAACGTAAACAAAAGAAAGATTCCTTACATACCATGTAGTAAAATTAAGGAATGGGTAAAAATTACATTAAACATACATGAAAACACTTTTATAAAACATGGACATGGATTATAGAAATAACCCCAGTAAATACTTACGAATAAGCAATCTCGGATAAAAATGAGATTTGCAAAATTATCCCTTACCTTAGGTCTGATTTGCTTCATAAGTGTCCGAACCTCCTCTATAATGATATAAATAATGTTATTGACTTATTCCAGAATCATACTCATTGTTATGATATCATATATGGTTCACTTATCACTTTATATTACCCATTCTTTTGTAAATTCCATGTTAAAGAGCGTTTTGGGTAAAATCGTTTCATTTATGGTCAGTGATTTGACTTGTAATTATTCAAGTGATTACATAGATCATGATTACTTAATTACAGAATATAAAACATTATTTATATATAATATACATTCAGAATATACATATATATAATAGATCAATAAATGGAAAGAAATACACCGTTCATGGAGACGGTAGGCCGTACGTATGCATGAACGCTGTTTTCGATTCCTTATTGAGTATAATAGAATTAAGTAGATGACATAAATATATATATATATCCAGTAGCTTTATAATGACATATATTTCATTATTATATCTTATATATACTTTATAATAGTTCTTTATTGGTTAACATGGAAAATGAATCTCATCGCGTCGTGGAGACGGTAGTCCGTACGTACGCACGAGCGATGATATCGTTTACATTATTATTGAATTGAATTGGAGTGGATGAAATAATATATCAGAATTAGTATGATGTTATAATAACTATGTATAGTTATTTTTTACACCATTTTACCAATCCAAGTAAGTTGGTATTGGGAAAACAGATTACACCACGGCGTGGAGATGGTATTCCGTACGTACGCACGCGCGGTGATTTTGTTTTCCGTAGGATGGATAGATGGCGAAATAGGGTTGTTTCATACTTATAATAACATATCAGTATATTAGTGATACTGATGTTATTACTTCATAATGAAACAACTAAAGAAGAAGAAGTGGAAGAAGAAATAAAGATAAAAGAATCGGTAACGGGCATTACCTCTTCTTTGAAGCGCCTCTTTGAGATCTCCTCTTAGGATACTAAAATTGGTCTTTGAAGAAGACCAGGACCTCTATGATGTTTCTAGGGATGTGTATAAGAGAATTTGGCAGGTTTTGGCCGAGCTTTAAGGCTCAAAGTGGTGTGAGGAAGAGAGGGAGGAGGTTCCCTTTTATAAGGGAGAAGAGGGGCACCTTTGGAATAACAAAAAATATTATTTTATTATAAAGCCAAATTCGGTTTTAAATAGCTCTAAATTGATTTATTTAGAATATAAGATGAGGAGGGGTTTCAATCCTCTAATCCAATATAATTTATAAAGTTTAGGTCGTTATACCAACCTTATCTTTTAGTTTTAACTCTTAGTTAATTAGATTGACATTAACCATGTCACTTTGTATATTTTTATTATATAGTTAACAAACATACCATATACATCCAAGAGACCCCCCAAGTTGTGATTTATTAATATATATAACATTATCTAAGTCATTTGGCCGAACCTTATATTTTTAAGAATAAAATAACAATTAATAATATAATATTTGTTTTAAAAACTATTTTATGTCAATTTTGACACTATTCAACAGTTGATTTTTGTGAAACTCATAAAAGAATTATTACTTCGACCAAAGTAAATTAAATCAATACTAACATGTCATATTAACATATAAAATTAGTATAATTCATAAAAAGTCTCACATTATATTTATTTGTGTATTTATAATATCAATTATTCTAATTTTTCACTATTATGGTAATTACTGTATCATCATTGTGTCATAAATAAATTAAATTATTTAATGTCTAAAAATTTAAAAAAATATATCATTATGTAGGAAATCCTATTATCTTTCTAATGAGTATTTACAATCGAATTTATCTTATGTATAACCTTATATTAAAAATGTTTTAGTAAATAAACTTTGATTTTAACTCTTTTATCTCTTCTTTGAATTAAATAATAATAAATGTCCTAATCTAATCCAAGTGGGCCTAAATGGTCATATTATCTTCCTAAGGTTGTTTTTGGTCGAATTACACTTATCCAATAGAATTAGGACATGTGTTATGGTAATAATAATATAATTTTTACCCTTAATTACCCTATTTACTTTTAACCGTGGTAAAAAAAGTAAAAAGCTACTATTCACCAAAAATTATTTTCATCTCATTCAACCACATTTTACTTACTTAAATCAACCATGTCTCTCGGATTTTTGAAATTCCATTCACAAAAGTGGTAAAATTAAGTTTTATGAAAAATTCATTTTTCTTAACTACCACTTAGTGGTTTCACTATTCATCAAAAAATGAAAGTTTCCAGAAAAATACCAAAAATTAGACCTAAGCTATATTTGATATTATGAACTCAATAATGATGTCTATGATACCAAATTAAAAAAATATCAGTTGCATTAATTAATTTAAAAATTAATTTCCGTCGTCAAAACAAATAGCGTGTTCTTAAGAGATAATAACCATCAAAAGATTGACACTTGTTTATGTCTGGTTTAAATGTGAAATTAAATCCAATAACCAACATTGTTTTAAATTGTAAAAATATATTCTAAATATACTTTAAAACCACTCAAATTAATAATTTATCACTATTAATTATTTCTATTAAAAAGGTTGTTTTTAATTAGAATTTAGTAATTTTAACTATTCATCGGAAAATGAAAGTTATCCGAAAAGTACCAAAATTTCACCCTAAGCTAATTTCGATATTCCGAATCTAAAAATGAATTTCATTTTGAAAAATAAAATTTAAAAAATTTCAAAAATTGGTTATTACTATTCATAACGGATAGTTTTAATAATATTTTAATAGCATATCGTTGTTTAGTGAAACTCGGTATTGCGTACTACACATGCTATCGAGGAAGGTCGTGATTCCGTGTAATGCAAGGCAAGTCAAGGATGCATGTTGTGCAAGATCATTTTGGTGTAGCGTACAACACAAGACATTAATGAAATTAAAAAGAATATTTTTCATAAAATCTCTGGGTGTTACAACGATAGTGTGTGTTGTACGCAATACCGAGTTTCACTAAACAACAATATGTTATATAAACTAGCCGTTATGAATAGTAATACCCACTTTTTGAAAGCTTGTAAATTTTATCTTTCAAAATGGACTTCATTTTCTGATTCAGAATATCGAAATTATCCTAGGGTGAATTTTTGGTATTTTTCTGAAAACTTTCAATTTTTGATGAATAGTGAAAACACTAGGTTACTTTTAAAAACTGACTTTTTATTGAAATAATTATTTATTTTATTTAAATTTATTTTAGGTCAAAATTGATACATAATGCATATATAAGTTCATTGTAATTCATTGGAGTCATTTTATAATAATTTTAGATTTATAAAAATTTTATTGAAGTTTTTACCGTCTTTTACCAACCTCCTAGGAGAATTTGCAAATTTACATAAAACTTAAATTTACCGCTTCTGTGAATGGAATTTAAAAAATCCAAGAGACACGGTTGATGCTAGTAAGTAAAATGTGGTTCAATGAGATGAAAATAATTTTTGGTGAATAGTAACTTTTTTCTTTTATTTACCACGGTTAAAAGTAAATAGAGTAATTAAGGGTAAAATTGATATTATTATTACCCTAACACATGTCATAATTCTATTGGATAAGTTTAATTCGAACAAAAAAAAACTTATGGATAAAATATTACCCTTTAGGTCCAATGGGATTAGATTAGGACATTTATTATTATTTTATTTAAAGAAGAGTTAAAATAGTTAAAATCAAAGATTAATAAATAAAACATTTTTAATATAGGGTTATAAAAAATATAAATTTGACTATAAATATTCATTAGAAATCTAAAAATATTTCCTACATAATGGTATTTTATTTATAATTTTTAGACATTAAATAATTTAATATATTTATGACACAATGGCGATGAAGTAATTACCTTATTAATGAAATATTAACATAATTGATGTTATAAATACCCAAATAAATGTAATTTGAGACTTTTTACAAATTACACTACTTTTATAGGTTAATATGACATGTTAGTATTTATTCAATTAACTTTTTTCTAACTTATCATGTTTTTATGATTTTCACAAAAAATCAAGTACCAAATAGTGTCAAAATTGACATAAAACAGTTTTTAAAACTAATATTATATTATTAATTGTTATTTTTTTCTTAAAAATATATGGTTCTTCTAAATGACTTAAATAAGGATATATATATTAATAAATAACCACATGGGATTCTTTTGTCATTTTATAGTATGTTTATTCACTATATAGTGTAATAAAAAAAGAAGACACGGTAAAAGTTAAATTATTTAACTTAGATTTAAATTTAAAAGACAAGGTTAAAATAGTAACCTCAACTTGTCTAAAACCTATTGGATGATAGGATTTGACCCATCACCACCTTATATTTGAAATAAATCAAATTGGAGCTATTAAAAACTGAATATGACTTTATTATAAAATAATATTTTAAGTTTTCCTAAGGTTCCCCTCTCTTCCCTTATAAAAAGGGAACCCCTTACCTCTTCTCTTCACACCTTTTTGAACCTTGAAACACGACCAAACCCTATCCATTTCTCTTCTCCACTTCTCTAGAAACATTCTAGAGGTTCTGGTCTTCTCAAAAGACCAACTCTTCTTCTTTAAGAGGAAACTTAAAGGAGGTGCGTCGAAGAAGAGGTAATCTCTTCTTCCGATTCTCCCAAGTTTCTTTCTTCTTATACATATTCTTCATTAGTTGTCTCATTATAAATTAATAAAATATGTATAAATTATATAATTATATGTTATTATAAATATGAAACAACCCTATTTCACCTTCTATCCATCCTATAGAAAATTAAATCACCGCGTGTGCGTACGTACGAAATACCGTCTCCACACTGTGGTGTAATCTTTTTTCGACCACCACATTCCTTGGATGGGTATAAGGGTGTAAATAAATAAATATATATGATTATTGTAATGTTATATTGATTCTAAAAAATTATACATATACTTCAATACAATTCAACGATTATTGGAATGGTATCATCGCTCGTGCATACGTACGGACTACCGTCTCCATGACGCGATGAGATTCAATCTCCATGTTAACCATTCATGAATGATTATAAAGTATATATAATAAGTAATAATGAAATATATTACATAATAATGATACTGTGTTTATGTATATATATATATGTATTCCATCTACTTAATTCCATTCAAGTCAATAAGTAAATGAAAAAAGCGTTCATGCGTACGTACGGCCTTTTGTCTCCATGAACGGTGTATTTCATTCCATTTATCAATCTATCGTATATATATGAATTTTATGAATATATATTATATATAAATCATTTCTTAAACTCTATAATTTGGTAAATCAGGATATAATTAATAATATCAAGAACCACAAGTAGAAACGCGTACAATAAATGAAACGATTTTACCCAAATCGCTGCTTTTACATTGAATTTACAAAAGAACGGGTAATATAAAGTAATAAGTAAACTATATATGATACCATAACAATGAATATAATTCTATAATAAGTCAATGACATTATTTAAATCATTATACAGGAGGTTCGGATACATACAATGATTATCGGACCTAAGGTAAGGGATAATTATTCCAACCTCATTCTTATCCGAGATTATTTATTTGTAAGTATTTAATGGGGTTATGTTTATCATCCATATCCATATGTTCTCAATATGTTTTAATAAAATGTTTATATTTCTTCCATGTATGTTTAATGTCATTTTTACCCTTTTTTACTTTTACCACATCGTATGGAAGGAATATTTCTTTTGTTTACCATACAAGTTAATTTTTGACTATTCCAAAAAAAGTAAGAGAAGAATGTTTTTTAACTTATACGGCATGAATGAATTCTTATAGTTTCATAAAACCTTATTATCATGAATATTACTCTACAATAGTTCATGATTATTTTCAACAAAAATAATTTTCTCTTAAAATGGTATGGAATTTTGTGATAAGAAAATGATTTTGAAGAAGAAAGGATATTTTACTCAAGATTCATTTCAAGTATTTTATTAAAACCATTTTCCATATAATATGGCATTATTTCATATGTGTATGTTTCAAGTATAATGTATCTATTATTTACATGCTTTCACATTTCTTATGATGAAAGGATATCCATTTTTTTATATGGATTATGTTATGATGGGATGATGATTATGAATCCCATTTTATTCATTTGGTAATGATGAATGATTTATGTTCATGTTGTGTCACACATAAGAATGATTTCATTATGAGATGGGTGGGAACTATATCTCCCTCCAATTAATTGGGTAAATATTTATATCTAATGAGATAGACATGGATGGAACGGTAAGTTAATCCACTTCAGTGTTACAGGACTGGAATGAGGAGTGAACTCGATTTAGAAAGGGACTTTGTCCACTAAGATGGTCTTGGAAGCAATGACTTGGCTACTATGGAAATCATATCATTTGGTTAATGTTTTCACAAAATTACAAGTTTTATTTCCAAGCTATTTTATCATTATTGATGTTCTATTATGATTTATGCCTTATGAACTGCCAAGTTTTATGTCATTGCTCAAGATTTCAATGTTTAAACATTATGTTTATTTTTTTATGTTCAAATGTATATGGTTTGTTTTATTTTCTCCATGATTACCCTTACTGAGCATTTGAGATCACCCTTTTTATGTTTTCTTTTCCCCAGGATATAAATAAAGGTTTTAGGTAAGAAAAAAAGTGGAAGATCTTTATGGGAGATGTTGATGATCTTTCACCACGATTGGAAGATTATATTCCGAGTTTCCAAAGACACTAAACAATTACGGTCTTTGTGTGTTTGTTTTTGTTGTGTATTAAGTATTCCGAAAAAGTAAAGTAATGTCCATGTACTTAAAGCTTTGGGTCTCTACAGTTGGTATCAGAGGAAAGATTTAGTTAACCTTTAGAAACTAGGATGCGAAAACTTTAGTGAGATCTCTAGATATATTTCTAAGGTATGTCTAGGGATGTCCCAAAGGTTAAGTATAAGTATAGGTAATAGTCCTAGAATTATGGTAACGATCTTAGAATTTAACATTAGATGTTAGATATTGAAGGTAATCCCCCTTGATTATGATTTTGGCCTCTCACACTATTGTTTTTGGGTTTTGGAAAATTGATGGAAACGGGAAGATTCACGAAAATGGAGGATATGATAGACAATTGAATGATATTATTCCTGAGCATCCAAATGAAATTGGATATGGAGTTCCACATATCATTATTATGCCTAATCATCAATCCCATAATATGATCAATAATCTCAGCTTTGTTAAGTTACCCAACTCCGCTAATAAGAGAAAGATGGAGTTTCATGATGATCATAGAAGAAAGAATGTTCAATTCCTCTCATGTAAATCATGTGAGAAGAGGCATCAAGGAGAATGTTTCAAAGGAATTGGAAGATTCTTTGGGTGTGTAAAAGAAGGACACAAATCCAGTAAGTGCAAAGGAAAAGGTTTGGTTAACACCATGGAGAAGGATAATGGTATCTCTATGACATCAAAAATGATTAGATGTTTAAAATGTGGAATTAATGGGCATTATGAAAACCAATTCCCTAAGGGAAAATCTAATGAAGAGAATCATCATGGTCATATGGGTAGTATTTATGTGGAAGATGATGAGGAGGCTCCAAATGATATATGAGATAAAAGAAGTGTTGATGCTTTGTCAATGGTTTAAGAAGTTAGTGGAATGATTTATGTTTATAAAGAGTTATGTTGTATAGGTAATGGTACTATGGAATGAGGACACATCTAAGGATTGTTACACTACTATTTTTCTGAAAGTATTTGAAAGTATATGTTGAATGATATCGGTAACCATGAATGTTTATACATATATTTTTGGAAAGAAGATGATATGAACATAATGAATGGATAAGGAGAAAATAATATGTTTGATAGTATTCATGAGATCCTGATTGATATAAAAAATAAGTGATATCATGGTTTGAGTATATAGAATTTTTGGGATTTTGGTATGTGGAAAGTGTTTACTTTTAACTGAATTCATGTTTTCAATAAGGTTCAATGTGTATTCATTTTTCAGGATAATACATGAATAAGGTATTCAAATGTTTGGAATGTGACCAACAAAAAGATATATCTTATTATATATGGGGGAAAAATGAAGGAATTCACGTGCTCGGTAGATGAAACTTCTAGTAATCGGATAGAAGTATTTTAAATAAACCTAAATATTAGAATGGATTATGTTGGAAATATGTTAGTATTGTTTAAGGATATAAATTTTTTTTGATATTATTGATTGGATGTTATAATAATGTAGTTTTAGAAAAAGGACAACCTACAAGATGGGCGACAACCCGTCGCGTCGGACAAGGTTGCAGGAATCGAACCCACAACCGATGTGCGACATGCCTTTATCGCCTACCATTGTCCTATAAGAAGTCCCTGGTTAGTAAAAACTAGTTTTTTATGCAGGATGACAAATGAAGTATAAGTCCATTTTGGAACCAAGTCTGATTAATCTCACCATATATGGACTTATGTATATAACTTTCAATAACATATGTGTGAGAAAGATGGAATGACCTATCATTATATCGCATGATCTACTAAAACTTCGCGAAAGACAAATTAAACTTCATTTCTTTAAGAGATGAAGTGGAAATTGTTCAAGGCATGAACAACGGTGAGATTATACCAAAATAAAGTAAGTATTTCTTCTAATTCAAATTCTTCATCTTTAGGAAAATGATATTGAAAACCAAAAATGTTGTCCTAGTGCCCTTATATCTGATGAATCAGATGGTACCTTAGATCATCAAAAATTTATAGCTTTGTGATTGTTGGTTTTTTTATAGCCATGTTCTCTACCACTCTCTATCCGAACATGATGGTTAGATTTCTCTTCCATATCCATATTTTCACCTCTATTCTTCTATGTGGAAACCCAACGATTAGTTAATTTGGGTAACCATTACATTTCATACTTTAGTTTTTAAATATATGTTTTGGTATTCCTTTTTATGATGTGGGATTCTATTAAGAAAACTTTCGAGTAGTAAACCATTTATAACCCCGATGAATTTTGAGGACGAAATTCATTTTAAGGGGGGTAGAATATAACACCCAGAGATTTTATGAGATATATTATTTTTAATTTCTTTGATGTCTTCTATTATACACTACACCAAGATTAGCTTGTACTATATGCAACACCGTATTAGATTGTAGTATACGCAACACTATTCTTGACTCATGTTACACACAATTTCAAGTTCGTTTTGTGGAAATTATTTTACGCAACATTAAGTATAGATTTTTTTAATGTATAAATGAAATAAGTTTTGATTATGATATATGAAACACCAAAGAGATATTTCACCACATGAATCCATGACTTGTCTTACATTACACGTAATCGTGACCTTCCACGATAGCGTGTGTTGTACGCAATACCGAGTTTTACTAAACAAAAATATGTTATATAAACTAGCCGTTATGAATAGTAATACCCACTTTTTGAAATTTTATAAACTTTATCATTCAAAATGGACTTCATTTTCTGATTCGGAATATCGAAATTATCCTAGGGTGAATTTTTGGTATTTTTCTAAAAATTTCAATTTTTGATGAATAGTGAAAACACTTGGCTACTAATTAAAAACTGACTTTTTATTTAAATAATTATTTATTTTATTTAAATTTATTTTATGTAAAAATTTATACATAATACCTATATAAGATCAATGTAATTAATTAGAGACATTTTATAATAAATTTAGATATATAAAAATTTTATGGAACTTTTGACCGTCTTTTACCCACATCCTTGGAGAATTTGCAAATTTACATAAAACATAATTTTACCGCTACTGCGAATGGAATTTCAAAAATCCGAGAGACACAGTTGATTTCGGTAAGTAAAATGTGGTTCAATTAGATGAAAATAATTTTCAGTGAATAGTTCCTTTTTACTTTTATTTACCACGGTAAAAAGTAAATAGGGTAGTTAAGGGTAAAAATGATATTATTATTACCCTAAAACATGTCCTAATTCTATTTTATAAGTGTAATTCGACCAAAAAAAACCTTAGGGATAAAATTTTACCCTTTAGTTCCACTTGGATTAGATTAGGACATTTATTATTATTTTATTTAAAGTAGTGTTAAAATAGTTAAAATAAAAGTTTAATAACTAAAACATTTTTAATACAGGGTTATACCTAAGATAAATAAGACTATAAATATTCATTATAAATATAACAAGATTTACTACATAATGGTATTTTATTTATAATTTTTATACATTAAATAATATAATTTATTTATGACGCAATGATGATGAAGTAATTACCTTATTAATGAAATGTAAACATAATTGATGTAATAAATACCCAAATAAAGGTAATTTGAAATTTTTTATGAATTCCACTACTTTTCTAGGTTAATATGACATGTTATTATTGATTAAATTAACTTTTTTTGAACTTATCATGTTGTTATGATTTTCACAAAAATCAAGTATCAAATAGTGTCAAAATTGACATAAAATAGTTTTTAAAACAAATGTTATATTATTAATTGTTATTTTATTCCTAAAAATCTAAGGTTCATCAAAATGACTTATAAAAGTATATATATATATTAATAATGAATAACTTGGGATTATTTTGGCTTTTTATAGTACGTTTATTAACCATATAGTGTAAGAAAACAAGAAGACACGGTAAAAGTTAAATTATTTAACTTAGAGTTAAATTTAAAAGATAACATTAAAATAGTAACCTAAACTTTTCTAAAACATATTTGTTGAGAGTATTTAGACCGATCCCCACCTTAGATTCTAAATAAATCAATTTGGAACTATTAAAAACCGAATATGACTTTATTATAAAATAATTTTTTAAGTTTTCTTAAGGTGCCCCTCTCCTCCCTTATAAAAAGGGAACCCCTTCCCTCTTCTATTCACACCATTTTTAGCCTTGAAGCTCATCCAAACCCTATCAATTTATCTTCTACACTTCCGTAGAAACATTCTTGAGGTTCTATTCTTCTCAAAAGACCAACTCTAGTTCCTTAAGAGGAACCATAATAGAGGCGCGTCGAAGAAGAGGTCATCTCTTCTTCCGATTCTCTCAAGTTTCTTTCTTCTTCTACTTCTTCTTCTTTAGTTGTCTCATTATAATGTAATAACATCAGTATTAATTATATACTGATATGTTATTATAAATATTAAACAAATCTATTTCACCATCTATCCATCCTACGAAAAATGAAATCATCACGCGTGCATATGTACGGAATATCGTCTCCACGCGGTGGTGTAATCCTTTTTCGACCACCACCTTACATGGATGGGTATAATGGTGTAAATAAATAACTATATATTATTATTGTAATTTGATATTGATTATGAAATTTTATACTTACACTTAAATACAATTACAAAATCATGGGAATGGTATCATTGCTCGTGCGTACGTACGGACTACCATCTCCACGACGCGATGAGATTCATTCTACATGTTAACCATTCGTGAATGATTATAAAGTATATATAATAATTAATAATGAAATATATGACATAATAATGATACTGGATTTATGTATATATATATTTATGTCATCAAATTAATTCCATTCAATTCAATAAGGAAACAAAAACAACGTTCATGCGTACGTACGACCTACCATCTCCATGAACGGTGTATTTCATTCCATTTATCTATCTATCATATATATATGAATATGATGAATATATAGTATATATAAATAATGTTTTACATTCTAGAATTAAGTAAATCAGAATATAGGTAATAATATCAAGAACAACAAGTTAAAACACGTATAATAAATGAAATGATTTTACCCAAATCGCTGCTTTTACATCGAATTTACAAAAGAAAGGGTAATATAAAGTCATAAGTAAACCATATATGATATCATAACAATGAATATGATTCTGTAATAAGTCAATGACATTATTGAAATCATTATATAGGAGTTTTGGAGACGTACAAAGATTATCAGACCTAAGGTAAGAGATAATTATTCCAATCTCATTCTTATCCGAGATTGTATATTCATAAGTATTTACTGGGGTTATGTTTATCATCCATATCCATATGTTCTCAAAATGTTTTCATAAAATGTTTACTTTTCTTATATGTATGTTTAATGTCATTTTTAACCTTTTTTACTTTTACCACATCGTATGGAAGGAATCTTTCTTTTGTTTACCATACAAGGGACTTTTTGACTATTCCGACAAAAGTATGAGAAGAATATTTATTTTCACTTATACGGAATGAATGAATTTTTATGGTTTCATAACACCTTATTTTCATGAATATTACTCTTCAATATTTCATAATTATTTTCAAAAAAAAAATCTTTTTCTTTTAAAATTTCATGGCATTTTGTGAAAATAAAATGATTTTGAAGAAGAAAGGATATTTTCCTCAAGAATTCATTTCAAGTGTTTTATCAAAACCATTTTCCATATAAGATGGAATTATTTAATATTTGTATGTTTCAAGTATAATTTATCTTTTATTTACATGGTTTTACTTTTCTTCTAATGAAAGGATTTCCATTTTTTATATGGATTATGTTATGATGGGATGATGTTTATGAAACCCATTTTATTCTTTGGGTACTGATGAATGATTTATATTCTTGTTGTGGCACACGTAAAAATTATTTCATTATGAGATGGGTGGGACCTATATCTCTCCCCAATTCAATGGGTAAAGATTTATATCTCATGATTTAGACATGGCTGGAACGGTAAGTTAATCCGATTCAGTGTTACAGGACTGGAATGAGGAGTGAACTCGATTCAAAAAGGGACATTGTCCACTAAGATGATCTTAGAAGTAATGCCATGTCTACTATGGAAATCATATCATGTGCTTAATATTTTTCCACAATTACAAGATTTATTTCCAAGATATTTTATCATGATTGATGTTCTATTATGATCTATTCCTTACATACTTCCATGTTTTATGTCATTGCTCAAGATTTAAATGTTTAAACATTATGTACAGGTTTTTATGTTCAAATGTATATGGTTTGTTTTATTTTATCCATACTTACCCTTACTGAGAATTTGAGCTCACCGTTTTTATTTTCACTTTTCCCCAAGATATAAAGAAAGGTTTTAGATAAGAAAAAAAGTGGAAGGTCTTTATGGGAGATGATGAAGTTCTTTCAGCATGATTAGAAAATTATATTCCGAGTTTCCAAAGACACTAAACTATTACGGTCCTTGTTTGTCTATTTTTGTTATGTATTAATTATTCTGAAAAATTAATTTAATTTCCATGTACGTCAAGCTTTGGGTCTCTACAGTTGGTATCAGAGGAAAGGTTTAGTTTACATTTGGAAACTAGGATGTGAATACTTTAGTGAGATCCCTAGAGGTATTTCTAAGGTATATCTTGGGATGTCCCTAAGGTTAAGTATAAGTATAGGTTATAGTCCTAGAATTATGGTAACTATCTTAGAATTTAACCTAATATGTTAGATATTGAAGGTGTTCTCCCTTGATTATGATTTTGGCCTCTCACACTATTCTTTTTGGGTTTTAGAAAATGTCTGGAAACGAGAAGATTCACGATAAAGGAGTATATGATAGACAATGTAATGATATTCTTCTTGAGAAACCAAATGAAATTGGATATGGAGGTCCACATATCGTTATTATGCCTAATCAGAAATCTCATAATATGATCAATAATCTCAACTTTGGTAAGTTTCCTGACTCTGCTAATAAGCGAAAGATAGAGTTTCAAGATGATCACAGGGGAAATAAAGTTCAATTTCTCTCATGTAAATCATGTGGGAAGAGGCATCATGGAGAATGTTTCAAAGGAACTGGAAGATGCTTTGGGTGTGGAAAAGAAGGACACAAATCAAGTAACTACAAAGGAAAAGGTTTAGTTAACTCCATGGAGAAGGATAATTGTATTGCTACGACATCAACAATGATTAGATGTTTTAAATGTGGAATATATGGGCATTATGAAAACCAATGCCCTATGGGAAAATCTCATGAAGAGAATCAGCATTGTCATATGGGTATTATTTATGTGGATGATGATGAGGAGACTACAAATGATATATGAGATGAAAGAAGTGTTGAAGCTTGGTCAATGTTTTAAGAAGTTTGTGGAATGATTTATGTTTATCAAGAGTTATGTTGTATAGGTAATGGTACTATGGAATAAAGAAACATCTAAGGATTGTTACACTATTGTTTTTCATAATGTATTTGAAAGTATATGTTGAATGGTACTGGTAACCATAAAAGGTTATTCAGATATTTTTGGAAAGAAGATGATATGCGCATAATTAATGGATAAGGAGAAAATAATATGTTTGATAGTATTAATGAGCTCATTATTGGTATAAGGACTAAGTGATATCATGGTTTGAGTACATAGAATTTTTGGGATTTTGGTATGTGGAAAGAGTTAACTTTTAAATACATTCATGTTTTCACTAAAGTTCATTGTGTATAAATTTTTTAGGAGAATACATGATTAAGGTATTCACATGTTTGGAATGTGACCAAACACAAGATATATCTTATGATATATGGGGGACAAATGAAGGAATTCACGTGCTCGGTAGATGAAACTTCTAGTAATTGGACAGAAGTATTTTAGATAAGCCTAAAGATTGGAATGGATTATGTTGAACATAAGTTAGTACTGTTTAAGGATAAGAATTTTTCAATACTATTTATGGTATTTTATAAAAATGTAGTCTTAGAAAAAGGACAACCTGCAAGATGGGAGACAACCCGTCGCATTGGACAAGGTTGCAAGAATCGAACCCACAACTGAAGTGCGATAGGCCTTTATCGCATACCACTGGCCTACAAGAAGTCCCCGGTTAGTAGAAACTAGTTTTTTATACAGGATTACATATGAAGTATTAGTCCATTTTGGAACCATATCTGTTTAATCCCACCATAGATGGACTGATGTATATAACTTTTTCTAACTTATGTTTGAGACAGATGGAATGGCCTATCATTTTATCGCAAGACCTAATAAAACTTTGAAAAAGACAAATTCAACTTCATTTATTTAATAGATGAAGTGGAAATTGTTCATGGCACAAGCAACAGTGAGATTATACCGAAAACAGTAAGTATTTATTCTAATTTAAATTCTTCATCTATAGGAAAATGATCTTGAAAACCAAAAATGTTGTCCTAATGCCCTTATATCCGATGAATCATATGGTACCTTAGATCATCAAAAAATTATGTCTTTGTGATTGTTGGCTTTTTCATAGTCATGTTCTCTACCACTCTCCATCAGAACATGATGGTTAGATTTCTCTTCCATATCCATATTTTCACCAATGTTCTTCTATGTGGATGCCCAGTGATTAGTTAATTCGGGTAACCGTTATGTTTCATACTTTAGTTTTTTAAATTATGTTTTGGTATTCCTTTTTATGATGTGGGTTTCTATTAAATAAACTTTCAAGTAGTAAACCATTTATAACCCCAACGAATTTTGAGGGCGAAATTCATTTTAAGTGGGGTAGAATGTAACACCCTGAGATTTTATGAGATATAATATATTTGATTTATTTGATTTCTTCTATTATACACTACACCAAGATTATCATGTACTATACGCAACACCGTATTAGCTTTCAGTATACGCAACACTATTCTTGGCTCGTGTTACACACAATTTCAAGTTCGTTTTATGAAAATTATTTTATGCAACATTAAGTATAGATTTTGTTTAATGTATAAATGAAATAAGTTTTGATTATGATATACGCAACACCAAAGGGAGCTTGCACTACACGCAACCCTGACTTGGCTTACATTACACGCAATCACGACCTTCTACGATATCATGTATTGTACGCAATACTGAGTTTCACTAAACAACGATATGTTATATAAACAAGCCTTTATGAATAGTAATACCCACCTTTTGAAATTTTAAAATTTTATCTTTCAAAATGGACTTCATTTTTGGATTCGGAATAATGAAATTATCCTAGGGTGAATTTTTGGTATTTTTCTGAAAAATTTCAATTTTTGATAAATAGTGAAAACACTGGGTTACTATTTAAAAACCGAATTTTTATTTAAATAATTATTTATTTTATTTAAATTTATTTTCAGTCAAAATTGATACATAATACCTATATATGTTCAATGCAATTCATTGGAGTCATTTTATTAAAATTTTAGATATATATAAATTTTATTGAACTTTTGACTGTCTTTTACCCACCTCCTAGGAGAATTTAAAAATTTACATAAAACTTAATTTTACCGCTTCTGTGAATGGAATTTCAAAAATCTGAGAGACACGGTTGATGTCAGTAAGTAAAATGTGTTTCAATGAGATGAAAATAATTTTTGATGAATAGTAAATTTTTACTTTTATTTACCACGGTTAAAAGTAAATTGGGTAATTAAAGGTAAAAATGATATTATTATTACCCTAACACATGTCCTAATTTTATTGGATAAGTGTAATTAGACCAAAAACAACCTTAGGGATAAAATATTACCCTTTAGGTCCACTGGGATTAGATTAGGACATTTATTATTATTTTATTTAAAGAAGAGTTAAAATAGTTAAAATCGAACTTTAATAAATCAAAATATTTTAATATAGGGTTATAAATAAGATAAATTTGACTATTAATATTCATTAGAAAGATAAAAAGATTTCTTACATAATTTTATTTCATTTTTAATTTTTAGACAGTAAGTAAATTAATTTATTTATGACACAATGATGAAGAAGTAATTACCTTATTAATGAAATATTAACATAATTGATGTTCTAAATGCCCAAATAAATGTAATTTGAGACTTTTTATGAATTCCACTACTTTTATAGGTTAATATGACATTTTATTATTTATTAAATTAAATGTTTTCTAACTTACCATGTTTTTATGATTTTCACAAAAATCAAGTACCAAATAGTGTCAAAATTGACATAAAACATTTTTTAAAAAAAATATTATATTATTAATTGTTAATTTATTTCTAAAAATCTAAGGTTCGGAAAAATGACTTATATGAGGATATATATATTAATAATGGACCACTTGGGATTATTTTGGCTTGTTATAGTAAGTTTATTAACCATATAGTGTAAGAAATCAAGAATACACGGTAAAAGTTAAATTTTTTAACTTAGAGTTAAATTTAAAAGATAAGGTTAAAATAATAACATAAACTTGTCTAAAACCGATTGGTTGAGATTATTTCAACCCATAATCACCTTATCTTTGAAGTAAATTCATTTGGAGCTATTAAAAACCTAATATGACTTTATTATAAAATAATATTTTAATTTTTCCTAAGGTGCCCCTCTCCTCCCCTATAAAAAGGGGACCCCTTCCCTCTTCTCTTCACACCCTTTTGAGCCTTGAAGCTCAAAAAAACCCTATCCATTATCTTCTAAACTTCCCTAGAAACATTATGGAGGTTCTGGTATTCTCAAAAGTCCAAATCTTCTTCCTTAACAGGAAACTTAAAGGAGGTGCGTCAAAGAAGAGGTAATCTCTTCTTCCGATTCTATCAAGTTTCTTTCTTCTTATACTTATTCTTATTTAATTGTCTCATTATAAAGTAATAACATCAGTATTACTTATTTACTGATATTTTATTATAAATATGAAACAGCCCTATTTCACATTCTATCCATCCTACAGAAAATGAAATCACCGTGCGTGCGTACATACGAAATACCGTCTCCACGCCGTGGTGTAAACTGTTTTCGACCACCACCTTACTTGGATGGGTATAATGGTGTAAATAAATAACTATATATGATTATTGTAATGTGATATTGATTCTGAAATATTATACATACACTTCAATACAATTCCACGATCATGGAAATGGTATAATCGCTCGTGCGTGTGTACGGACTACCGTCTCCATGAGGCGATGAGATTCATTCTCCATGTTAACAATTCATGAATGATTATAAAGTATATAGAATAAATAATCATGAAATATATGACATAATAATGATACTGTATTTATGTATATATATATGTATTCCATCTAATTAATTCCATTCAATTCAATAAGGAAATGAAAACAACGTTCATGCGTACGTACGACCTACCATCTTCATGAACGGTGTATTTCATTCCATTTATCGATCTATCATATATAGGTGAATATGCTGAATATATATTATATATAAATAATTTTTTAAATTATGGAATTAAGTAAATCAGTATATAAGTAATAATATCAAGAACAACTAGTCAAAACACATACAAAAAATGAAATGATTTTACCCAAATCGCTAATTTTACATCAAATTTACAAAAGAACGGGTAATATAAAGTCATAAGAAAACAATATATGATATCATAACAATGAATATGATTCTATAATAAGTCAATGAAATTATTTAAATCATTATACATGAGTTTTGGATACATACAAAGATTATCAGACCTAATATAAGGGATAATTATCCCAATCTCATTCTTATCCGAGATTGTTTATTCGTAAGTATTTTATGGGGTTATGTTTGTCATCCATGTACATATGTTCTCAAAATGTTTTCATAAAATGTTTACATTTATTCCATGTATGTATAAATTCATTTTTACCATTTTTTACTTTTTCCACATCGTATGGAAGGAATCTTTCTTTTGTTTACCATGCAAAGTAATTTTTGACTATTCTGAAAAACATATGAGAAGAGTGTTTTTTTAACTTATAAGTCATGAATTAATTTTTATGTATTCATAAAACCTTATTTTCATGAATATTACTCAACAATATTTCATGAATATTTTCAAAAAAAATCCTTTTCTTTTAAAATTGCATGGAATTTTGTGATAAGAAAATGATTTTGAAGAAGAAAGGCTATTTTCCTCAAGAATTCATTTTAAGTGTTTTATCAAAACCATTTTCCATATAAGAAGACATTATTTCATATGTGTATTTTTCATGTATAATGTCTCTAGGATTTACATGGTTTCACTTTCCTTATGATGAAAGGATACCCATTTTTTATATGGATTATGTTATGACGGGATGATGTTTATGAAACCCATTTTATTCTTTGGGTAATGATGAATGATTTATGTTCATGTTGTGGAACACGTAAGAATGATTTCATTATGATATGGGTGGGACCTATATCTACCTCCAATTCATTGGGTAAAGATTTATATCTAATGATATAGACATGGCTAGAATGGTAATTTAATTCAGTTTAGTGTTACAGGACTGGAATGAGGAGTGAAGTCGATTCAGAAAGGGACTTTGTCCACTAAGATGGTCTTGACAGCAATGCCTTGGCTACTATGGAAATCATATCATGTGCTTAATGTTTTACCACAATTAAAAGTTTTATTTTCTATCTATTTTATAATGACTGATGTTCTATTATGATCTATGCCTTACGTACTTCCATGTTTTATGTGATTGCTCAAGATATCGTTGTTTAAACATTATGTTCATGTTTTTATGTTCAAATGTATATGGTTTGTTTTAATTTCTCCATGATTACCCTTACTAAGCATTTGATCTCATCCTTTTTATGTATTCTTTTCCCTAAGATATAATTAAAGGTTTTAGGTAAGAAAAAAGAGGAATATCTTTATAGGAGATGTTGAAGATCTTTCACCACGATTAGAAGATTATATTCCGAGTTTTCAAAGACACTAAACTATTATGGTCCTTTTGTGTCTGTTTTTGTTATGTATTGAGTATTCTGCAAAAGTAATGTAATTTCTTTGAATGTCAAGCTTTGGGTCTCTATAGTTGGTATCATAGGAAAGGTTTAGTTAACTTTTAGAATCTAGGATATGAAAACTTTAGTGAGATCCCTAGAGATATTTCTAATCTATGTCTAGGGATGTCCCTAAGGTTAAGTTTGAGTATAAGTTATAGTCATAGAATTATGGTAATGATCTTAGAATTTAACCTAAGATGTTAGATATTGAATGTAATCCCCCTTGACTATGATTTTGGCCTCTCACACTATTCTTTTTTTGTTTTCGAAAATAGATGGAGACGGGAAGATTCATGATAATGAAGGATATGATAGACAATGGAATGATATTATTCCTAAGAAACCAAATGAAATTGGATATGGAGGTCCACATATCATTATTATACCTAATAAGAAATCTCATAATATAATCAATAATCTCAACTTTGGTAAGTTTCATGACTTTGCTAATAAGAGAAAGATGGAGTTTCATGATGATCATAGATGAAATAAAGTTCAATTTATCTCATGTAAATCATGTGAGAAGAGGAATCAAGGAGAATGTTTCAAAGGGACTGGAAGATGCTTTGGGTGTGGAGAAGAAGGACACAAATCCAATAAGTGAAAATGAAAAGGTATAGTTAACACCATGGAAAAGGATAATGGTATTGCTACGACATCAATAATGATTAGATGTTTTAAATGTGGAATGTATGGGCATTATTAAAACCAATGCCCTAAGGGAAAATCTCATGAAGAGAATCAGCAGGGTCATATGGGTAATATTTATGTGGATGAAGATGAGGAGAATACAAATGATATATGAGATGAAAGAAGTGTTGAATCTTGGTCAATGGTTTAAGAAGGTAGTGGAATGATTTAATTTTATCGAGAGTTATGTTGTATAGGTAATGGTAATATGGAATAAAGACACATCTAAGGATTGTTACACTATTGTTTTTCCTAAAGTATTTGAAAGTATATGTTGAATGGTACTGATAACCATGAAAGGTTATTTAGATATTTTTGGAAAGAAGATGATATGCGCTTAATGAATAGATTAGGATAAAATAATATGTTTGATAGTATTCATGAGCTCATGATTGATATAAGGACTAAGTGATATCATGGTTTGAGTATATAGAATTTTTGGGATTTTGGTATGTAGAAAGAGTTAACTTTTAACTGCATTCATGATTTCACTAAGGTTCAATGTGTATTCATTTTTCAGTAGAATACATGATTAAGGTATTCACATGTTTGGAATGTGACCAACAACAAAATATATCTTATGATATATGGGGGACAAATGAAGGAATTCACGTGCTTGGTAGATGAAACGTCTTGTAATCGGATAGAAGTATTTTAGATAATCCTAATGATTGGAATGGATTATGTTATACATAAGTTAGTATTGATTAAGGATATAATTTTTTTTGATATTATTCATGGGATGTCATAATAATGTAGTTTTAGAAAAATTACAACCTACAAGATGGGAGACAACACGTTGCGTCGGACAAGGTTGCAGGAATCGAACCCACAACTGAAGTTCGACATGCCTTTATCACTTACCACTGGCTTATAGGAAGTCCCTGGTTAGTATAAAGTAGTTTTTTATTTATGATGATAGATGATGTATAAGTCCATTATGGAACCATATCTGATTAATCTCACCATAGATGGACTTATTATATAACTTTCGCTAACTTATGTTTGAGACAGATGGAATGACCTTTCATTCTATCGCATGATCTGCTAAAACTTCGTGAATGACAAATTCAACTTCATTTCATTAAGAGATTAAGTGGAAATTTTTCAAGGCATGGACAACGGTGAGATTATTCAGAAATAAAGTAAGTATTTCTTCTAATTCAAATTCATCAACTTTAGGAAAATGATCTTGAAAACCAAAAATGTTGTCCTAGTGCCCTTATATCCGATGAATCAGATGGTACCTTAGATCATCACAAATTTATGGCTTTGTGATTGTTTGCTTTTTAATAGCCATGTTCTCTACCACTCTCCATCAGAACATGATGGTTAGATTTCTCTTCCATATCCATATTTTCACCTATGTTCTTATATGTGGAAACACAGTGATTTGTTAATTCGGGTAACCGTTATATTTCATACTTTAGTTTTTTAAATATATTTTTTGGTATTCCTTTTTATGATTTGGGTTTCTATTAAAGAAACTTTTGAGTAGTAAAACATTTATAACCCCGATGAATTTTGTGGGTGAAATTCATTTTAAGTGGGGTAGAATGTATCACCCTGAGATTTTATGAGATATATTATTTTTAATTTCTTTTATGTCTTCTATTATAAACTAAACCAAGATTAGCTTATACTATTCACAAAACCGTATTGTCTTGTAGTATACACAACACTATTCTTGGATCGTGTTACACACAATTTCAAGTTCGTTTTGTAGAAATTATATTACGCAAAATTAAGGATAGATTTTGTTTAATGTATAAATGAAATAAATTTTGAATATTATATACATAACACCCAAGGGATCTTTCACAACACACAAACTTGACATGGCTTACATTACACGTAATCGTGACCTTCCACGATAGCATGTGTTGTACGCAATACAGAGTTTCACTAAACAATGATATGTTATATAAACTAGACGTTATGAATAGTAATACCCACTTTTTGAGATTTTATAAATTTTATCTTTCAAAATGGACTTTATTTTTGGATTCATAATATCTAAATTATCCTAGGGTAAATATTTTTTTTTATTTTTTTGAAAACATCAATTTTTGATGAATAGTAAAAACACTGGGTTACTAAATAAAAACCGACTTTTATTTAAATAATTATCTATTTTATTTAAAATTATTTTAGGTCAAAATTGATACATAATACCTATATAATTTCAATGTAATTCATTGGAGTCATTTTATAATAATTTTAGATATATAAAAATTTTATTGAACTTTTGACCGTCTTTTACCCATCTCCTAGGAGAATTTGAAAATTTAAATAAGACTTAATTTTTCCACTTCTGTGAATGGAATTTCAAAAATCTGAGAGATACGGTTAATGTCAGTAAGTAAAATGTGGTATAATGAGATGAAAATAATTTTTGGTGAATATTAACTTTTTACTTTTATTTACCACGGTTAAAAGTAAATTGGGTAATTAAGGGTAAAAATGATATTATTATTACCCTAAAACATGTACTAATTCTATTGGATAAGTTTAATTCAACCAAAAACAACCTTAGGGATAAAATATTACCCTTTAGGTCCACTTGAATTAGATTAGGACATTTATTATTATTTTATTTAAAGAAGATTTAAAATAGTTAAAATCAAAGATTAATAACTAAAACTTTTTTAATATGGGGTTATACATAAGATAAATTCAACTACTAATATTAATTAGCAAGATAAAAATATTTCCTACATAATGATATTTTATTTATAATTTTTAGATATCAAATAATTTAATTTATTTATGACACAATGATGATGAAGTAATTACCTTATTAATAAAATATTAACAAAATTGATGTTATAAATACCCAAATAAATGTAATTTGATACTTTTTATGAATTCCACTACTTTTATAGGTTAATATGACAAGTTAGTGTTCATTAAATTGACTTTTTTTGAACTTATCATGTTATTATGATTTTCACAAAAATCATATACCAAAGAGTGTCAAAATTGACATAAAATAGTTTTTAAAACAAATATTATATTTTTATTTTTTATTTTATTCTTAAAAATCTAAGGTTCGGCCAAATGACTTAGATAAAGATATATATATTAATAATAAACCACTTGGGATTCATTTGACTTGTTATAGTATGTTTATTAACCATATAGTGTAAGAAAACAAGAAGACATGGTAAAAGATAAATTATTTAACTTAGAGTTAAATTTAAAAGATAAGGTTAAAATAGTAACCTAAACTTGTCTAAAACATATTGGTTGAGAATATTTCAACCCATATCCACCTAATCATTTATATAAATCAATTTCGAGCTATTAAAAACCTAATATGACTTTATTATAAAATAATATTTTAATTTTCCTAAGGTTCCCCTCTCCTCTGTTATAAAAAGGGCACCCTTTCCCTCTTCCCTTTACACCATTTCGAGCCTTGAAGCTCAGCCAAACCCTGTCCATTTATCTTCTCCACTTCCCCAGAAAAATTATGGATGTTCTGGTCTTCTCAAAAGACCAACTCTACTTTCTTAAGAGGAAGCTTAAAGGATGTGCGTCGAAGAAGAGGTAATCTGTTCTTCCGATTCTCTCAATTTTCTTTCTTCTTCTACTTATTCTTATTTTGTTGTCTCATTATAAAATAATTACATCAGTATTAATTATATACTGATGTGTCATTATAAATATGAAACAACCCTATTTCACCTTTTATTCATCCTAAGGAAAATGAAATCACCGCGCGTGCGTACGTACGGAATACCGTCTCCACGCCGTGGTGTAATCTGTTTTCGGCCACCACCTTACTTGGATGGGTATAATGGTGTAAATAAATAACTATATATGATTATTTTAATGTGATATTGATTGTGAAATATTATACATACACTTCAATACAATTCCACGATCATGGGAATGGTATCATCGCTCGTGCGTACGTACGGACTACCGTCTCCACGATGCGATGAGATTCATTTTCAATGTCAACCATTCATGAATGATTATAAAGTATATATAATAAGTAATCATGAAATATTTGAAATAATTATGATACTGTATTTATGTATATACATATGTATGTTATCTACTTAATTCCATTCAATTCAAAAAGGAAACGAAAACAGCGTTCATGTGTACGTACGGCCTACCGTCTCCATGAACGGTGTATTTCATTACATTTATCAATATATCATATATATATATGAATATAATGATTATATATTATATATAAATCATGTTTTAAATTCTGTAATTATTTAATTAAGGATATATGTAGTAATATCAAGAACAACAAGTCGAAACACATACAATAAATGAAACGATTTTACCCAGATCACTGCTTTTACATCGAATTCACAAAAGAACGGGTAATATAAAGTCATAAGTAAACCATATATGATATCATATCAATGAATATGATTCTGTAATAAGTCAATGACATTATTTAAATCAGTATACAGGAGGTTTGGATACGTACAATGATTATCAGACCTAAGTTAAGGGATAATTATTCCATTCTCATTCTTATCCGAGATTGTTTATTCGTAAGTATTTACTAGGGTTATGATTATCATCCATGTCCATATGTTCTCAAAATGTTTTTATAAAATGTTTACTTTTCTTCAATGCATCTTTAACATCATTTTTACTCTTTTTTACTTTTACCACATCATATTGTAGGAATCTTTCTTTTGTTTACCATACAAGGTACTTTTTGACTGTTCCGAAAAAAGTATGAGAAGAATGTTTTTTTAACTTATATAGCATGAATGAATTTTTATGGTTTCATAAAACCTTATTTTCATGAATATGATTGTACAATATTTCATGATTATTTTCAAGAAAAATTCTTTTCTTTTAAAATTTCATGGCATTTTGTGAAAGGAAAATGATTTCGAAGAAGAAAGGATATTTTCCTCAAGAATTAATTTCAAGTATTTTATCAAAACCATTATCCATATAAGATGGAATTATTTCATATGTGTATGTTTCAAGTATAATGTATCTATGATTTACATGGTTTCACTTTTCTTATGATGAAAGGATATCTATTTTTTATATGGATTGTATTATTATGGGATGATGTTTATGAAACCCATTTTATTCTTTGGGTAATGATGAATGATTTATGTTATGTTGTGGCACACGTAAGAATGATTTCTTTATGAGATGGGTGGGACCTATATCTCCCTCCAATTAATTGGGTAAATATTTATATCTCATGAGATAGACATGGTTGGAATGGTAAGTTAATCCGGTTCAGTGTTACAGGACTGGAACGAGGAGTGAACTCGATTAAGAAAGGGACTTTGTCCACTAAGATGGTCTGGGCATCAATGCCTTGGCTACTATGGATATCATATCATGTTATTAATGTTTTTACACAATTAAAAGTATTATTTGCAAGATATTTTATCATGATTTATGTTCTATTATGATCTATGCCTTACGTACTGCCATGTTTTATGTCATTGTTCAAGATTTCGATGGTTAAACATTATGTTCATGTTTTTATGTTCAAATGTATATGGTTTGTTTTATTTTCTCCATGCATACCCTTACTGAGCATTTGAGATCACCATTTTTTTGTTTTCTTTTCCCCAGGATATAAAGAAATGTTTTAGGTAAGAAAAAAAGGGGAAGATATTTATGGGGGATGTTGAAGATCTTTCACCACGATTAGAATATTATATTCTGAGTTTCCAAAGACACTTAACTATTACGATCCTTGTGTGTCTGTTTTTGTTATGTATTAAGTATTTCAAAAAAGTAATGTAATGTCCATGTATGTCAATATTTGGGTCGTTACAATCACCACATCACAACCTCATCCACATAACTAGGGTATTAGGGTACCATGCGCATGGAAGAAAACAACCTCATTCTCTCGTCTTAACAAAAAATGACCCATGTCACATATCACATCTCCATTACCACTGGGTAATCTCCAAAACCTCCTATATCATCACCTGGTAATATCCAAAACCAACCCATATAATCACTCGATAATCTACAACACCAACCCTTATTCTCACTATCATTGAAGGAAGAGTGAGTTAGAGGGGGTAGATAGCCTTCTGATTCACCACCAGCCTGGATATTGGGGAAAATACCAAGAACCCAAAATATGTGTACATTTCTAAGGATATAAAAATTTGGTTCGGTGATTGAAGAAATAAAATATAGTAAATTATATATATATAACACACACAATACCCAGCCTATGTGTTCACATGAACCCTACAAGTATACTCCACATCACTACCAATGCACCTGACGACATCTATCAAAACCACTTCCACCATTAAATTCATCACACCATACAACCACCATATATAGCCATATAATTTCCAATTTCAATTATAGTTTCCATAATTTTCTAGAATAATGAGTTTCCACTTACTCTTATTTACTAATTCATTTTTTTCACATTATCACAACTCATTCATTTATCATTCAATTCAATTAATCCGATTTTCACACAAAAAATCCTCCCTTTCCTATTAATTTACCAACCCATGTCATTTAGGTTTCAAAGTTTCAAATTAATTACATGTAAATCTAGAAACTAACTCAATCACACCACTTTACTACTCATTCACCTGACATAAACCATTACTATAATTCAATGTATTCTACTCTATATCACTGAAACTACCAAACATTACAACCATTGTAATCAACAAAAATCAAATCCCATGCTAACCAAGATTTTCTTCATTACCCAACATATTCCAAACCCATGCCACTCACCACCATCACCGTACAATCCCCAAAAATGTTCTCATAAGCACAAAAGATTCAAAGAATGATTATCAACACAAAAAATTATATTCCACATTCCACTCCACCACATTTCATATTTAACATAATGGTCTCTTATCACTTTCCTTCATTACATAGAATGAGTAATATCAAATAATGTCAGATTTGTAGGGGAAAATGATTCATTATACATATATAAGTTGTGAATCTTTTACTTATGGTGAGGTCAAATAATTATCTTAATAATGGTTTCATAATCATAATATATATAATATAAAAAAGGCTCTCAAGAGTCTTAATTTTCAATAAAAGCAACCATAATCCACAATTCCATTAGCGATAACATCAAGAGCATTAAAAACATATGATTTCTTCAAATTCAAATCCAATTTGAAATTAATCCAATTCATTAAATTTTTATTATGACCCACACTATCCACCCAAAGGAAGAAAAAATAAATTAATCCTCACACATGTGAATAAAGTAAGATAGAATAAGGGTCACCTACCTTAAAGAAGCTTTCCGAATCACTACACTCAAAAGGGTGAAAGAGAAATGAATGAATGAAAACAAACACAAAAGGAAACTCTATATCAAACTTAATTACACCAAATAATCATAAACATTATATCCTTAAACACTCCCCAAATAAAAAAATCATCACCGTCGATAGTTACCAAGATATGAATAGGAGTAACAAAAGGATAAAGAAGATAAACACACCATTGATTTCAAAAAAAACTTCTAAAATACACGGATCAAATATTGATAAAGGTGGATGGAATATCCTCTAAAAATTACCAGGGTTCACGTATATACTTACTGGAATGAAAAAATTTAAGAGAACTTGGGAATTTATTGACTGTCTAGAACTCAATGAATTCACAACATGAAACACTGATTCCCCCAATGAAAGCTTAAGACGCTCACTAATTTATTTTATGAATTCAGTTTGGGCTGTAAATTCCTTAAAATCAAAGAACAAAGATTGTTCACCAAATTGCATGGTTACTCAACCATGATATTATTCACGCAGTGAATAATTTTCTCTCTCTGTTAGTTGATTAGGCACACAATTCCATTAAAAAACTTCATGTTGTGAATCTCCATCCTCCAGGTTATAAATAAACATTCACATAGTGAATAGAAACTCACATTATGAACAACCCTATATTGTATAATTTCTAATTAAAACTTTATCAAGCCCTCATAAAGCCTCCTTTGAAAACCCCTAACACAAAAATTAGAACAGTAACAGGATGGGAAGGCATGTATTGTTACATAAGATACCTCTCATAAAATTATTATCATAGAGAATAAAAACAAACAAAAATTAAGAAAAAAATTGCCTAACCATCAACACTCCCCTAAGAAGAATAAAGGAATGAAGGGGAGGTTATAATAACTATCCCATGAGATACATCATAGAGATATAGTTACCCCCCAAACACTACCAATGTAAAAGAACATCAAGAAAAATAAAAAACCATCACAACCATCACACAAGACTACTCCAAGAACAAAATCAATGAACCCTCCTTCCATTTCAGTATATTTTCCACTTTGTTTAGAAATAGATTCACCCTCATGGATTTAAATTTTTTTTAATATAACACTTCTTGATTGGAAAGGGGTTTCCCCTATTCATGTTATTAAATCCATAACACACACCACTAGTAATGTAAAATAATCATTTCCCAAATTAGAGAGATTTAGGCATCACATCATCAATGAAAAAAATAAAAAAGAAAAAATAAAAAACAAATTAGGGCACTAGGAATGAATCTACATATCACTATCCCAAGTACTCTCCTCTAATCCACCATGTCTCTAGAAAAAATATAATAAGATAATATTTTGTATATAAAAAACATTATCATGATGATCCTGGATTTCTACTGCTCTCTCTAGGAATGTTGTGTCACCATTGAAATCCATGTCACCCTAACCAATGATGTGGGAGTAATCATAAAGATATAAATTAAGCTTGGATATGTGTAAGTTGTTATGGATCTTGTACATCCATGGAGGAATCTCCAAATAATACAATACTATTCAAACATGACGCAACACCTCAAAAGGCCCAAAAAACTGAGGAGATATTTTACTCCTTTTTCCAAACCTCTACTACACTAAATGATAGGGACCCTTTAGAACACATTGTCTCCATACTCAAACTATAGGGGCATCTTCCAATGATTATAATAGAACTTATGATAGTACTACACCACCATCATCAATTCTTAAACTATATAAATCTTATTGGTTTTTACCTAAACTATATCATGACTAAGTATAACTGACTCCAAAATCTCTATCTAGCACAATAGTGTTTGACATGATCTCCCATAAAACACATGAAATAGAGAAATTATAATGGAAAAGTGATATCTATTATTATATTTGAACTCAACTAAAGGTAATAACCTTACTCAAGACTCAACAAAATCTATAACACAGGGTCATAACTTATATCAGAGTGTCTGGAATATCCTATCCATATTCCCATCTATTTGAGGATGAAAACCAGTGCTAAAGAAATAACTAGGTGATAAAGGCTTGATATAATCCTCTCTAGACCCATGAGGTAAAAATTTGATCCTGATAAAATATAATGGTCCATGATATCCCTTGAATCTTAAAAACATAATCAACATACCACCTTTCTAAAACATCCACGACACACAATTCATGAATCTCTATAATGTGTGATGACTTTGTCAATCAGTCCACAACTAATCAAACTGCATCACATCCTCTTTGATCCTAGGGTATCATAGTGGAGAAATCCATTGAAATATCCTCCCATTTCCACTCAGGCATATAAAAAGGCTTCAATAAACCTCTAGGAACTCGGTGTTATACCTTCATATGTTGATAGAATAGGCATAATACCACAAACTCTATCACCAAAAAATTCATCATAGGCCACAAAAGCATTCTATTAAAGTAATGACACATCATTGAAAACCAAGATTTACTTTTAAGGGTGATATATGAACCTCATGGAGAACTCCATCGCACATCACCTGTAGAAAAACAACTTCCCTTGAAAAAATATACAGTTATAACCATATTTTGACCACCCCCTTGGGAATCACCATGGCCAAAATAGTCAAATATCAACTATACCTTTATGTCCCCATGTTGATACTCCTCCACCCACTACATCAAGGATGATTCCACTCTCATATGAAAAATACAACCTCTTCCACTGGCTTCCTCGACATCAAGATGAATCACTAAAATCTCCTCTATTCCTATCCAAACATCCTAAAACTCCCTAACCACATTTCCCTAACACTTACGAATCAGAACATGAGAAACTAAAATCATATTTCCTAGAGTGCATGATATCTCAAAATAGTACTCCTAGAGATAATCCATGCACCTTCACCACTGTCAATTAATATACTATTGATAGAAAAAATATTTCAATATATTTCCAGTCTATGAAAACCATAAAGTTATCACCGATGAGGTAATAGTAGTAAAAATTCAGTGAAAACAAAATAGACGCTAACTCCAAATCATTAGTGTATTATTAACACTTTTGGGGACATAACTTACAAGACCCATAATGGATAATCACCCTCTATTTCATCACGATTCATCACAATTTCATATGAGACACATCATATAAAACCTCAAACATCACACCATATTTTAGAAAATGATGCACCGAGGTATTGATTACACTATCATTTAGGTAACCAAATGCCTCTTGACTCTGATCAGTATAAAAAAATCATGGCCTTTTTAAGTGAATTCTATCGGTGGGGATGTGATTCGAGAGGAATCAGACACAAACCTTTGATAATAGACCACAAGTATATGGAAACTGTGAAACTCTACCACATTCTTGAGTCCTATCCAATAAACAATTTCCATAACCTTTAATGGGTCCATGGAAACACACTTTTGAGACACTAGATTCCCAAGGAAAAGCACCTCCCATGTCTGAAATCTCACTTGGGAAGCTTTACATAAAGATAGTGTTGCCTAAGGGACCACAAGATAGTTCTAATATGATAGAAATGATCCAAATCTATAACCAATTAGATCAATAATTCATTGATAAAAGTGAGTATGAATTTTTCTAGTAAACCACAGAACATAGGTTTCATGATCCCCATAAATATAGATAGAGCGTTTGTGACACAGAATGGCCTGAACATGAAATCGAAAATCCCATATTTTTAACTAAATATAGTCTTAAAGATATCATCATCCTTTAAATTCATCTAGTGATATCCAAACCAAAAATTAACCTTAAAAAAGGATCCTATTAGATATTTGAAAATATCATCAATACTCATAAGGGGGCAACAGTTCTGAATAATCACCGTATTCAACCTATGGTTGTTTATAAACAACCTCAAACTAACATATGACTTATTTTTGGAAAATAATAAAAAAACCTAATGAGAGAAATTAGTCTAGATGAAGCCCCTATACATTAAATCATCAACTTACCATCACAAATCACACAGCTTCGTAGGAACCATTCAATAGGAGGAAAAATAATTTTAGATGCATCATATTTAAAATCTATCCTAAAATCAACATCATGTTGAGGAGGTAGGATCACCACCACATCTAGGGATATATCAAGAAACTTCTCCACAACCCTGGGAAAATCCCGTCACCAATATTACACTAATATATCTTCCAAATGAGAGTATAAAGGCTCTACCTATATGACACCCATATGAAATATTTTATCACCAATGAACACAAATTACTAATCCCCCACATTAGAAAATGTAACTATACTCTACAAAGAATCAATTATTCCATTAATGGAATACAAACAATCCATGCCAATGATAACATTTTATGGCTGAATCTATAACAAAAATAATTCCCCCAAAAAATAGTGTTTACCCATCATTAGACTCCATCCCCGACACACATCAAAAAAAGAATCCTGAACTCTAACAGATGTGGATAACACCAGGAGAATGGGAAGTATCTACACCTATCATCCCAAATAAAAGAACAAAGTAATAAAAAAATAGTGAATGTATCCCAAATAAGAAAATAAAGAAATAAGATATATGATAAAAAGACAATACAACGTAAGACCTCTATCCATAGTAGTAGTGAAACCTCCCTCACATACATCTTACCTTGCCCAGATCCTCTAACTCTTTGATAATGTAATCAATGTCTTCACTCTAGTATAGGTCCCCAAGGATGTAGAACATCATGAGGTTTCCCTCTACCAACCCCATCTACCCTCATTTGAGAAAAAAACCTACTATTTGGGCTACTAGAAAGATGCCAACAATCCTTGTGGATGATGATTCCGTAGAATAAATTATTGCCCGAGTTAAAATGGTTCATGACTTCCCATCTCTTATTCAACTCCCCAAGCTGTTTAACTCTATGGATTATGGTTTCCATGAACCCTGAATACATATCATGAAAACAAGAAGTCTTCAATAGATTATTGGGACTCACCATCCTCGAGATAATGTGAAAAGGTCTTTGAAGGTTGGATCCTCACTAGTTGAAACCCCAACTACCAATATATCCATAATCCCCTACCTGTATCTCTACTACTCAAGACACCTAATTGGCCACACACTCAAGTTGTACCACACAGGGAATGGATCATTTCAATAACCTCTACAATTTTCTATAGCACCAAATTTATAGGAAGAATAAATGTGATAACTATAAACCTGATCTCTAGGTGAAGCACCTCTTCCATGCAAAAATACCTAGAATCATCATTATAAAATATATATGAAGAAAAATATAGGAGGTCTCTATACTAGATTCCAAGATCATGTACACATAGTATCCCTTGCTAAAGTTATATAATCTTCTATATATTTTCCACCTTAATCATGGATGGCATTAATTCTAGAAGAAAATACTTTTGGAAGTTGTCACATGAAATATCTTGCTCATTTTGACCACTAAGATACTACACCCAACACTAATGAAAAATGCTCCACATCTGACTCACTGCTAACAAAACCCAAAACTTAGTCTGAGATTGAATCAAAATAAAAGGGATCTCAATATTATCTTACCAAAACCCTATCTATATATTAAAGATAATCACCTCATATTTTTCTAAGATCAAACACTAAAATGTGTACAAGGCCCTCTTCCATGCCTTATACTCCTCTTTCAGGTTTATCATATGAAGATTAACTAGACTACTGTGTTGAACCTTTAGTACCCGTGCTATATGAAGAAGATGAATATGATAAATTTTTGAAAAATAAAATCAAAACCCTTTGTCTAGAAGAATGGAATTTTATCAAGGTTATTTTAAGGAATTTTAATTTAATTCCAAAAATTCAACCCAATTAAAACATGAGAACAAACAACTATGATACATGTACCTCTCCTAGGTCTCTACCATCTAAGAAACACCACCTCACATTTTCATTTTATAGACTCAATGTACTTGCATCAGATTATAGGCCCCCATAAAATTCCATTTCATAGCGTATATCCCTAGACCATTTCATGTACCTATATAAAGTAGAACTACTACCCTATGAAACCATGAAATTTTCATTGTTTCAAACTATAAACTATATACTATCGCTCAACCAAAACCTTTTACACAACTCTGTCATGTCCCCTCCCTCTAAAGGTGCCCCTCCTTTACTAGTAATAAATGTAGAGAGATGATTACCCATGGGTCCTGCCGCTAGTTGAATCATACCCAATGTCTCTCATGCACATATGGAATAACAATAAAAATTTACCTATGAATAAACAATATAAAAACATGCACCTAAACAAATCAACTAACCAATCCCATCCTCACCATGGAACAATCACTAAATAATACTTCATATGTAGTATCATAATATTAAAAAATCTAAATCAAATTTAATCCAAACTACTTCCCCATATATTTTTTGCTCTCATGGACTAATATAAAATAACATGTGCTCCCAGAAAGTTCATGCATATCTAGTCACATGTCCATTCATTCCTAATGTTAGTCTGGATGAATCCCTACCCATCCTAACCTATTAACGGGTCAGGAATCTAGTGCTAGGAATTATAATATCCCCATTACAACCATATACACAAAACACAGGTAATAAGGTATTATGAATGTGAAGTACATCAACCTTGTTCCCTCCTCCTACAACACATGACCCCCACCACATATAACAAAATTATCACCACTGGGTATTCTCCAAAACCAACTAGTATTATCACTGGGTAATATTAAACACCAACCTATATCAATATTGAGTATTATCTAACACCAAACTATATCACAATTACCTATAATGAATTAGTAGGGAAGAGGGGGTACCAGACCATCCAATTCACCAATAGCCTAGATGTTGGAGAAAAGACCAAAATCCAAAAAAATTTGGGTGTTTATAAGGTTTTCCAACTCAGGTGGGGTGAATAAATAAATAACATAAAATACTTGATAGATAAATATCACATAGAATACCAAACCTATATATCCTCATAGACTCCAAAAGTGTACTCCACATCACTTCTACTACACATCATGACACCCTTCATAACTACTGTAAGGGAAAAACACATCACACCACACAACTACCACACATATCCATAAAATTTCAATATTCTATTACATACTCCATCATTTAAAAAATTATGTGTTTCCACTAACTCTAATTTACCAAGAAACTTCATTCCACATTAAAATGACCCCTTTATTTATCATTCAATTCATTCAATATAATTACCAGACATAAATTTCATCCCATCATTCTTCATTTAACTGGATATGTCATTTGAATTTTAGAATTTGAAATTAATTCCATGGAAAATCCAAAAACTATCATGACCATTCTATATAATATCTCCTCTATCCCACATCAACCATCAGCATAACATAATGTATTCCAATCCATCTCACCAAAAAAACTGCACATCATAACCACTATTCATTATACCACATAAATTCTAATGAAAACCAATAATTGATTCACTGCCTAACATATTACACCCCCAACCTGTTCACCACCATCACTGCACAAGCCCCTACAGGGTTCAAATAATCCCCATAGGTTCACAACAAGCACGTCGACACACATAAACTTATTCAGTATTGCACAACACCACTTTTCAAATTCATTATAAATGTATCTCATTACATTTATTTATTATTTATAATCGGTATTGTCACGTAATTATGAATTTTTAGGGGAATCCAACTCATTATCTATATATAAGTTTTTAACCTTTTATTAAGGATAAGTTCAAACAATCCACACAACAAGGATTTCAAAATCATAACATCTATAACAAAAACATGGCTCCCAACAATCATGATTTTCAATAATGGAAATAGAAATGCACAATTCCATAAAAAATAACATCAAGAGCGGTAAAAACATGTGAATTATCACCATTCCCATTCAATTTCAGATTTATCCAATTAGTTATCTTATTTATGATGAACCGTATTGTAACATCACAGCTTGTATACCAATAAAACCAGTATTCGAACTGGATCCCACATAGCCTCAACCAGGCCTTCCCATACACCGGAGGATGATTACTAGTAGAGATTCTCTAATGATGGTATAGTGTTAAGACAATACCCTCATGATTAGAGTATCACAACATTATGTGAGGAAATTAATAAATCACTCAATAGTAGAAGTAATATAAATAAAATATTGAGAGGTGTAAGAATAAAAATAACTAATGAAAATAATTTAAAATGGAAAATTTTAAATACATTCATTAATGAATTTCCATAAGATTATATAACAAATAAGAAGAAAAGTACAATAAGAACTATGATACAATACATAACTAAAGAAAATGAAAATAACCCTAAGGCTTTCTCCATGATAATCTTGATATTTGACTCGGTCCTATGATCCTAACTCCCAGGAACAAGCCTGGAACACAAGAAATATCCAAAAGACCAATGAACATGAGGTTTTATTGGTCACCCCAGTGAAATGGAGGCCCGAGCAGGGTGTGAGATATACTTAGTGGGCCACCACCAATGGTGTCTAAATCATAATCTAGTTTTTTAATGTAAAATATATCAGTGTAAAGATACATAAAAATATAAGGTGAAAAATAAATAAATAAATAAGTTAAAGTTCATCATTAGATACCCTACCAACACTACCTTCTTCAGACTTAGCTAGATATGTTTGAATAAAAGGAAACCTGTGCAGATTTAATATGGATATAGTAATAAGTCAATATTAAAAAAGAATCAAGAGATGGACCGAGCTCGAACAATGTGACATGGCTTGGTGGACATATCCCTTGTTAATAGATTTTCATTGTCAGTCTTTAATATAAAAGTCATCACTGTAATTTAATATGAGGAACCTTGAGCACATCCAGGGAGATCGAAAAAGGAATCCCAAGTATCTCTCCATGAGAACTATAAATACCCAATACCATTAGAGTTTGTACAAGGCTATCCATAAATGGAATCCCATGTATCACTCTCAACATGGAATGAAAACATACCTCCAAGTCCATCCCCGGTATCTCACATAGGGGACTGAGTATCACTGGTGGATTGGTGTAACCATATAGCCACTAATCTCTTCTATGGTGTCTCCCCTAGGTAAATGATATCACTCACAAAAATGTAGAGAAAACACACATGTATCCCATTCAAGGAATACTATGTATATCTCTTCAACATACTTAAAAATAAGGTAACCCATGATCCCATCCTTGGATTTCCATAAAAAAGAAACCTAGGTATTTATTAGGGAATGATATAGACTCAAAAACCTATGATCCCATCCAAAATTTTCTATAAAGGGGAACCAAAACATCGATAAAGGATTACATTATTAATTTAGACATTTAAATTAACATGGAAGAATGCCATGTTAATAAAAAATCCTCATCACTAGTGATTATATTAAAGAGGGCCACAACCATTTACCAATTCAAGTAAGGAATAAGAAAGACCATGTATTAAACATTCTATTTAATTAATTAACTGGTCCTTCCCATTATTAAGGATCACTAAGATTTGGATAAAAGTATTAAGGATAGGGGGACTGCTGAAGTCTTATAACCCCATACATGCAATGGTATAAGATAGGAATTGATGACCCTCATGCAACAGTGAAACATCAAATTTGTTACATAAGAATTAGGACATAACCACTTAGGATATGGTTTTATAATAAAGGGTAACTAAGTGTAATGTCACATCCTACGACATTTCTCTTAAATAAACCATTTACATTTTATAAAATAACTCACCTCAGTGAGGGGTTTTATTATAAAAACCATTAATTAGTTAAAATAATTCAAGGGACATACCCTTATGGGTAGTTAAAACATGGGTCATATTACCATTACCAAATAAAATTTAATATAGTTGGGATATTAGAAAATAAATGTTAGGATCTATAAATTTAACATTACATTTATGAGGAGTCACATGGAAATACCATCATGCAACACAAGGATGCATTTTATAAATCAACATAACATTGAAGGAAAAGATATAGAACACCTACCTCATGATTAAGATGACCCACACATATAATATCAAGGACTGGTTCCTTTTGGATGAATATAAAATGACGAAATGGAAAAACTCCTTGAAAATAGGGTGAATTATCTCACACAAAAATACACACAAGTTGTGAGATGAAAAATGGTGAAAGGAAGAAGGGGGAGTCTTAGAATTATTGAGGGATATCTGCACTTAACAACACTTGAAACATGCACAAAATAGAAAATATCTCCCCATTCATAGGAGAAGAGGTGAAGGAACCCTCGGTGGGATACTATTGATGGAGGACGAGAAGAACAGTGGGTGGATGGAAAATAAAATAATGGAGGGAAAATGGTAATTTCAATCAATTTAATGAGACAAATGGTTTAGCCTCATGGTGGTCCAAAACATACACCAACCATGCTTGAGACAATGTATAGGAGGGAGTATCAAACAATTCATGCACATGGTTTGGGAAACTTCACACAAAAAATACATTTCTACTCTATTAAAAAGATAACAACACCCACATGGTTATCTGACCTAGTGTGGATGATTAGAAAAAATTATGAGAAACAATCAACCGCTAGGAAATGTATTCATTATTTCTATTGGAGGGATGCATGGTTTCAAACAAACCTTGTGCCCCTATCATCCTTCTCTAGATTTGAGATTTTATGTATGGCACTCTAAAACTTGGAAAAACACATGAGGAACCTCTCAAGCCTAAAAACAATTATAAAAACAATGCATTTAAGTGTCCCAATGATTATATTTACATTATGAAGATTTGTTTAAGGAATAAACCTCCACCAAATTAAAAAAATTATAATTCTCTTAGAAAATTTACCTGGTACAAAACTCAAGACTTTACAATATCACCACATTAGAAATTATAATCCATAAGAAATCATGGGAAAATAACTAAAACACTTATAGTCTTACTCAGGTCATGATGTTTCGTTCAATGGTCATGTTGCATTTCCAAACTACCAATGTATGAAAAGGAATCAATTCAAGTGTATGGTCTATATGTCATTAGAACATGAGCTAATAATCATATTAAAAACCTCATCATCAAGACATCATTTACCCAAGCCCTTCTAATTAGAGAAACAATAGTTTCATCATATCTTTCATAAACTAGCCTATGGATCTCCCTACTAAAATTTATACCATTTAACAACCAATTTTATGCCATAGTACCCCCACACCATTGAAATTACCTAACCAAGAATGAATGTATCATTATATCGATGTTCGCAACATGAACTCAACCTAAATGAATGTTCAAATCCGAATCAAACTTAATTATCCAGGTTGAGAAATAATTTCATGAAAATCCTCAGCTGAAATTTCCATTGAACATGTATTAACCTACTGAAATTTTGAAATGATTCTACATTAACTGTATCCATAAAAAAGGAAACATGTCAAACCAGTTTTGGATGACCAATTTCAGAAATGATAATCTTAGATAGCTGACGGGCCACAACCCAGAACATGACACCTTATCATAATGCACATCGTGTTTAATTCAATCATGTTCACTAAATATTGTAACCATATTTGGTGTTATTTTATACCTAAAATCTCATTTATGTTGTTGTTCCTTGAATGAGTATAGAATATACTCGATCCAACAAACATGGATCATTACCCTTAAAACATATCTTTTGAGCCTGACTGAAGATTGGCCTAACATTGGAATCATCAAAAAAATCCAAGGATCTTATCCACTGTAGTTTATACCCTAAAACTTAAAATGTTAGTTGTCAATATACGGCTAAAACATCCACATATCTTTAAAACCAAATGAGATCAATGACTATCAACATTAATAACTTGCTAGTTTCTATGAGTTTGTTTAAGGAATTTCTACATGGGATCCCATGTATCAATATGGACTAACCATTCCTCTAAGAACCACAACGATTCTAGAGAACTCCTCTAGCGGAGTCTATTCATCGGAATAAAATGGAAATTTAATTTATCTTAGCATATAATAAATTTTGTCTCAGTATACCCAAGGCATTATCAAGATAAGGGACACAATCATCACTATGAAAATAATACTCCAAGTTGATGCCAAGAATTTCCCAAAAGAATAATCGAGACACTCCTGTCTCATTCATCTTGAAGTGATCGATATAGTTTCCAACCAACCATTCCAAACTACTGAAAAGAAGAGGAGACAAATAATCATTGGTCAAGTTCTGTTAGAAGAATATTATCTTTAATTGCCGATGCAACATCATTAACCAATCACAATTACATTACCACCTATTGAATCTCACAATAAATCAAGAAAAACCACATAATTCTATCTCTGACTAATGGTGTTTTAGAAGGTTCTGCACATAACCAACCCTTCTATCATTTTTCTTCCATGTAAGAACTCACACATTTGAAAGATTTGAAGCCTCAAAGGCATTCGAAAGGAATAATGGCCATATTGAAGTATCCCTCATCAATTTTGTTTATTATACTTCTAATGACACAATTTTTCCATAATAAATGCAATGACACCCATCTTAAGAGAATCCTAGCTGTTGTTTACTGAAACCTGAAAATTCTGCCATGAAAATTGCTCCATCAACCACTGAACATGAGTTATATACTTGGAAAACATATTTTTCTAATAGTTAAACTTAATGGATTGATTGGAATGATTATTACAAGTGTGGTACACCATATTTACTCTCGATGTACACATTAAACTTCTCTTGAGTTACATCCACGCGTGCAATAACAAGAGGCATAAAATCTTTACCAACACAACTAGCATGTCAAACACTTGATCTACCTAGAACTTCATCCTTAATGTTGGAATGAGTCTAATTTCCTCTAACAACAAGGTCACTGTACTCTGAAGATGACATATGATCTATACAGAAAATCTCATGATTTTAACGATTATCACCGAACTTAAATGGTTCACTATACCATTTTAGAAACTCAACGGCTACCTTGTATACCAACACATACTACCCCAACGTTTTACAAGTAAAATGGAATACTTGACATAATTAACAGTGTAACGCCCTGACCCTAGATATCCAGAGTCGGTGCATTATTACATAACATTGGTATGATCACAAAGGATCAAGTCTTGAAAGGCCGATTAGTTTAGTAGTCTTGGAAACACTAGATATATTAATAAGTCTTACATTACATCATAAGGTAAGAAAACTACAACAACATCTTGTCTTCATATCCCCTCATACTATCCCTACAGGTCATTCATAAATTACTTCTTCACATCCCAGGAAAAATAAAACATTGAAAGGGGTGAGCTCAGATGCTCAGTAAGGATAAAAAATATAGCAGAATCTTTTATATATAAGTATAAAAACTTAAAGAAATTTATAACTAAAACAAAAGCCTTTTAAACTTGAACTCCAGAATAATATGGCAAAGATAAATTGAAATAATTCCATTTACTTATTTACCCAGATATTCTACTAGTCGAACAATCACATGCAATATCAATAACCACTTTCATAATTTTGGAATGCATAATGCCAGACTATCATAACCACATATCCAAGGTCTCGTGCCAAGACTACAAATAAGATTTTGCCATGGCCTTGTGCCAAGACACTAGTTTGTCTCATGAGACCTACCAATGCATCGAGCAGATATATCAGGCTCCACCCATCACTTACCAAGTATAATACATTCCTCATATGAAAAGTTTTAAAACTAACATAAACATTCATATTAACACTAGCATACGAAATGTCAATACTTTATCCACAAACCATGAATAGTATAAAAATAGCACATCCAAAGTCAAAAATAACTCATTCGATACAATATGGATGATTGTATTGTATCATAATAACCTCAATCAAGAATAATGAAGGATGTTGACATAGATGAAAATAATCATTAAAACTATTTGAGAGAAATATCCCCATTTTTCTTGAAATCATTGAAAGGTCACACTATTTGTCAAGAATCCATTTAAAAATAGATTTTTGAATCAAAGTGTCCAATACCACTTTGAAACTTTTAAAAGGAGTTTTAATTTTAAAACATTAATGTCCATATAAATAAATACTTAAAACAATTTTTAAAACATGGACATTAATGAGAAAGATTTAGAAGAATAAGTCCTTAAAACATTTAAAAAAGGAATTTTAGTTAGAGATTCTAACCAAAAGAGAGACACTTGAATACAAATAATTGAGGTAATCAAAACATTATAATACCATGAGAATAAAGTGATTCATGATATACCATGTCAAAGTACATTATATACACCACATAAAAGTGATTTGGTGTATAACAACAACAAAGTCTCAATGGAATTTAAATTAAGATGAATTCTATCATAAAGGTCGTATCCTTAGGTTAAGGATAAATCAAGACATAATTATGTGTGAAAAATATAAATACACTAAATATGATTGGATATTCAGTGTAAAACAAGCAATGGACATTCACACATATTCTTGTAAAAACAACACCAATGAATTGGATGTTTATCTCAACAAATCGAGATTGAGTAAAAATTACTCTTATCAATTTCATACTGATGACTTGAGAATTTATCAATGGAGTGATTATGTGTATAAAAAGTATATCCACATAAAGTGGAGTGGAAATTATGACATAATTAAATTAATAGTGATTCTACACATAATCTTGGAGTAAAATAATCAATGAAGTATGCATAAAGCCGAATGAGTGGAAATTGAAATTTCAAATTCCATTATCAATTAGGTAACATACAAAATATACACCCATGAAAGAATGATCATACAATGATGATGTAAATACCCATAAATTAAATTATAATACACAATTAATACAATTATGGGTAGTACACAGACACCACAAGCAATAAATAAGTGGTGAATAATGGAAATCTCATGGAATTTAATGTGAGATAAGAAACCCCTTACATTGTACTTTGTCTTTGGTAGATGGTAGGTTAACCTCCTGTATAATGGTGAAATAATTTTTATTTAATTTCACAATAATTATTTACATTAATATGATATCATATATGATCTTTTAACATTAATTTTCTAATAATATATTAGTATTATTGTCATTCTGGGTATTAACGGATTCGTTTTACTTTATACTATTTGTTATGAGAGCCGTATTAGTTATGGATGGGATGTATCCTATTCATATCCAGAATTATATCATGTCTCTAAACATTATATTTAATCATCAAATTAAATTCAGTCTTGAATGGATACGAAGGGGAATGATTCTCATCACGTTCGTGGAGACGGTAATCCGTACGTACGCACGAGGGACAATATCACTCTTTTGATATTAAAATAATATATAATTGGATGTTATATCATATGTACATAATCATTATCATGTTATATTTATTATTTACATGAATTACACATCATTATTATACCCATCCAAGTAATAAGTTATTGAATAACTATTACACCACGATGTGGAGACGGTAAGCCGTACGTACGCACGTATGGTGACATGTCATTCAAAGGATGGATAGAATACTGAATATGGTTTTACTATATTTATAATAACATCACAGTATATAGAATATACGAGAGTTATTATTTTAGAATGAAAATAACAAGGAAAAAAGAAGTGGAAGAAGAAAGGAACTTGAAAGAGGGTGGTGAAAACATTACCTCTTCTTCAGGTTCTTCCTTTTGATTTGATCAAAAAGACTCCTTAGGTTGGCTTTCTGACTATGTTAAGACCTCTAGGATGAATTGAGGGAAGTTTAGAGAGTATTTGGGCAGGGGTTGGCATAACCAAAAGGCTTTAAAGGTGTTATGTAATGAGAAGGAGGAGTTCCCTTTTATAAGAGGGGTGAGGGGCACCTTTAGAAAAGCTAAAAATATTATTTTATAATAAATTAATATTCAGTTTATAATGGCTCTAAAGTGTATTATTTAAATTTTAAGGTGGGGATGGGTCTAAAAACACTCAACCAATAGAATTTAGACAGGTTTGGCTAATTATATTAACCTTATCTTTTAGTTTTAACTCTTAGTTAATTAGTTTGACACTTACCATGCCACTTTGTATTATTATATTAGAAAGTTAATAAACTTACTATATACATAAAAGAGACCCTCAAGTGGTCCATTAATGATACACTTATCATGATATATGTCTCTTTTCCAAACCTTATATTTTTAGGAATTTAATATCAATTAATAATATAAAATTTGTTTAAAAAACTCTTCTATGTCAATTTTGACCCTATTCAATAATTGATTTTTTTAAAAATCATAACATAATTATTACTTCAATGAAAGTTAATTAAATTAATACTAACATGTCATATTATCCTATAAAATAAATTTAATTCATAAAATGTATCAAATTATATTTATTTGGGTATTTATAATATCAATTATTTTAATTTTTCACTATTATGGTAATTACTGCATCATCATTGAGATGAAATCTCTCATAAAGGCCGTATCCTTAGGTTAAGGATAAATAAATACATAATTATGTGTGAAAAATATAAATACACTAAATATGATAGGATATTCAGTGTAAAACAATCAAAGGGCATTCACACATATTCTTGTAAAAACAACACCAATGAATTGTATGTTTATCTCAACAAATAAAGATTGAGTAAAAATTACTCTTATCATGTTCATACCGATGACTTCAGAGTTTATCAATGGGTGATTATGTGTATAAAAATTATATACACAGAAAGGGGAGTGGAAATTATTACATAATCAAATTAATAGTAATTCCACACATAATCTTGGAGTACAATAATCAATGAAGTATGCGTAAAGCCGAATGATTGGAAATTGAAATTTCAAATTCCCTTATCAATTAGGTAACATAAAAAACATACACCCATGAAATAAGGATCATAAAATGATGATATAAATACCCATAAATTAAATTATAATACCCAATTAATAAAATTATGGGTAGTGCACATACACCACAAGCAATAAATAAGTGGCGAATAATGGAAATCTCATGGAATTTAAAGTGAGATAAGAAACCCCTTTCTTTATACTTTCTCCATGGTCGATGGTAGGTTAACCTCCTGTATAATGGTGAAATAAATTTTATTTAATTACACAAGAATTATTTGCATTAATATGATATTATATATGATCTTTTAACATTTATTTTTTAATAATATCTAAGTATTATTGTCGTTTCGGGTGTTAACGGATTTATTTTACTTTATAATATTTGTTATGCGAGCCGTATTTGTTATGGATGGGATGTATCTTATTCATATCCAGAATTATATCATGTCTCTATACATTCTATTTAATCATAAAATTAAATTTAGTCTTGAATGGATAGGAAGGGGAATGATTCTCATCGCGTTCGTTGAGACGGTAATCTGTACGTACGCACGAGCGATAATATCACTCTTTTGATATTAAAATAATATATAATTGGATGGTATATCATATATAAAGAATAATTATCATGTTATATTTATTATTTACATTAATTACACATCATTATTATAACCATCCAAGTAATAAGTTATTGAATAACTATTACACCACGACGTGGAGACGGTAAGCCGTACGTATGCACGTATGGTGACATGTCATTCAAAGGATGGACAGAATACTAAATATGGTTTTACTATATTTATAATAACATCACAGTATATAGAATATATTGGATTTATTATTTTATAATGAAAATAACAAATAAAGAAGAAGTGGAAGAAGAAAAGAACTTGAAAGAGGGTGGTGAAAACATTACCTCTTCTTCGGGTTCTTCCTTTTGATTTGATCAAAAGGACTCCTTAGGTTAGCTTTATGACTAAGTTAAGGCCTCTAGGATGAATTTCGTGATTTTTAGAGAGTATTTTGGCAGGGGTTGTCCGAACTAAAAGGCTTTGAAGGTATGATGTAATGAGAAGGAGGAGTGCCCTTTTATAAGAGGGGTGAGGGGCGCATTTGGAAAAGCTAGAAATATTATTTTATAATAAATTCATATTCAGTTTCAAATGGCTCCAAAGTGTATTATATAAACATTAAGGTGGGTATGGGTCAAAAACCACTCAATCAATAGAATTTAGACAGGTTTGGGTCATTATATTAACCTTATATTTTAGTTTTAACTCTTAGTTAATTAGTTTGACACTTACCATGCTAGTTTGTATTTTTATATTATATAGTTAATAAACTTACTATATACATCCAAGCGACCCCCAAGTGGTCCATTAATGTTACGCCTATAATTATATAAGTCTCTTGGCTGAACTGTAGATTTTTAGGAATCTAATATCAATTAATAATAAAATATTTTTTTAAAAAAACTCTTTTATGTCAATTTTGACACTATTCAATAATTGATTTTTGAAAAAATTATAGAAGAATTATTACATCAAATAAAGTTAATTAAATCAATACTAACATATCATATTATCCCAGAAAATTAGTGTAATTCATAAAAAATCACAAATTATATTTATTTGGGTATTTATAATATCAATTATTTTAATTTTTCACTATTATGGTAATTACTCCATCATCATTGTGTCATAAATAAATTAAATTATATAATTTCTAAAAATTAAAAATAAAATATAATTATGTAGGAAATATTTTTATCTTTATAATCCTTAATTATAGTCTAAAATACAACATATATAACCCTATGTAAAAATTGTTTTGTTAAAAGATATATTCTTATGTGATTTTTGTAATTACTTTAACTTAATTAATATAAAGTGTCATTATCACTTACAAGTGGATCCATGGGGTCCCAAAATCGACCCAAAGATGTCCATGTTCGGAAATGTATCAACCAATAGTGTTAAAAAAAGTTTTAGGGTAATTTAATATTATTATAATATTATTTATTTACCCTTATTTACAGGATTTACCCTTTAACCATGGTAAATAAAATATTTACCGAAGTAATTATTCAAAATGTCTAAAAATAAATGTTAACTATTTACACAATTTGGGCATCCTGATTCTAAATATGGAATCCATTTTTCTAAATTTAATACATAGAAGTGGCAGAAATTAATTTAAAATTAATTCCCACTGTTAAAACAAAAAAGCGTGTTTTTAAGAAATAATAACTATCAAAAGATTGACAGTTGTTTATGTTCAGTTTAAATGTGAAATTTTGTTCAATGAACCACATTATATTACTTGGTAAAAATATATTCTAAATATAATTTAAAACCACTCAAATTCATAATTTTTCACTATTAATTATTTCAATTAAAAAGGTTGTTTTTAATTAAAATTTAGTAATTTTCACTATTCATCAAAATATAAAAGTTATCTGAAAAGTACCAAAATTTCACCGTAGGCTAATTTAGTTATTCATAATCCAAAAATGAATTCAATTTTACCAAATTCAAAACATAAAAGTTTCATTTATTAATTTAAAATGTATTCCCGCATTCGAAACCCAAAGGCGTATTTTTAAGAAATAATAATTATCAAAAGTTTGACACTTGTTTATGTCCAATTTCACGGTGAAATTACATAAAATGACCATCATTGGATTAAATAGTAATAATATAATCTATTTATACTTCCAAACCATTAAAATTTATAATTTAACAATATAAATTATTTTTATTAAAAAAGTCATTTTCAGTTAAAATATAGTATTTTTCACTATTCACACAAATATGAAAGTTATCAGAAAAACACCAAAACATTATTGAAAATACATTATTATATCCCTATTATAAATAATAAGTTCATTTTGTCAAATTGAATATATAAAAGTTTCAAATATTTGATTTAAAATGGCTTCGCCATTAAAAGGCGGTAAAATTTCATTTTTTTGAAAAATACTTCTTTTATTTGAAAAAATGAATTTTCTCATCAATAATTTCAGAGAAACTCATAATATGGATTAAAATTATAAGGATAATATAAAATTTAAAATTTAGTTAATAATATTCTTAACCTTTTTTGAACGGCTAGTTTGGTAAGTCATGGTGCGCTTGAAATCAATGTTGCGTACAACACACGCTATTTTATTATTCAAAGAGAAGTGTACTGTGGAAGCCTGGGGTGTTACATTCACCCCTCCTTCAATAAATTGCATCCTTGCATTTTTTAAATTGGGCCTGAGAATATAATGGATAGTCCGACATCGGAAAAAGAGTCAATTAAACGATCAATTTAAACGAAAGAAAGAGAGGTATAAAGGTCACCCAAGATAACCCATACTAGGATTCTAGGTAAGAAAACATGGATATGGATGAAAAACTAAGTGTCAAGTTCTGATGGAGAGGGATAGAAATCATGATCATGAGAACATTAACAATAAGAAAACCACAAACTTGTGTTGGGACAAACGATCATTAGTCTCCTAGTAGGAAAAGTAAACGGACAACATTTTTTGTTTTAAGTTACATTACATATGGATGAGGAATTCATTTATGATATTGACTAAGAATATAAAGATATATACATACTTTTTATGTAGAGTTTCATTCTTTAATAAATTTCCACCACTAACTCATTTTTTTAAATGATGAGTATTCAAGAAGACTTGGTCACACTAGAAGAGCTAGAATAAACTTCTATAGAATCACATGATCCATGCAAGATAAACTATATATTTACATTGTCTTTAGAGATTAATAAAAACCAAAATGGTTAGTAAAAGATCTAGTGATCCCCCAAAAGGATATTCCTTGAGGGAAATAAACACTAATCTTAATTTCTAAAATTAAACCAACAATACCCCAAAGTTAAATAAATACCATTCAATAATAAATTGTCCTTAAAATCCATCAATATAATCCAAACTAATCTTGAAACCCAAAACATAGAAGAATTTGATTATGTAGTCTCCCATGTTAAATTGTATCTCCAAATGACATCAAATACTCTTAAAGTCACATACTTAAAAGTAATTAACCTCATCACATATTCTCTATTATAGGTTAATCATTTCCATAAATAACCCAAATCACTATAAATACATAATAAAAATGTAGATAAAAATACACCATTACTCCACAAGTGAAACCCCATAGTATTCTATTTTCCTTGGTCATATAGTGTTCCCAACAAAGAAAACATCTTCTAAAATAACATTTGTCACTTAATCACCAAATAATTTTCCTATACCTAGGGTATTCATTTGATAAGACATAAGAACCCAAATCAACTTATTATTGATCAATAAAATCATTTAACTAAAAATAATTAGTCACACTATCCAGGGACTTCACGTAGTCCAGTCGTAGGCGATAAATCCCAATCGCACTTTGGTTGTGGGTTCGATTCCCATAGTTTTGTCTGACGTGACAGGATGTCACACGGTCTGCGTGTTATCCTATTTCAAAAACTATGTCTTATAACATTACCAAAATGAGATAAATTCCTCAAAAATAACCATAACATAATTTAACCACAAATCTTATCTCATACCTTGCATTTTCATCCCAAATTATAATAACTTATAATTGCCTCAATCCCAATGATCATATAAAACCAAATGGTTATTTATAACTATATCCACAAGAGAAAAGATAATTCTTCCTCAAATATCATTCTCACATGGAAAACTGCAGGGTTAAAAATACAAGAGAAAATTATTCCAAAGTAAACCCATCAAAAAGGAGCACTAATACTTTTTAAACATTTGTCAAACCATTTATTCGCACATTGGTTCTTATTTTACCAGGAAAATATTGTATAGAATAGGGCATTCACTCAGGTAATGTCTATGTCCCCTACATTTATAGCAAATGACTGTAAAGGGATTCTTGGGACCATTTTTATCTTCTTCCATAGTACTCTTCATTTTTCTTCGGCAATTCTTCATTTTATGTCCTTCCTTCCCACACGTAAAGCATTTCTTGGTCCCATTGTGACACTTTCCGGGGTGTCTCCTACCACATTTCTTGCATGATGGAAAATGAGGGTTCTTTTTTCCATGGTCTCCATTACTGGAGCTCTTATCATTCATCACCTTTCTCTTCCTTGTTGAGTCCGGGAGTTGGTTAATATATATATTGTTGATCATATTTTTGGAAAACTGATTTGGAATAAATACGATATCTTTTACGCCTATCAATATTCCATTTTGTTTCTCATTTCCACCACCGTTCCCACCTTGTACATCATTCTCAATGTCACTTTGACTTCCTTGGAATCCAGCCATTGACTAAAACCAGAAAGCATTGTATGAGTAATAATAGTCATAAAATCATTTAGAGATTAACATGTCACCATATTCTCAATTTGAAACATATTAGGATTAACTAAGGTCATTTACTCTCATCTTATATATATATATTACTTTGAATTAGTTTTTCAAGAAAATTTAAATTATCCTAAGCATATCCCCAGGGAGTGTCATAACCAAGAGTGCAGCAAGGCTCGTTGTTGTGCACCAGTTCCCATTCGAGTCTAGCTCAAAGTGGTGTTTTTGAGTTTTACCCCTAGGTACATCTATACCAGATCCTCTTCTACCTACTCATATCCAGACATGGACTTATTTCTCGGAAAACTCAAAAAATCTATACAATACCAAAATTCTAGGAAGTTATTCTATTCTAATCCTCAATGTTCATCTTAGGTCTACGTGCTCTATTCAAGGTTTATCTTAATCTAGCTTCTAAGTTTTATACTAAACTTCCTCTGATACCAACTATAACGCCCCGACCCTAGATACCCAGAGTTAGTGCATTATTACATAACATTGGCTTGATCACAAAGGATCAAGTCTCGAAAGACCGATTAGTTTAGTAGTCTTGGAAACACTAGATATATTCATAAGTCTTACATTACATCATAAGGTAAAAAAACTACAACAAAATCTTTTCTTCATATCCCCTCATACTATCCCTATAGGTCATTCATAAATTACTTCTTCACATCCTGGGAAAAATAAAACATTTAAAGGGGTGAGCTTAGATGCTCAGTAAGGATAACAATATAATAGAAGCTTTCAAAGATAAGCATAAACACTTAAAGAAATTTATAACTAAAACAAAAGCCTTTTAAACTTGAACTCCATCATAATATGGAAAAGATAAAATGAAATAATGCCATTTAATTATTCACATGGATATTCTACTAGTTAAACAATCACATGAAATATCAATAACCACTTTTATAATGATGGAATGCATAATTCTATACTATCATAACCACATAGCCAAGGCCTCGTGCCAAGACTACAAATAAGATTTTGCCAAGGCCTTGTGCCAATACACTAGTTTGTCTCATGAGACCTACCGATGCATTGAGAAGCTATATCGGGCTCCACCCGTCACTTACTAAGTCTAATGCATTTCTTATATGAAAATTGTTAAACATAACATAAACATTCGTATTAAAACTAGCATACGAAATGTCAATACTTTATCCACAAACCATGAATGGTGTAAAAATATCACATCCATAGTAAAACATAACTAATTAGATACAATATGGAAGATTGTATTGTATCATAATAACCTCAAGCAAGAATAATGAAGGATGTTGAAATAGATGAAAATAATCATCAAAACTATTTGAGAGAAATATCCCCCTTTTTCTTGAAATCATTTAAAAGTCACACTATTTGTCAAGAATCTATTTAATAATAGATTTTGGAATCAAAGTGTCCCATACCACTTTGAATCTTTTAAAAGGAGTTTTAATTTTAAAACTTTAATGTCCATATAAATAAATCCTTAAAACAATTTTTAAAACATGGACATTAATGAGCAAGATTTTGAAGAATAAGTCTTTAAAACATTTAAAAAGGTATTTTAGTTAGATATTGCAACCAAAAGAGAGACACTTGAATACAAATAATTGAGGTAATAAAAACTTTGTAATACCATGAGAATAAAGCGATTCATGATATACTATGTCAAAGTACATTATATACACCACATAAAAGTTATTTGGTGTATAACAACAACAAAATCTCAATGGAATTTAAATTGAGATAAATTCTATCATAAAGGTCGTATCCTTAGGATAAGGATAAATAAAGACATAATTATGTGTGAAAAATATAAATACACTAAATATGATTGGATATTCAGTGTAAAACAATCAATGGACATTCACACATATTCTTGTAAATACAAAACCAATGAATTGGATATTTATCTCATCAAAGCGAGATTGAGTAAAAATTACTGTTATCAATTTCATACCGATGACATGAGAATTTATCAATGGAGTGATTATGTGTATAAAAAGTATATCCACAGAAAGTGGAGTGGAAATTATGACATAATCAAATTAATAGTGATTCCACACATAATCTTGGAGTAAAATAATCAATGAAGTATGCGTAAAGCCGAATGAGTGGAAATTGAAATTTCAAATTCCCTTATCAATTAGGTAACATACAAAATATACACCCATGAAATAAGGATCATACAATGATGATGTAAATATTCATAAATTAAAGTATAATACACAATGAATACAATTATGGGTAGTACACAGACACCACAAGCAATAAATAAGTGGTGAATAATGGAAATCTCATGGAATTTAAAGTGAGATAAGAAACCCCTTACTTTGTACTTTCTCTTTGGTAGATGGTAGGTTAACCTCCTGTATAATGGTGAAATAATTTTTATTTAATTACACAAGAATTATTTACATTAATATGATATCATATATGATCTTTTAACATTGATTTTCTAATAATATCTTAGTATTATTGTCGTTCGGGGTGTTAACGGATTCGTTTTACTTTATACTATTTGTTATATGAGCCGTATTTGTTATGGATGGGATGTATCTTATTCATATCCAGAATTATATCATGTCTCTAAACATTATATTTAATCATCAAATTAAATTTAGTCTTGAATGGATACGAAGGGGAATGATTCTCATCGCGTTCGTGGAGACGGTAATCCGTACGTACGCACGAGGGACAATATCACTCTTTTGATATTAAAATAACATATAATTGGATGTTATTTCATATATACAGAATAATTATAATGTTATATTTATTATGTTCATTAATTACACATCATTATTATACTCATCCAAGTAATAAGTTATTGAATAACTATTACACCACGACGTGAAGACGGTAAGCCGTACGTACGCACGTATGGTGACATGTCATTCAAAGGATGGATAGAATACTGAATATGGTTTTACTATATTTATAATAACATCAAAGTATATAGAATATATGAGAGTTATTATTTTAGAATGAAAATAACAAAGAAAAAATAAGTGGAAGAAGAAAAGAACTTGAAAGAGGGTGGTGAAAACATTACTTCTTCTTCGGGTTCTTCCTTTTGATTTGATCAAAAGGACTCCTTAGGTTGTCTTTCTGACTATGTTAAGACCTCTAGGATGAATTGAGGGATGTTGAGAGAGTATTGTGTTAGGGTTTGGCCGAACCAAAATGCTTTAAAGGTGTGATGTAATGAGAAGGAGGAGTGCCATTTTATAAGAGGGGTGAGGGGCACCTTTGGAAAAGCTAGAAATATTATTTTATAATAAATTCATATTCAATTTATAATGGCTATAAAGTGTATTATTTAAATTTTAAGGTGGGGATGGGTCTAAAAACACTCAACCAAAAGAATTTAGACAGGTTTGGGTAATTATATTAACCTTATCTTTTAGTTTTAACTCTTAGTTAATTTGTTTGACACTTACCATGCCACTTTGTATTGTTATATTAGATAGTTAATAAACATACTATATACATCAAAAATACCGTCAAGTGGTCCATTAATGATACACTTATCATGATATAAGTCTCTTGGCCGAAACTTATATTTTTAGGAATTTAATATCAATTAATAATATAATATTTGTTTAAAAAACTCTTTTATGTCAATTTTGACACTATTCAATAATTGATTTTTTTAAAAATCATAACATAATTATTACTTAAAAAAATGTTAATTAAATTAATCCTAACATGTCATATGATCCAATAAAATAAGTTTAATTCATAAAAAGTATCAAATTATATTTATTTGGGTATTTATAATATCAATTATTGTAATTTTTCACTATTATGGTAATTACTGCATCATCATTGTGTCATAATTAAATTAACTTATTTAATGTCTAAAAATTAAAAATAAAATATAATTATGTAGGTAATATTTTTATCTTTCTAATTTATATTTATAGTCTAAAATACAACATATATAACCCTATGTAAAAATTATTTTTCTAAAAGATATATGCTTTTGTCATTTTTGTAATTACTTTAACTTAATTAATATAAAGTGTCATTATCACTATCAAGTTGATCCATGGGGTCCCAAAATCGACCCAAAGATGTCCATGGTCGGCCATGTATCAACCAATAGGGTTAAGACACATTTTAGGGTAATTTAATATTATTATAATATTATTTATTTACCTTATTTACCGGATTTACCATTTAACCATGGTAAAAAAATATTTACCGAAGTAATTATTCAAAATGTCTAAAAATAAAAGATACCTATTTAAACAATTTGGACATCCTGATTCCAAATATGGAATCAATTTTTCCAAATTCAATACACAGATGTGGCAGAAATTAATTTAAAATTATTTCGCGTTGATAAAACAAAAAGCGTGTTTTTAAGAAATAATAACTATCAAAAGATTGACAGTTGTTTATGTTCGGTTTAAATGTGAAATTATGTTAAATGAACCAAATTGTATTAAATGGCAAAAATATATTATAAATATAATTTAAAACCACTCAAATTCATAATTTATCACTATTAATTATTTCGATTAAAAAAGTTGTTTTTAATTAAAATTTAGTAATTTTCACTATTCATCAAAATATAAAAGTTATCCGAAAAGTACCAAAATTTCACCATAGGCTAATTTAGTTATTCCTAATCCAAAAATGAAGTCTATTTTACCAAATTCAAAACATAAAAGTTGCATTTATTAATTTAAAATTGATTCCCACTTTCGAAACCATATGGCGTATTTTTAAGAAATAATAGCTATCAAAAGTTTGACACTTGTTTGTGTTCAATTTCAAGGTGAAATTACATAACAAGACCATAATTGGATTAAATAGTAAAAATATAATCTATTTATACTTCCAAACAATTAAAATGTATAATTTAACAATATAAATTATTTTGATTAAAAAAGTCATTTTCCATTAAAATATAGTATTTTTCACTATTCACACAAATATGAAAGTTATCAGAAAAGCACCAAAACATTATTAAAAATAAATTCCTATGTCCTGATTCTAAAGGAGAAGTTAATTTTGTCAAATTTAATATATAAAAGTTTCAAATATTGGATTTAAAAAGGCTTCTCCATTAAAAGGCGATAAAATTTCATTTTTTTGAAAAATACTTATTTTATTTGAAAAAAATGAATTTGTTCATAAATCATGTCTTAGAAAATCATAATATGGATTGAAATTATAAGGAGAATATAAAATTTAAAATTAAGTTAATAATATTCATAACCTCTTTTGAACGGCTAGTTTGGTAAGTTGTGGTGCACTTGAAATCAGTGTTGCGTACAATTCACGCTATTGTATTATTCAATGAGAAGTGTACCATGAAAGCCTGGGGTGTTACAAACTGGATTATCATCCCTACACATCCTAGTATCCAATTTCATTTAAAAATATTTTTCCCAAAGTCATATTATTCCATAAGACTATAATTCATCTAACGATGTACCAAGTATTCCATCACTAAAGAAAAAGGGAGTTCACAAGACCTACTAAGCAGTCAAACGTGTCTTAGGTAGGCCTAATATACTAAAATCAAGAATTTCATGATTTAGACACCCAAAATTAGAGTCAGACACTTCACGAAACCCATCAAACCCATGTTTCGTTTTTGAAACTAAAGGTCCAATTCCGAAAAAACGTCACCCGAACGACACCACATGTCAGAATGATTCACAAGCATACCACATGATTTTAATGTCTTAAGGGTACTACTTACCTTGGGTTGTCCCCTTACCAAAGCATAACGTTTTGACCCTACAAGTGAATATTAAACCTGAAGATTCACTTGGATTAATGACCTATCATTTATGTGTGTGCAATAGAAGAAGGGGCCTACGAGTAACATTCACATTCTATTATATGGAAATCTCATAGAAACATTTAAACTACACTTACGTGAAGGTTTAATATAAAAAACCACTTAATGTTTCATTTTAATGCATTACATAAACTAACATTTTGGTTATTAAGCATTTATAGGTTGAAATTAAACCCCAAGTACTAATTACTAGAAAAATCATACTTGGAAAATTTATTTAGTTAATTTGACAAGGCTCATATGAAAGTTTAATAAAACATCATTTTAAACATTAATTATTTAATTTAAATCCTATCATAATTAGGAAATCAATCATGTAAATTTATTTTATCCATTTTATTTATCCACAAAGGACTCACACTTGTGATTAATTAAATAAAATTTAAATTCCAATCTATAGAAGAAAACACCCTTTAGGTTGTAATTTTAATTTTAATTAACTAACACATAAAATAAATATAACTCAAAATCATATAGTATGTATGTTAAAAATGATGAAGTTGATTGGTCAATTAATAATACACCATATGTCAATATGTGAACCCATATAGTTAGATGAATAAACCATAATCAACCATCCCTATATAATATAAAAATACCGCATAGGGTTAAATACTAAGGTAAACAAGATATATAAACCTACGAGGGTATCACTAAACATTTATGGGTTTATATAAATGAAATAACATTTTATATTAATCATGAAGATTTTTAAAACAACCTTGATAGGTTTATCTTATATTAACATTCCCTAAATGACCTACTTGAGTCCAGATGTGTGTTTAGTATTTTTCTTCATATGGTTAAGTATGCCTAAGTGTAAATGTAAAAGCCTTCATAGAGACAACCAATTAATTTAAAATCAAAATTTAAAAGCCTAAAAATTTATAAAACAACATCAAGGTATATCATGCTCTTATATAATGGTTCAACTATATGGGTTTCCATTTCCCAATTTATAAAGCACCCATACACATTATAAATTTCAAATTGGATCCCATTACACAAAAAATAATTTATTTTATCCCTTGTAATTGATGCTTAACGGTTCAAAAATGTCTAAATAAGTTATTCAAATATAACGAAACCATCAATATATGTAAGAAAATAATCCTTGGGTTAATGATGACCATTTATTTAACAAACCATTTATTGAATTTTCAACAATCATGCTATAAAAAGTGGTAAATACAGGTAAGTATGATAGATAAATACAAAATCATGATAGAAAACATGGAATGATACTATATAAGTAGAAAAACACCCAATAATTGTATACAATCAATATGATATTAATAAAAAAATCATGTAAAGTAATTACCTAGGCTTGGTAAACAGACGAGCATGCCAAATAAATCATGAAACAAGACACAAATATCACAAAAAATTTAAAATATAATATACTAGATAAATAATAGAATCACGATGTAACAATAGAGGAAAAAATCACCATATCCTGCAGTTTAAGGATTAACCCAATATAGAATGGAAGTTGAATCTCTATATTCCTATAATGATGCATGTAATGCTACTTCCTTGCCACATAGGGCCAAGGGTAAAATGAAATCAATCTCATAAATCAATAAACAACAGAAAAAATATCATTCACTCAAGGTGAAATCATATTCAATAGTAACAACGAACAATATGAAAAAAATAAAATGCCTTTCCACTTTGAATATTCCCCGTGTATGGGTTGATGATCGCGTTGTTGAGCACGTCTAATTAGATGTTTATTTTTATCTATAATTTTTACAGTATAGCAGCAACCCTAGGTCATCTCTCGAAGGAGCCTTAGATCATTAAATCAAAAATGTGGTTATGATTATAGTAAAAAAAGGAAAAATTGGTTTTATAAAACTTATTTTTTTTGATTAATGATGACAATAGAAAATGAAAGTAATAAAACAATGTAGAAATAAACAAGATTAATTATACATGATAAACCCGGGGTACTATCATTATGTTGATCCATCATCACTTCATGAGATAGAGTTATGGTCTTTTAATACTTGGTTTGTAACACCTAGAATCATAATGTTACTAAGTTTATACTAGGATACCTCCTAGGGTTCAGTAAAACACAAACAATGATTCACCAGACACCGCCGATGATTGGGTGATTTCTGTTCGACTTCTTAACTGAAACTCACCAAGGAAACACACGAAGTACTTGATGAGCTGTCTAGGTTTGTATGTTATTTAATTTTGATACCATGAAATAAATTTACATGGCCTTGAAAGTGCTTATGTGAGTGAAATTGACCAATATGATCCACACAAACACCAAAATTGAATGTGAGAAGAAAAACGGATGAACGATGTTTGAAATATCACATGAAAAGTTACCCCTAAAAATGATAATTCGAGTTTGATTATAACATACCAGTATATAATTCAATTAAATAAGAAGAGTGGATGAGGAAAAAAACATAAAACCTGGAATTAAAATGATCATTCAAAATAACAGAAACATGAAGTTTGAGATTACATCATGTTCCCCCCTTGGTGATCACAAGGGGTTTACAAATCCATGGGAGGGGAGGAAGAAAGAAGATGTTGAAGTAGAACATCCCACAGCCTCCATAAATTCTAGGGATTAAGGTAAGACACATTTGGGGATCCAAAATGTAATCACCTTTATTCCAGGACGAACTCCAAAATTGGGTGCCCAAGGTGCCAATTTATAGAAAAATGTTGAAGTGGTTTTGGGAACCCTGAATTCTAGAATCTGCTTTCGCCTTGGTTTTTTTGGTAAAAAAGTATTAAATAATTTTTAAGAAAACTAAATAGTTGTTTGAAGACACATTTTATACCACCGTGTCATATTTGGCGGCTAGATCTGGTGTATAATATAATATATTTTCAAAATACAGAGGAAAAGTTTTTACCCGTGCAGATTTGTTTTGTCAGATAGATCAGTCCGTATGGGCCTTTTAATGAACGAATTGTTCTTCAATTCCTTCATATGAAATGTATATCACTAAATTTTGGACCATAAAACAAATTTTCAACCCATTTAGATTCACTTTTTAGTATAAGTATTTGTTTTATCCCACAACTGTTCTTGGATCCTTTATAGATTGACCCATTTTTCTGGGACATCTTCATGGTTCTCCAAATCACATCCACCTACAATGTAATTATAAAAAAAAGTAACAGTTCCATTTTTAATAGTGTTAAAAACAAAATAATTGAATCAAACAAGGAGTGAAATTTTTCATTTTACGTGTTAATTCCAATAAAAATCCAGTTTAATACATTGGTATAAGGGTGAAATAAAACAGTAAATCATGGTATGATCACACACACACACCTAATCATTTTCACTCTTAGGAAAAGTATAATATCCTAAGCATGTCCCATTTCTAAATAAATGGTGTGAAAACATCCAATATTATTTTTAAATTAAATTCCGCATGCCTTGTTTACTGAATCCATTTTTCTATCATTTTACTTCGCTCACAATCGAATTTGTTCACCTTCATTTCTTCACCCATGAAACATGTCATAACCTACCTCACCTAACCATTTTCCCTCTTCACTCAAGGAACATATGAAATAGGATTTATTCTCTTTTCCTAGATTTCATGTGATCTTACCATATACTTTCCAAGATTCTCATTTCTCTACTAATAGAAAATATTCTGCTACTCAAGAGGACTTACAACAGGTTGATCTGAGGTTCAAGGGTTGGTAGGATTTAATATTAAATAAAATCTAAGGAAGAATAGAAGTGTTTAATATCTTATTTAAAAAACATGTCAAAATTCAGCAAGTGTTCACAATGAATGTACACACTTGAACCCTCACAAAGTTTATGACCTCCAACTCCCTCTTCCCATTTTCCATCTATGTGGGTTACAACCAAGTTGTGAATAATATTGAGTAAACATCCCCTTTTCTCCATTTTTTTATTTTGTTTTGTTTTTTTCAATGTACATAACTATTTTTTTAATGTATAGATTTTTTTTGTAGATAAATATGGAAACATGTTCAAAACAATTATGTAATATGGATTTTGAACCCATTGTCCAAGGAAAATATAGGCACCCTATATATCAATTAATAACAATGATTCTCTCCCCATAATTCCCATTTAAACACCATCTCACGAAAACATGATGAAAATAAACAAAAATATACACTAGATATGGGTAGGTATGGATAAATTAGCTTGTAATGTGGCTACTTAATAGGCATTTCATGGTCTCAAAGGATTATGAAGGATAAAATGTAAAGGTGGACAAAAATAGAGGATAATTTTACAAAGGTATTTTCAATGAACAATTTCCTCTATCACAAATGTAGGATACTTGAATCATATGGATTCAAATAGAATCAAGGAAATTTCTAGTTTCTCTAACTGACCCGAGACTCTCAAGAAAGTGATTAAAAGGATGAATATAAAATAAAGGGAATAAAATGTCTCCTGGGTAAGGGATTAAAATATTGGTCAGTTCTAATTAGGCATGGGATTCAATAAACCATTAAACACATAGGAATGATTTGAAAATACAAATTCTAGAAAAAGATTCCATATCAAAATTATTTTGAAAAATATTTTTCTAAAAACAATGGAATTTTCCACACCATCAACTCAAGAATGAAAAATGATTTTGGATATTCTTTTTAAGATCAATTTTTTTCTAAAAACAGAAAATAAGGAAAATGAAATCAAGAGTTAAAACACAATTTTTTTTAAATTTTTAAATTTTTTTAATCCTAACTATGACATGTCACCCTCCCACACACCTAAATGTTATATTATCCTCAATGAATGTATTTTAGATAAATAAAAAATTAAATAAAGAAAGGGAGAAGGGAAATCCTACTAAGTGGTGTCATATGTGGCATCTATCAATTGGATTTCCTCTAAATGATGCTTTGGAAAATCCTCATAGAAGTGTTTGAGTCTCTACCCATTGACAATAATCCTCTGTCCACTATTGTCATGAAAACCTGTATAGCACCAAAGTGGTAAACATCAGTAATGGTATAAGAACCAAGACATAGGGAATAAAGATTACATGGGTGGATCTTTATCATGGAATTATACAGGGGAACCTTCTCACCAATATGAAACTTCTGTTAATGAATCACACTATCATGGATATCCTTTGTATTCTCTTTATAGATCAAAGAGTACTCATATGTATCACCTTTAATTTCTTCTAACTCTTGAATTTTAAGATTCCTATGCTCACTTACATCTGAAATATTCATATTGCATTGATTAATAGCGAAATATAACTTGTGTTTTTCATCCACCGGTAGGTGAAAAGCATTTAATCACACAATATTGTATGGTGACATTCCTATTGGGATTTTAAAAGTTGTACAGTATGCCCAAAGTAATTAATCCTAGAAAAAAATCCAATCTTTTCCTATTGGGTTGAACCATTTTTTTCTAAATTCTGTTAACTTACTGATTTTATATTTTTTCTTGTCTGTTAGTTTGGGGGTGATAAGCAGTAGAGACTTTATTATCAACCACATACTAACAAAGAAAATTTTTCATATTTTTATTGAGAAAATCTGAACATTGATCACTAATAATGAATCTCTACAAACTAAACCTGTTGAAAATCTAAGACCTTACAAAATCAAAAAAACTTGAGAGTCATCAGTCCTAGTATCTATTTCGTCCACCCATTTAGACATGTAGTCATCAGATAACTAAATGTACATGAAGCCAAATGAATTTGTAAAATACCCCATGAAGTCAATGCCCCATGCATCAAATATCTCACAAAATAACATGGGTTGTTGGGGAATTTTACTTCTCTTAGAGATATTCCATTTGAATTGACATCTAGTACATGACTTACAAAACAGATTAGAATCTATATATAATTTTGTCCAATAAAGACCTGATTCAAGGACCTTTTTAACCATACGTTGAGAGGAAAAGTAACCCCCACAATCCAAAGTGTGATAGAAGTTCAAAACAGTGGTGAACTCATGGTCAAGAATACACCGACGATCAACTTGGTCACTTCAAATTCTCCACAAGTATGGGTCATCCAAAATGTACCATCGAGAATCATGCTTAAGTCTATAGGATTGTGAAGTGCTGAAATTAATGGAGACCCTATATGTTGATAGAAAATTCACAATGCCTGCATACCAGGGGGTAGGGTTCACAACATCACAAAGGATCTCATGAGCAAAGAATTATCCAACGGGGAGGGGTGAGTCAATATGATGGTCCAATGGTGGGGAAATCCTTCTAATTTTGTCAGCTACCACATTTTCCAGTCCTCTCTTATCTCTAATCTCAAGGTCAAACTCATGGAGGAGGAGCATCCACCGAATGAGGCAGAGTTTAGATTCGGGTTTCTTTAAGAGTAAATGAAGGGAAACATGATCAGAAAAGACAATGTTTTTTGACTCGATAAGATATGAATGAAATTTTTACAATGAATACAAAATAGAAAAAGTACTTTTTTAGTGGTTGTGTAGTTTTACTAGGCTGATTCAAGGGTACATGGAGAATATTCAATGACATGAGAAGCCTTCTCAACCCTTTGTGATAAAACTAACCCAACTGCAATGTTAGAGGCATCACACATAATTTAAAAATGAAGATCTCGCCTTGGTGGTTGGATGATGGGGGTGATGTGAAACTTATTTTTAGTGAATTTAATGCATTATTAAAAAAATTTTCAAACACAAAATCAGAATATTTTTGTAATAATCATGAAAATGGAAGTGTAATCTTTCTAAAGTCTTTAACGAATCGGCGGAAAAACCCAACATGAACCAAGAAATATCGCACCTCACAAACACATTTGGGCTATACAGGGGATAAACTTAATTCAATTTTATATTTATCAACTTGAATTCCCTTATTTGAAATGGAATTCCCAAGAAATATCCCCCACTCTACCATTAAATAGAATTTCTCATAATTTAAAACAAGACCTTTTTCATTGTAGCGATGGAGGACATAACCTAAGTGTTCTAAAAAATCATCAAAAAGAGAACCATATAACATTAAATAATCCATAAATACTTCCATAAAACTCTCAAGGCACTTAGAAAAAATTCTAAACATACATCGTTGAAATGTACCTGTAGTATTACCTTGACCGAATAGCATCCTTCTGTATGAAAATGTGCCGAATGGATAGGTAAATGTTGTCTTTTATTGATCCTCATGGGATATATGGATTTTTAAAAAACTCGAATATCCATCAAGGAAACAATAATGGGACTTACCGATTAATCATTCTAACATTTGGTCAATGAAAGGTAGAGGAATGTGGACCTTCCACGTGGCGTGATTCAGTCAACAGTAGTCAATACAGGCTCACTAAGTGTTTTTCACAATTGTTGGATCCAATCCATTCCTTTAATTGGACGCAACTATTATTCCTATTTTTTAGGAACATTTTTCAATAGGATAACCCATTTACTATCACATATAGGATAATTTTTCCCCACATTCTGTAATTTACTGACATCAAATTTTACAACTTCAAAAGGTTGATTAATTTTGATTCCTATTTTGTAGATATTTTATTGGAAATAATGAAAGTAAATTGGTCACTAACCTCAAGATATACATATTTTAAATTAGAAGGATGTTTTTTAAGTTCGATCATCCGTGGTTCCTGGATTGAGGGAGGCTGTTCAGGGAGAGTGAGGTTTATTAAAATATCAATCTACTCATGTTTATTCTCTAAGGATAGAGAATCTATTGAAATGATATTTTCATAATCATCGATGGTCATGGGTTCCTTGGAATGAACACACTCATCAATTAATTAAAAAAATTTACAATTTTCAAAACCCACATGACACTCATTACATGAATCAAAACTTAAATAATCCATGGGTGAAGAAGGGGAAAATGAATTAGAGTATGGGTTGAGGATAGAATAGTGTGTGTGTGCATCAATTTAGACAAATTCCATTGAATAGACATGAATAGTTGAGTGCTATTCAACGGGGTGTTTCATAGCCTCAAGGTTGTTAAAATTTAACTTTTCTCCTCCAAACTCCATGGATAGTGTACCATTGTGAACATTGATGATAATCTTTTCTATTTTGAGAAATAGACTCCCAAGTATGAGAGGAGCATTTCATTGGTTTCAGGTATCTTCCATCACAAAAATGTAGTAATCAGTGGGGAAGACGATATTATTCACTCTTACAAGGAAATCCTCAATCACTCCAATTGGACATGTTTTACTTCGGTTGGAAAGTTGTATAACAATTCATGTTGGTTGAATCACTCTAACCTATAGAGAAGTATACACGGTGTGAGTCATTAAATTTATTGAAGCACCTAAATCTAGCATAGCATCGTAAAACAAGGACTCACATATGGTATAGGGCATCATGAATGTGCCTGGATCCTTGAATTTGGTTGGAATTTCAGGTTGAATCAGGTATGACACATTCCATCCCAAGTTGACCCTCTCATTTTCTTTCAACATCATTCTATGGGTGAAATTCTCTTTAAAAAATTTGGCATATACAGGGGTTTGTTTAACTACATCCAATAAAGTAATGTTAACTTGAACATTTTTAAATGTATCCATTATTTATTTATCAATATCATTATCAAAATTCTTCTTAAATTTAGAGATACTTTAGGGGAAAGTAAGAGGAATGGATTGTTTATTTTAATCATCAATAATAATTTGATTACCATTTTTTTATATTCTTTATTAGAATCTTTTATGGTTGGATAAAAAGTGTTTTCAAGAGAAGGGAATACTTTTTGAATATAATTAGAGTAAGGAAAAACCTCTTTACCACTACAAAGATTAACTTCACATAAATTACATTTGTGCTTCAGATTGGAAATGGGTTGGGATGTTAGTTGTCCATAACCTTTCATCTTAAGCTCACTAATGGTGTTTTCCAATTTCCCCACTTTAGTTCACAGGTCTTGAATATATGACTGTGTGGTTTGTTGGAATTGTAGGTTCTGGGTTTTTTTTTCCAACATATCCTCATGGCCTGGTTCTGATTTAGAAGGAGTAGGATGATTGTTTTGAGAAGTTGAAGGATGGTAATGTTACATACCATGGCCTTGTTGATACCAATTATGCTTGGGGTATCTTGAGTTTCCTCGTTGTTGGATCTACGGTTGTGCTTTCCACTGGGGGCTTGTAATTGACCTAAATGGTTCTTTCATGAAGGGTGGTGCTTAATGAAAAGGAATCCCTTGGAATACTGCTGCATAGGACTCAGATAAATCATGAAGTTGTGGGCACTGGTCAGAAAAATGGGTGTTATCAGAAAAAAATACCACAATGTAATGGAGTAGAAGTAGAGTGTGAGTTACCTTATTCTTGAGATAATTTCCATAGAAGGGTATGAATCTCATCATTTTTATTATCTACCTTTTATTCTAAGTATGAATTACTTACCTGATGAACTCCTTGGGTTGGTACAATTACTCATGTACCAAATTTTTGTGCATTTTGAGCCATGTTGGCTATTATGTAACAAGCTACGAAAGGAGTTTTATCAACAAGGGAACCACCAGCTAAAAAATATACCATTCCAAAATCCATGAGGACAAGTCCCTTATATAATTATTGAATTAGAAATTTTTCACTAATTTGGTGGTGGGGTAAAATTAAGAAATGTCTTTTAATCTCTACTAATATTCACGAATGGTCTCTCCCTGTGATTGCCTAATTTTACAGATTTCTTTTCTAATTGATTCAGTTTAGGAGGCAGGGAAGAACTTCTCTAGAAAGTTTCATTTAAGGTCATTATTTCCACAAATTGTGGTAGGCAGATAATATATCCAGTCGATGTCTATGCCATCAATGCAAAAAAGGGAAGGCCCTAAACTTAATTAGGTCCTCAGACACATTTTGGGGTTTCATGGTGTTGCATACTATATGAAACTCATGGAGATGTTTGTGAGGGTTCTTAACAGGAATACCCTGAAATTTAATAATTAGGTGGATGAGGCTTGATCTCATCTGGATGTTGGATTCTTCCTCAAGATATTGGATGTACACCGGTTGGTAATCCACATCCGGGGTGGTAATTTATTTTAAGGTTTGATTATTTGTATCCATGTTTTCATTGGTTTTATTAGGTTTGATTTTTTATTTGTTTATGAAAAAATGAGGTTCCACAAGGGGTTACTCAATGTTATTTTATTGACCTAATTTAGATTCTCAGATTTGGGAATGAAGTATCTTTTCAATTTCAGGGTTAAATTCAAGTAGTTTTTCTTTTTCTGATTGGGTCATTAAAATAAGTTGTGAAGTTTTTATATTTTTTACTATTGAATATGGATTAAATAACTTAATAATGTTTAATGGATAATTTAATGTTATAATAAATAATTATATGAAGAGATATAGAGAAGAAAGAGAGAGAGAGAGAGAGAGAGAGAGGAAGAGAACACAAAAATAAACAAAAAAATAAATAAATAAACAAAAAAAATGATCAAATGAGGGGGATATTGAAATAAGTTCTAAATAAGAAGTAAAATAAATAAATAAAAAGAAATAAAATATAATAAAATGATATTTTATACCTAAAAATGGTATAAAAATTTGATTTCATTATCGAGCTCATCAAATTAGATATTTATTTTTAAGTAGAATTTCTATAGTATATAATCAACCCTAGGTCGTCTCTTGACGGATACTTAGATAATGAATTTCAAAATGTGGTTCTGATTATGAAAGTTAAAGAAGGTTAATGGAGTTTTATAATACTTTTCTTTGATTATTAAAGATGACAACAGAAAATGAAAGCGATAAAACAAATTAGAAATAAACAAGATTAATTAAACGCGATCATCCCGGGGTACTGTCACGATTTTCATCCTTCTTCGCTTCATGATATACAATTATGATCTTTTAATACCTAGTTTTTAACAACTAGAACCATAATGTTACAATTTTATAATAGGAAACCTCCTAGGGTTCAGTCAAGAACACACAATGATTCACCAGACATCGCCGATGTTTGAGTGATTTGTGTTTGACTTCATAACCGAAACTCACCAAGACAACACATGAAAAACTAGATGTGCTATTCTGGTTTGTATGTTATTACTTTGTGATACTATGAAATAAATTTACATGGCCTTCAAAGTTCTTCTGTGAGTTCAATTGACCAATATGAACCACACAAGCACCATAATTGAATGAGGGAAGAAAAAAGGATGAATGGTGTGTGAAACATCACAGGAAATGGTACCCCCAAACATGATCATTTGAGTTTGAGTATAACATAACAATATATAAAACAATAAAATAAGACGATAGGATGAATAAAAAACATACAAACACTATTTAAAAATATCATTCGAAAATAATACAATCATGAAGCATGATATTACATCACGTTCCTCGCCTGGGTGATCACAAGGGGTTTAGAAATTAATGGGTGGGGAGGAAGGAGAAGTTGTTGAATTAGAACATTCCATAGCCTCCATAACTTCTATGAATGATGTTAAGACACATTTTGGACTCCAAAATTACATCACCATTCCTTCTGGATGAACTCAAAAATAGGGATCTCAATGTGACAATTTATTAGAAAAGTGGGAAGTGGTTTTGTGCACCCTGATTTAGAGAATCCTTTTTCCATGGTTTTGGCCGATCAAACAGCATTAAATCATTTTGGTCAAAACTATAGAGTTGTTTAGATATCTCTTTTATACCTACATGGATAATTTAGAGGCCATATCTTGTATATATTTTTAGATATTTTCAAATATAGACGCAATGTTTTGACCCCGTACCGATTCATTTTGTTGGACAGATCGGTCCGTATGGGCCTCTTAATGGATGAATTGGGCTTTGATAGATTAATATTAAATGCATATAATTAAATTCAATACAATTCCATAATGTTTCCTCCCATTTAGATGAACTTTTTAGTATTTTTAATCATTTTATCCCACTATATTTCTTGGATCCTATGAAGATTGGTCCATTTTTCTTGGACTTCATTATGGGTCCTCCAAATCACCTCCACCTACAATGTAATTATCAAAATAAGTAACATTTCCCTTTTTAAAATTGTTAAACACTAAATATTAGAATCAAAAATGGAGTTCAAGTTTTCAATATTCTTGTAATTTCCAATACAAAACTAGTTTAATACATTGGTATAAGGGTGAAATAAAACAGTGAATCCTGGTGCGATCAGTTGATCACTCCCAGACATGTCTATTTACCAATCATCATCACATTCCTAGTATCCTATATACCGACCCAAAATATTATGAAAAAAGAAAAAAATAAGGATATGATACCAATATTTAATTTCTTGACCTGACTGACAATAAAACCAATAGCCGGACCGATAACGACATGGCCTCAAGCACGCCTCTATGTATGCCAGAGGATTCCGACTAGAAGAAAGGGTCTAATGATGGTATGGTGGGGAGACGATACCATAATGATCTGAGTTTTATAGTGTTAGGAACTAAATAATTCAATAAATAGATAAATATGTATAAATAAAATACATAAAAATGAAATAATAATAATAAATAATGAAAATAATACGAAATGGACAATGCCAAATACATCTATACATGCATTTCCATAATATGATACTATAAATAAGTACTAAAGTAAAGTAGTAATTATGATAAAAATAGATAAATAAAATGATAAAAAATATCCAAGGATATCTCCATGAAAATCCAGAGCTCCGGAATAGTCTTATACTCCAAACCCCCAGGTACAAGCATGATAAAACAAGAACCATCAATTGGGCCGACAAACATGAGGTCTACTTATATACCCCAGTGTAATGGTAGCCTAATAAGGGTGTGATATATACTTATTAGGCCATAACCAATTATGTTTGAACCATAATATATTATAATAATAAAAAATATAGTAGTGTGTAGGTACATAAAAAACACAAGGGGACAAATAAATAGATACATCAGTCTGGGTTCCTCTTGGGAGAACTGAAAAACACTACCTGCTTAGGCCTATGTTGGATATGGTTGAATATAAGGAAACCAATGAAGATTTAATAGTCATTAATAAAGAATCAAGATATGGACCAAACACAAAAAATGTTATTTGTATTAGAAGAAGATTCCTTGGTTAACAGTTTCTCATTATTAGTATTCAACACAAAATTCATCATTATAATTTAATATTAGGCACCCTAATCCAATAAAATGTGATCTAAAAGGGAATGCCAAGTATCACTCTAATGTAAATATGAATACATAATACAATTATATTCCATAAAAGTAAATACATAAATGGGATCCCAAGTATCACTCTTGGTATGATGTGAAAATAACACTCAATGATCATTCTTGACATCTCACATAGGGGACTAAGTATCACTCATGGCATGGGGTCACCATCTAGCTATAAATCTTGTCCACTGTGTCTCACTTAGGCAACTGATATCACTTATAAAGTGATAGAGAAAATGTATAGGGAGACCGTACAAGGAATACCAAGTATCACACCTGGTGTACATACCAATCAGGAAACCCATGAGCCTGTCCTTAGTGTTCTATAAAAAGGAAACCTAGGAATCACTGCAGGAATGATACAACCTAAACAACCTATGAACCCATCCATGTAATTCCACAATGGGGAAAATGAGTAATGATCTTGGAGATCATGATTAATTCAATAATTTAAATTATTAATGATGAAAGAAATGTTCATAAACATTCCACATCACTAATCATGAACTTAAAGAGGCCATTACCATTTACCAATTAAACTATGGATCAAGGAAGAAAACTTACTTAAGAATAACATTATATTTTTTAAGTGCTATTTCCTATTATTAAGATTTATGAATGTTTTGATAAAATAATTAAGGTCAGGTGGACTAACCAAGGTAGATAACACCATACATGAAATGGTATAAGATAATCCATGATAACCTTAATGCAACTAAAAAACATTAAATTCATTCCATTATAATTATGTAATAACCAATTATAACGTGGTTTGGAAAATAATATGAAACTTAGTGGAGTGTCACATCCTACCACATTGCTCTTAAAAATACCATTCACATTTTGTAAGATAGTGCACCTCTACGAGGGGTTTTATTAGAAAACCCATTAATTAATAAATTGAATTCAAGTGACACACACCTATGGGGGTTAAAAAATGAGGTTCATGACCATTAAAAAACAAAATTTAATATTCCAGGGATACATAAATTAAGGCTTTAGATAAAAAAATTAAAAAACACATTTTTAAGGAATATTGTGGAAATAATGGTGTAAGACACAATAATAAATTTTATAATTCAACATGTCTTTGAGGGAAGATCTATAGACCACCTACCTCATGATTAGGATAACCCAAACAAACAATATCAAGGATTGATTTAATCATGTTCAATAGAAAATAAAGAAGTAGAAAATTTCCCTAAAAATAAGTTGAATTAGATCACACCAAAATAACACAAGTGATAATAGTAAAAATGATGAAAGGAAGAAGGAGGAGTCATAGAATTATTTAGGGATATCCAATTCACTTAAGATTGGTCGAAATAGATGTTGAATGATGGAGATATACCCATTCTTATGAGAAGAAGAGGAGGTACCTAAACAGGTTGTGCATAGAGAAGGAGAAGAAAATGTGGGATTGGGAAAATAAAAATTTGGAGAGAATAAATGTGAATTACATCTAATTTATTAAGGTATATGATTTGAGAACATGTTTGGCCAAACCCTACACCAACTGTTCTTGATCAAGTACCTAAGTGGGAGGATCTCAGGGTTCATTCTAATGATTTATAAAATGATTCACAAACCATATATTTCTCCTCTGTTAAAAATCCTACAACACCCACATAACCATGTGACCAAGTGCACACGGTTAGACACAACCGTGTGACACCCTTAACTCCATTGAGTAGGTGCCACATTTTTTACTAGTGGGATGCACTGTTTTAGAAAAAGAATACACCCCTATCACCCTTATCCATATTATAGATTTTAGGTTCTTCACCCCAAAACTCTATGGAAACCCCAAGTCACCTATTGGGCCTTAAAACTAGTCTAAAAACACATTTGAGTTTCTTATTTCTTATATTTACATTCTAATGATTGGGTCAAAGAATGTCCTATCCACAAAATGATAACATTGAAATTTCTATTATTAATTTTACCCTGTCCAAAACTTAAGATGTTATTGTATTATCCACCCAAAAAAAAGATAAAAGTATGAAATATCCACACATGCACATAAATAATGAGAGAAAAGGGTCCCCTACCACAATGAAGCTTTTAAAATCACTACACTTAATAAAGAGAAGGAGAAATGACCTGAAGAACAAAACCATATAAGGAAACCCTAGGTCATATTGAATCCTAGTAAAGTCTCATAAAAATCATATCCAAAAAACTTCCAGAATCAATCCAATATAACCATTTAGAATTACTCAGCGAAGAATAGAAAAAACCAAATGACAAAGGAGATGAACTCACCACAGACTGCCAAAATCAAACCTATGGAAGGCAAGGATAAAACAAAGTGAAAGGGGGATTGAAGATCCTCCAAAATTGCACAAGGTTCTCCCAAATGTTGAGATGAATTAAATAAATATATAGAGTTATAATTTATAGAATAAATGAAACTTTACACATTCACAACCTGAAACCCGGATTCTCGTTGCGAGTATTTAGGACCCTCACTAATTTAGGCATCATTTAGTTTAGGAAAAGAATTACTTAAACTAAAAACTTGAAGATTATCCACAAAATTTCATGGAGCCTCAAGTTGAAAATCATTCACACTATGCATTAGAATTTCATTTCATGAGTTTATTTGGAATGAATCACAAGCCTCTAAGCTGTGAAGAAACCACTCACTCCGTTAACCCCAAATCACATCATGAAAACCTTATACTAAATAATTTAAACTGAAAACTATGTATAACCCTCATCAACCATTTTATGAACACCCAAAAATCAAAAACAATAAAATTAAATGGTTTATAAGTCATTTACCATTACAATGAAATATTCTTAAGAAATGAACAATAACTCCAATATATCCTAAATAATCACATTAAGCTAGAAATTATTATCTCAATCACCAACTAACTCTTTTGGACCTAAAGAAACACACACACACACATATATATATATATATATATATATGTATATATATATATATATATGGATGAGCATACAATAATACTCATTAGGATACTCTTAGAAAATATTTTGCATTGTTGTAAACGAATCAAACTAAATCATTATTGATTAAATAGGGAAATCTAACTTGATAACAAAATCATATGAACAATATTCAAACCTCACTAGAGATTGCTCACCAAATAAAACAAAAAAGTGGGAAATATAATAACAGAATCATATATGTAAGAATGGCACACCATTCCTTTTTTACTACAAAACCAGTTCCCTTTCACCCCAATTTCTTACATCCTCGTGCTTCCATCCCATCCAAAAGTCACAATGAACTTCATGAAACACATTATATTCACATAATCATCACCACATAGTTAAAGTGAGTGACATCACTACTCAATGTAAATATACACTATTACGTAATCCTTTCCAACTCATGAATAATTACACAATTAATGTCAATATATGTTATAATATCAAGCCTTTACATCCCACATTTACATATATGTCAAAACTAAGAGACAATACATCTTTCTTGAGCACATACTCTATAACCAAAATATACCACAATGTAGATATGCCCATGTACTATGCTATATATATAGGATAAAGAGGGGTGGGGGATAATTCATTAATGCAAATCTTCAAGAAACTTAATATTGGGAAGATACTCAGAACCCAGGTCCAATATAATAATCAACTTCCCAACTAAATCAATTAGTGAACCATAATAAATAATAGAATATAATTATAGTATAACAAAAAACTAGTATGACGGAATCTAATATTCTTTAGACTCATAGAAATTGTTTATGTCCCACATGAAAACCCGAATTCCACCATGATGACTCATAATCAAGAACTCATATAAGATTATATGTGTCAAATATTACCATCAATCATCATAATTATTTACATTATAGTAAAATATTATGAGTAATTTGTATCCATTAAATTTTCCATAGATGCAAAAAAATTTTAATATTCAATATATAAATTCTAGATTTCATAGACCTATACATTGAGAATTCACTACAACCAATCCATGGTTTCCATTTAATATTTAATAGTCCCCTAACAACCATTACACGAGTTCATTTATATATCATTATTATTCCATAATTTTGGATATTATAAGACTAAACCAAAACCATCTCATGTAACTGATATACCCAAAGGAATCAAGAAGAATACAAAAAGTGGAGTTAATAATATAAGATAGGTAACTAGAAAACAACCACCATGAAAGGATCCGAACTTAGCAAACCATCTCATCATCATTCCCATATTCTTTCCTAACTATACATAATATCACACCATCATTGGGGTGAAGACACTACCACAACTTGGAAAAAATATCCAAACCCCACCAAATAATCCTTCCATACCCATTTCCTTTAAATTCATAATAAGGGCTCTATCATTATAGGTTATATCCATGGTAAAAAAAATTTATATTAGAAAAAAAAAACATAAGGATCAGTCTATACTATACCAATTAATCCATACATGATTTGGGTGAAACTAGTGGAAAAAATGTTTAACACGTCATCATTTTTCACGTTGGTTCTATATAACTGACGTGAAAAGTTGTAAAAATCAATTTATCACATCCGTTATTTGTATAGCTGACATGATAAATCATTGATAATCAATTTTTTACATCAGTTATTTTATAACTGACATAAAAAATACTGAGATTAGTTTTATCACTTTGGTTATTTTATAAACAATGTGAAATATCAAATCTAGGCGCTTTAGGACGTCGGTTATAAAATAACCAATGTGATAAAGAAAAAATCATAAATTTACCACATCAGTTATCAGAATAGCTGACATGATAAAGATCCATTTATAACATTGGTTATAAAATAACATACGTGATAAATTAATTTCTACGTCGGTTATTAAATAACCGACGTTATAAACATAAAAAAATACTTTATCACATCGGTTATTAAATAACCGATGTGATAATGTTTTTAAATGATTATCATGCCCCGTATTTATTTTTTATGTTTTCTTCAATCGTGTGACCTGTGACTCGTCTCTCTCATGCGGAAAACCTGGAGAGGATTCTTCGAAGTCGTTCCCTCCGACCTCTTTTTTCCAACATCATTCATCATCTTTATTATCATCAGATCTATCAGTTTGACTCGCAACACTCAAGTAAGCCTCACACGGCTTGAATTATGTTTTAATTTTTCACGATGCCGTAAACTTTTTTTTTTGAGATGATATTATTTAATCTTTGTTCTTACTATCATGGCCAGTTTCATAGTGTTCACTTATACCATGCTAAATTTTTTTCTAGTAAAATAAACCATGAATGTGATATCATGCATGTTTATGATTGTGGCGTGTTCTATCATGTGTGTGTGCATGTATAGGGGGTGTCCAGAGGGGGGGGGGGGTTGTCTAAGTGGGCGGAGGTGTCTAGGGGGTGGGGACTATATCCAGAGGGGTGGGGGTGTCCAGGGGGTGTCAAAGGGGGTGGGGTTGGTGTCCAGGGGGTGTGGGGGCTGTCCAAGGGGGTTGGGGTGTCCAAGGGGGTGGGGGTGTCTAGCGGTGAGGGGGTTGTCCAAGGGGGTAGGGGTGTCCAGGTGGGGTGGGTGTGGTGTCTAAGGGGTGAGTGGGCTGTCCAAAGGGGTGGGTGTGTCCAAGGGGGTGGGGGTGTCCATGGCGTGGGGGGGGGGTATAAAGGGGGGATGTCCAGAGGGTTGGGGGGCTATCTAGGGGGTGGGGCCTATCCAGGGGGTGGGGGATATCCTGAGGGGTGGGGGTTGTCTAAGGGGGTGGTGGTGTCCAGGGGGTGTCCAAGTGGGTGTGGGTGGTGTCCAAGGGGGTGAGGAGGCTTTCTATTGAGGCAGGGGTGTCCAGGGGTGGGGTGGTGTTAATGGGGTGAGGGGCTATCCAGGTAGGTGGGGGTGTCCATGGGGGTGTCCAAGGGGGTCTGGGTGGGGGTGGGGTCTAGGGGGGTGGGTGGGCTATCCAAGGGGGTATGGGGTGTCCATGGGGTGGGGTATAAGGGGTGTCTAGGTGGTGGGGGGGGGGGCTTTCTAGAGGGGTTGGGGGATGTCCAAGGGGGTGGTGGTATCCAGCGGGTGTCCAAGTGGGAAGGGTGGCGTTCAAGGGGTGAGAGGGCTTTCCAAAAAGGTGGGGGTGTCCAGGGGTGCGGGCGGGCTATCCAGGGGGTGAGGTGGTTGTCCAGGGGGTGGGGGTGTCTAGGGGGTGGGGCTGTCTGGAGGAGTTGGGGGGACGTCCAGGGGGTGGGGGGGGGGGGCGATCAAAGGGGGTGGTGGTGTGCAGGGGGTGTCCAAGTGGGTGGGGTGGGGGGGGGGTGTATAGGGGGTGGGGGTTCGGGGGCTTTCTAATGGGGTGGGGGTGTCTAGGGGTGATGGGGCTTTCCAGGGGGTGGGGGGTGTCCAGGGGGTGTGGGGGTGTCCATGGGGTGTCCAATGGGGTGGTGGGTGTCTAGGGGGTGAGGGGCTTTCTAAGGGGGTAGGGGCATCTAGGGGGTGAGGGTTGTGTCCACAGGGTGAGGGGGGTGTCCCAGGGGGTAGGGGGTATCTCGGTGCTGTGGGGGGGGGGGGTGTCAAGGGGGTGGGGGTGTCTAGAGGGAGTGGGGGGGCTGTCTAGGGGGTGGTCATGTCAAGAGGGTGTCCAAGGGGGTGGGGTTGGTGTCCAATGGGGTAGGGGTTGGAAAACCCCTTCACCCCCTGGACACCACTCCCCCACACCCCTAGACATCCCACCCCCTTGGACACCCATCCCCCTGGACAGGTCCCCACCCCCTAGACACCCCATACCACCTTGGTCACCCTAGAAAACCTCCTACACCCATGGACATCCCCTACCACCTTGTACATCCCCCACCACCCCTAGGCATCCCCTTACCCACTTGGAAACCTCCTTCATATATATATATATATATATATATATATATATATATATATATATATATATATATATATCCCAACGTTTTCAATGAAACCACTGGAATATTTTAACTTCAGGTAGTCTATACCAACGGTTCATGTAGAATCGTTGGTATAGGGCTATTGCAATGACCATCATGGCAATAATATGTGAAACTATTGGGGTACTCTATCCCAACAGTTTTAGGGGATATCCCAATGGTTTCAAATCATTGGGATATGTGTAATATTTAGTACTGAATGTATAAATATTTTAATATTAATACTTCATATTTATTTTTTACGGAAGGGTGAATTTGGTATCCAGTTGAACCAGGATGTATTCTTTGTGTACCTTAAGAAGAAAGGATACAATATGAATTTAAAAATTTTATATATAAATCTATTTTCTTTGGAAAATCATTTTCATGCATATTTTTTTCAAATGGGCACCCCCATGGACACCCACATCCCCATGGGCACCCCCCTAGACAGGCCCCCACCACCCAGGACACCCCTACCCCTTGGACACCCTGGACAATCCCCTACCCCATGGGCAGCCCCTACCCCCTTGGACAACCCCAACCACTTCCATAGATAGCCCCTACCCACTTTTACACCCCCTTGGAATATATATATATATATATATATATATATATATATATATATCCCAATGGATTCATTGAAATGGTTAGAATATTTTAACTTCAGGTAGACTATACAAACAGTTCCTATAGAATCATTGGTATAGGGGTATTGCAACGACCATCATACCAATGGTGTATGAAACCACTGGGGTATTATATCCCAATTGATTTATGGGATATCCCAATGGTTTCAAATTGTTGGGATATGTGTAATTTTAAGTAGTGAATGCATACTTATTTTAATATTTATACTTGATATTTCTTTTTTATGGAAGGGTGAATTTGGTATCCAGTTGCACCAGTATGTATTATTTGTGTACCTTAAGTAGAATGGATCCATGATGATTTTAAAACTGTTATATCTAACTATATTTTATTTTTAAAATCATTTTCATGCATATTTTTTTCAAATATGCATATATTTTTATTATATTCCAAAATTGTTTTATATTCAAATTATTATATTTTTCATACAAATATATATTTGTCTTATCGTAACAAGATGAATAATTTTGATATTTTTTATAGGTAATAATGAGTAAAAGTTTGAATATAGCACATCTAATGAGTAATGAATATGAGGAAGGTGTTGATGCCTTTTTTGATTTTTCTAAATGAAATTTTCCATGAAGTGGAATTTTTTTTCTGTACATGCCTGAAATGTTTGTAAATGAAGAAGTTGAAAAGTAGAGAGATCAAAGATCATATGATTTTTCATGGTTTTAATCCAAGTTACAGCCCTTGGATTTGGCATGGTGAAACAAGACAGATTGTCAGATCTACTGATAATGATGATTTGCAAGATGGTAACTTTAATGGAATTGAGAAAATGGTATGTGATATTGCAGCAGAGAAAATTGAGATAGAACCTACAGTTGCACGTCTATATGGTGATGCTGAAAAACCATTGTATCCTAGTTTTAAAAATTTTATAGTTTTGTCGGTGGTGTTAAGATTGATTAAACAGAAGGTGAAACACGGATGGAGTGACAAAAGTTTTATAGATCTGCTACAATTATTGAAATATATTCTTCCAAAAGGCAATGATCTTCTAGATTCACATTATAAGGCCAAGAAAATATTATGCCCAATGGGATTGGAATACAAAAAAAATACATGCCTGTCCGAATGACTATATGATATATAGTAAGATATATGATTTTTTAGAGTGTCTTAAATATGAGACATCATGGTATAAGTTGAAAGAAAAATAACAGGAAAATGTAGTGATTACAAAGATCCCTTCCAAGTTATTTTGGTGTCTTCCTATAAATCATCATTTGAAATTTTTATTTTCTAATTCATGTGATACAAAAAGGATAAGATTCCATGATGATGATAGGATATATGATGAAAAAATACATCATCCAGCTGATTGTCCACAAAGGAAGAAAATTGACAAGTAGTATCCTACATTCGTTAATGAAATTAGAAAACTCAGACTATGGTTGTGCATAGATGGAATGAATCCATACCAAACCCTCAGTAGCACACACACTTCATGACCTATTTTATAGGTAATTTACAACCTCTCTCTTGAAGTTTGTTTGAAGTGAAAATATTTCATGTTGAGTATAATGATATCTGGTCCGAAGAAACCCAGAAATGAAATTGATGTTTTCTTGTCACCATTTATTGATGATTTGAAACTTTTATAGGAGGATAATATTAGGGTGTATGATTCTTATAAAATGGAATATTTTAAAATGCATGTAGTTATTATGTTCACTATAAATGACTTCCCAACATATGGAAATTTTCTTGGATAAAGTATTAAGGGGTGTAGAGTGTGTCCAATTTGTGAAAAAAAGACTTCATATTGTCAATTTCATCATGGGAGGAAAGTAGTGTACATGGGTTAGAAAATGTTTTTACCTATGGATAACTCTTATAGAATAGTAAAAAAGGCATTCAATGTCTCACAAGAATTTGATATTGCTCCAAAACCTTTATCCGGTAATGTGTATTTTGAGAGGGTGGAAAACCTTGATGTGACATTTGGAAAGACACAAAAATTTGGTAATGATTGATATATTTGGAAGAAAAGTTCAATATTTTTTGAGCTACCATATTGGAGATATCATGAAGTGAAACTTAATATTGATGTCATGCACGTGGAGAAGATCATCTATGACAGTTTGATTGGAAAATTGTTAGATATTAAAGGAATGACAAAAGATAGGTTGAGTGCAAGATTAGACTTACTATCAATGGGAATATGTTTGGAGTTAGCTCCAAACCTAATGGAAGATGAAAATTTCTTCCCCCAGGCTTGTCATACATTATACAAGAGGGATAAAACCATATTTTTTTAGTGTATTCATGATATAAAAGTTCCTAAAGGTTATTCTTAAAATGTAATTTTTTTGTCTCTTTTAAGGATTTATAGTTGATAGGTATGGAATATCATTATTGTCACATAATGATGTAATAACTTCTACTAGTTGCATTGCATGAAATATTTCCCATCCATTTCAGAAAGACTATATTGAAGTTGTGTTATTTTTTAAATTCAATTTGTAATAAGGTGATTGATGTGAATGATTTGAACATTTTGGAAAAGGATGAAATTTATATACTTTTTCAATTGGAAATTTATTTTCCTCCATATTTTTATGATATAATGGTGAATTTAATGTTTCATATGGTTTGAGAAATAATACTTTATGGACCTGTATATCTTCGTTGGATGTATCCATTGTAAAGGTATATGAAAATATTAAAGGGGTATATTAAGAATCCATATCGACCTGAAGCCTCCATTATTGAAATGTATATTTCTAAGGAGGTTATGGAGTTTTGTATAAGCTACATGGTTGTGGTAGAGCACATAGGTTTTCCTCTATCTCCCCATGAATGAGTTAATAATGAGGGAAAGGGGATTCAAGGATTGAAAGTCAAATCATTATTAGCTGAATATATGAAGAAGTTATAATTATATATCTAGAATAATATATATTTTTCTCAACCGTATATCACATTTCATATTAATGAGTTGAATAAATTTCATCCAAAGAAGAATGAAATGTGGATTTTGAATGGGAACAACAAAACATTTTTGTCATTGTTTAAATATTCCTTGCCTGGTAGATCAGATGTATGAGAGACATTAAGATGGTTAGTGGGTAGTCCATGTTTAAATGTGATTACAAAGTCTAGTTATGAAATTAATGGCTATACATTTAATACAAAATCTCAGGACAAAGGAATTGCAGTTCTGAATAATGGTGTATTGGTGTTTGTAGAAGCAATGAATTTTTCAAGTTATAAAGACAAAACCTAATTTTTGAGTAAACTGCATATTATGGAGTCATTGAAGAAATATGGGAGGTTGATTAATTTGAAATTAAAGTTCTTATTTTTAACTTAAAATGGTTTATCGGTCACAATAATGTCAGACATGATTAATTTTGAATGACAGTTGTTAATATGAATAGATTGGAAGACACAACAGATTCTTTTACAAGGAAACACATGAAAAACTGATGTTTAATGTATTTTATCAATCAGATATGTAGTGTTCTATTGTTTTACAAGAGAAAAACAACATGTTGGTGAGGTTCAACTTGATTATGATGCCGATTTATGTGATATCCCTACTTCCATGAAATATTAGCAGACCATAATGATGTGCATGTTGAAGAAATGGTTTGTGCCATAATGAATGATCATGAAAAAAGAATTTGGGAAAAAAATCCATTTGTATATTCATAATATTACATGTAACATATGTTTATTTCTTTTCTACATTTATTATTTTCAAAAAATGTTAGATATTGTAATTTTTTCTTTTATTAAAAGTATATTAAAACAAATAAGTAGAAGTTTTTGTTTATTTTAATTTTCTTTAGTTTAGTTTATCATGTTTACCATTATGTAAATTATATATCTATTATTTTTATTGAATGAAAATTACATTACAGCGTTTACCAAGTCTACCATGTTTACCATGTTTACCATGTTTACCATGTTTACCATGTTTACCATAGTTTACCATGTTTACCATATTTTACCATAGTTTACCATGTTTACCATTGTTTACCATTGTTTACCTTTATGTAACTTATATATTTATTGGTTTTTTGAATGACAATTACACTACCATGTTTACCATGTTTACCATTTTATCCAAGTTTACTATTATGTAACTTAGTTCAATTTTCCATTTTCTATTTACATTAGTATTATAGTATTTGAATTTGTAGATTTGTAAACTAATGTATATTTTTTTATTTGAAAGATAATGAATGGTCAATCAGTTGATCAACCACAAGATTCTAGAGATGAGCATAATGATCATACCTTTGGGGAGGAACATTCACATGCTCCTCTTGATGTTCCCTAATCATCCTCATGTGCTCCCGTAACGACAAATTATAGTTCATGAGTTGGTAAACGTGGGTGCACACATTTACAGAAATTAACACATGCCTATACACTGGACTATAGGATACTCATTGATTTTTATGAGAATGATATTCCTAGAGGTCCAAATGAAAATGGTTTTAAGAGTTTTGTATCAACTCAAGGTAAGAGAAAATTAAGCATTTTGTATGATGATTGGATAATTTTGGACAAAGCGATAATATCTCGTTTTGGGAGATGACTTTGGAAATAACTTTTTCTTTGGTTTTCCTATTATTTAAATGTTTCTAGTATAATATTTTTCACCTCTTCTTTATCCGATGACATTTGATATTCTTGACATTAGAGGAGTGAAGATGAAATTCTTATCGATGGCTGCTAAGAGATGGAGGGATTTAAAATCTACCCTCAAACCTGATTTCGTTTTTGGTCATAGGATTCAGGACAATCCATTTCATATATATTCTTTTATAGATTAAGACACATGGAAATATTTTGTTTAATGTAGAAGAAAAGATTTATTTTTTGTAAGGTAAATTTAAATTTTATAATATTTCTTATATAAATAATCTTATTAATGTTTTGTTAATGATTTCTTATTCTTAATTTACAGAAAACAAGGACATATCATTAGGAGATCTAATCTATAAATGTATACCCTCACAGTTTATCTCAGAAAGGGTATACATTATTGGAAGAACAAATGATGGTGGAAAATTATAAAAACATAGAGCTGAGTTTTCAAGCTCTGGAGAGGGTTCCCCTCTATCCCCTCCATCTAGACATGAAAAATGGAAGAGAGCTCAGATGGGAAAAAGGGACAATATCTTTCGGAATATTTGAGAATCGTAGCTAAGAGGATTGTAAGATATTTATTTTATTTATTTAGTTTAACTATATTCAATATATAATTTGAATCCTTATAGAAATATTCAATTAATTAATACATGATTCTCTTAAGGAGAATAGCTCAAAGGGGGTATTTACAGCTTCTGGGAGGCATGATATTTTATCAGCATAGTTGGGAAACCCTGAACATCCTGATCGTGTATGAGGATATCCGTTGGGTGTATCGGTAAGAAAAGTATTTCCACATTCTTAAACTTATTCCATTAAGGGTGTTTATAAAAAAATAGAATCCTTGGAGGCTGAATTTCATAATATTAATGCAACGATGGAGTAAAATATTAGAACATCGGTATAGTCTATGTTTATAGACATATAAATAAAATTTCAGACTGCAGCTCCCACTCCTCCACCTCCCCCTGAAGACCCCATTATTTATCCTCCACCTCTGCCAGTAGCTCCCACTCCCCCAACTCATCCTACGGACCCCATTTTTTCCTACTCCTCCATCGTAGTTTCCAACTTATTGTGAGTTGTATGTTGATGATCCACAACATCATATATTTACATATGGGTTTGTATACTGTATACGAGATATAGTTCATCATCAACACACTGAGTTAAAGCATCATAGAGTCACTATACAGGATATTATAGATAGATCAACTTGAGTAATATTACCTATAGATGAGTTCATGATAGTTGGACATAGTATCAACCATTTTTTAATTTGGACATCCATAATTCTATGACTCATTACCATAGAGGTATGTATGTTATATCTTCTATTTTATTTTTCTTATTAAATTTGTTTTAACATTTTAAAACTAATATATTTTTATATATACTTTTATAGGAATACTTAAAAGATAAAGAAATATTGTATAGACAATGATAAAGACAAATGGATATGACATCGGATACAGATTCTAGTAGTCTTGACAGATTGTCAAGATATTCAAATTTTTTGGTGGATCATTTTGAGTTTCTAATAGAAACTCAAGTTTGTGGATGTGAAATAAATGTGAGGATTATAGAAAATGAAACCATGGATCTTGTTACTAGAGGAAAGTTGGGCATCAACGCGGTGATTTTTTTCATGTAAGTGCTAACACCTTTTCCATACGTTATATTTATTAAAAATGTAAACTTATGTCTGTTTTGTATTAGGTATGTTTATAAAATGTGTGAGAAGAATGATCGGACAAATGTATATGGATTCATGGACCTGGATTTTATTTCCCCTGAAGCACATGCATTGGATGAGGAACAAAGAATGATTTATATTACTAAAATATTTGAATAGAATTTAATCACATAGTGCTGGATGTTTTCTTTTTGTTTGGAGGTATAAAACATATATCTGGAAAATATTTCATTATATTTTAACATAAAAAACCACTAACCTTAAATTTTATTTTATGAGTGATCATTGGATGTTAGGAATTTTTTCCCAAGGGAGAAAACACTATTGGATATGCTCTGTCCATGGTGATATGCAAGAAAGTTTTAAGAATATATTGGAAAAGTATGTTTTAATTTCATAATAGTTGTATATTTTATAATGAATTTTAAATTTACCCCATTATTTTTATTTTCTAATAGGGGATGAGTATAATTTTGAAAAAACACAATGAAAAGGAGTTCCAAGATCAAATATGTTAAAGTAAAGGTAAATATCCATTTGTAATTTTTACTTTTTTATGTATTATATAAAAATAATATTTTGAAATTAAGCTCAATTAAATTGAATTATCATGAATAATAAGGCATCGTTGAATGTGGATACTATATGTTAAGATTTATGTATGAATTAATTACAAGTGGAATACTTGTGAACTTTGACCAGTAAAGATTCATTTTTAATCTTTTCCATAATATTTCATATCGTTTATTAATTATACATGTTAACTACTATCCTTTTAATTTGTAGCTATTTGATGACCCCCAACACTATAGTGCTCAAGAGGTCAAACACTTACAAGTGAAATGGTCAAATTATTTTATAGTTTTTATTGAATTTTAGTTTGTTTTTAGTGTAAAATGTAATTTTTAATATTGTCATTATAATTGTTTATTTGGTAGTGGTTTAGGTTGGATTTAGGTTTTTTTAGTTAATATTATTTGTTTTAAATGTTATATATGTGAATTTTTAATTTTTCTATAATTCTTGTTTTGTTCTAGTTTTGATGGTTTTTCTGGTATGGGTTCTGGTCTTGGGGGGGGGGGGGTCTAGGGTGGGGGATGTCTAGTGGGGTGGGGGGTTTCTAGGGGCGTGGGAGGGCTGTCTAGTGGGGTGGGGTTGTCTAGGGATTCCAGGGTGGTGGGAGGGTGTCCAGGAGGGTGGGAGGATTTTCTAAGGAGTGGGAGGCTGTGGAGGGGGGGGGGGGGCTGTCTAGGGGTGTGGGGGGTGTCTAGTGAGGTTGGAGGGGGGGGGGGTTCTAAGTGTGTGGGAGGTCTGTCTAGTGAGGTGGGGGGGGGGGTGTCCATGGTGTCCATGGGGGTGGGAGGGTGTCTAGAAGGGTGGGAGGGCCGTCTAGGGGGTGGGGGAAATCTAGGAGGGTGGGGGCTATCCGGGCGGTGTCCTGGGGTGTGTGGGGGTGTTCTGTGGGGGGGGGGGGGTCATGGGTGTGTGTGTGTGGGGGGGGGGGGGGCTCTCCAGTGGGGTGGGGGAGTCTTGGGTGTCCATGAGGATGAGAGGGTGTCCATGATGGTGGGAGGGCTATCCAGGGGAGTGGGGGCTGACCAGGAGGGTGGGGGTGGGGGGGAAGGGGTGACCAGTGGGTATCCAGGGGTGTGTGTGAAGGGGGGGGGGTCTAGGTTTGTGGTAAGGATGTCCGGTGGGGTGGGGGGGGGGGGGGGGGGTTCCAGGGTGTCGATGGGGGTTAGAGTGTGTCTAGGAGGATGGGAGGGCTGTCCAGGGGGTGGGGGTTGTCCAAGAGGGTGGGGGAGTCCAGGGGGTGTCCAGGGGTGTGTGTGTGTGGGGGGGGGGGGGTGTCTAGTGGGGGGGGGTGTCCATTGTTTCCATGGGGCTGAAAGGGTGTCCAAGTGGGTGGGAGGGATGTCCAGGGGAGTGGGGACTATCTAGGGGGGTTGTCTAGCGGTTTGTGTGTGAGTGGGGGGGGGGGGGGGTTTCAGGGGTGTGGGAGGGTGGTCTAGTGGGGTGGGGTTGGTGGTTTCCATGGGGGTGGGAGGGTGTACAGGAGGGTGGGAGGGTAGTATAGGTGGTTGTGGGGGGGGGGGGTGTCTAGTAGGGTGGGGGTTCCTAGGTTTGTGGGAAAGATATCTAGTGGTGGGGGGGTGTCCGTGGGGGTGGGAGGGTGTCCAGGAGTGTGGGAGGGCTGTCTAGGGGAGATGGGGTCTATTCAGCATGGTGGGGGGTTTCCAGGGGTGGGTGGGGGGGGGGGGTCTAGTAGGGTGGCTATTTCTAGGGGTGTGGGAGGAATGTACAGTGGGGTGGGGGTCCCTGGGGGTGGGAGGGTGTCCAAGAGGGTGGTAGGGATGTCTAGGGGAGTGGGGGCTTTCCAGGATGGTGGGGGCTATCCAGGGGGTGTCTAGGGGTGTGGGGTGTGTCCATGGTTTGGGGGATCTTAGGGGTGTGGGATGGCTGTCCAATGTGGTGGGGGGGTGTCTGTGGGGGTGGGAGGGTTTCCAGGAGGTTGAGAGAGATGTCCAGGGGTGGAGGTTATCTAGGAGGGTGGGGGGATGTCCAAGGGTGGGGGGTGTCCAGTGGGGTGGGGTGGGGGGTCTGGGGAGTGGGAGGGTTGTCTAGTGGGGTGTGGGGGGTTTTGGTTTGGTTCGGGACATGTTTTGGTATTTTTCAGGCCTTCTTTGGTAGGGCATAGATATGGTTGAATGGTTTTATTAAAAAAAATTGGTTTTTATGTCATTTATTTTATAACTGATGTAAAAAATGCATGGGAATGGGTTTTAGCGTCGATTATTTGAAAACCAACGTAACAAATGCATGGGAATGAGTTTTTACATTGGTTATTTCATAACGGATGTAATAAATGGAATGGAATAGTTTTTTAAATAGGTTATTTTATAACCGACAAAGTATATAATTTTTCATGTTAGTTATTATTTAACCGACGTGAAAAAACACTTGGAAGATTATTTTATAATGTTAGTTATGAAAATAACTCATGTGATAAATGCTTCAGAGGCAGAGTTTATGACGTCAGTTATTATATAACCGACATGAAAAAGCATATACCACATCAGTTTTTTTTTAAAACTGATGTAATAAATCATGACTCCAATGAATTTTCCATGTTGTTTTATGAGGAACCAAAGTGAAAACCCCATTGGAATTTTGTTTTTTTACATCGGTATAAAAATAACGTAATTAAAAAACAATGTTTATAACGTCTCCTATAATAACATCGGCCAAAAGACCGTGTAAAAAATAAAACATTACCACTGTAAAAAATGGTTTTTTTCACTAGTGTGAATATGTTTTGGATTGAAAAAAATCAAAAACATTAATTCCAATGATCAAAATATTTCATAGCTTATGGATTTTACAATTCATTATACCCATGTTTAGAAAAAAACTCAATTAGTCAGTAGCTAATAACATATATAATCATTCAATAGACATGATCAAAACAATATTTATCAGGAAAAATAATTCCTTGTAATAAATATAATGTTCAATCAATATTTTGTCAAATATCATAACTATATTACTATCTTTACACAACCTATTCTAGTTTAGTGTTTCAAATATGAAATAGAAACATAGAAAATAATAGCCTTAGGCATCCACGCTATATATAAAATCAGATAAAATAATACAATCAACGAAATAACAATCATAAACAAACCACAACACCCTTTAAAAACCTTTTAATTAATAAATTTTAGATTGTTATCTTCATTAGGTAAACCTCTAAAATTTTCACATTAAAAGTAAAACATACTAATCCCACACTTGCAGATGAATAAGAGAAAATTCACAAATTGACTACCGCGATTTTAAGGTTCAATGAACTCTTCACAAAGATAGAGGAAAAAATAATTAACCACTGGAAAATATGATATAAACGAGCCAAAACCACATAATAAGAAAAAATCATCAACTATGTTTGAACAAAAACAAAAAATTTAGAAAACCTCACTAATATAATATCCATGAAGATATTAAATATAAAAGAACAAAGGGAAGAAGTGGAATACCCTAGATAGAGAGGGAAAAATCCCTACATGATAAGTAGTTTAAATATATTAGGGAGTGAATAACTCAAAAAATTGAACATAAGGATAACTTCATAAGTGGAATTATATATAAGGTTATTAGAAATATATGTATGATATATTCCAATTTCCTCTGCCACCACACCCTTCAAAAAAAGTCTTTCGACACTCCCTGTGTTACATAGATAAATCCATTACACACCACACAATATGAAACCTATGTTTTACTCAACAAATACACTAATCACAAAAACAACTATCCACTATACAAATATAGATTCAAAATAGCTTCCACCAAGGGGAACACCATGGGAATTTCAGAGCCTAGATGGACCAAGCATTACCCTATACATCTTGACCAGCTTCAAAGTCTATTCCAACACACCCAAGACAAGGAAAATATAAAATGAAGGGAATGGGGAAAACATGTCCCTTACATCATATACCTCTCAAATGATTCCCCTCCCTAATAAATAAAATTAAAAATGGTAATGAAGAAATACATGATAAATAATGACCCCATGAGATGCCTCTCATGGATTATGTTATAATAAGAACACCACTAACAAATCTATAGAAAAGGTCATATAATTAAAATATCTCAATAATATCATAAATCAGAAAGGTCATTAATATCATCTCATTAAAATAAAATCTTAACACACCAAAATGTTAAAGGGTTAAAATTGTAAATGATATGACTCATGTGAACAAGGTGAACCATTATTTTTGGAAACATACCTGATTATAACTCCATAGTTAAGTGTTCATGGACTAGAGTAGTGACCATGATGGGTGTCCTTATGAGAAGATACATAAGGTGTATTCGAGTGAGGAGAGAGTACACTAGAGAGAACATGTTTTGGCCCATGGGGATAGTCATTAGTCTATTGACCCATTCAGGCATGTGAGTGGGTCCCAAGGAGGAAACCACATGTCTGTGGGGAAACTAGTGGTACCTGGAAGGACAGAACCCAATGACTATGTTAAGGAAGGGTGTATATGCTGTTAGTGAAGCCCTATTATTACTTTGGTATTAGATAATAAACCAATCCTTAAGTACGGTTGTGCTACCTGGGATAAGTTGTAGGGTTCACAATGAGGATGTTGTTCTCAAAAGGGTGTGTGGAGGAGAGGGGGGGGGGGGTGAATGTAATAATCCAAAATTCTAAATGGTTTAAAGGGTAAATTATATGACTCATTACAACATTTTGCACCTTTATTTTCACAATTCTACCTATTTATAACTCCACAATTAATTGTGTTTGGCCTAGAGTAGTGATCAGGATGGGTGACCTTCTATGAAGTTTCCCAGGGTATGTGCAGGTGAGTACTAAGAACACTAGAAAAAAATTGTGTTTCCTATCAGTAAAATAATTAGTCTTATGACACATTTGAGCATATGGGTGGGTCCTAGGGGGGACCTTATATCTATAGGGAAACTAGTGGTGCATGGCGAGCCAGTACCTGAAGACCATGTTAAGGTGGGGTGTCTGTGATATAAGTAGGGACCCAATGTTACAAAAATGTCAACCAAATAAATACAATGAATATTTTCCTATGATTCATGTTTCCATGTATTCTCTTCAAATACACCATGCTACCACTTGACATGTACCAATGTAATCAAATTCCAATGTATCATCTTCTCCCTGTAGTCCTAAATCTCAATCGAAAATTCCTAAAATTAAAATCATATATAACTTCAAAATATACCAATTAAATGAAACATTAATAATCATGAATATATAGAAAAATATATGATAGGTAGAATACATCGTGGATTTGATTCATCTACAGAGGGAGTAACACTGATATAAAATTACAGAAACATGATCCAACACCTTGAAAGTATAAAAAATCCAAGGTAGAGATGACTCCCATGACCAATTCATCACTTCCTATGATATGTAGACACAATTAATAACAAATTATCTCCAATATTAAACTTCATAGGCTACCTCCTATGATGAACATATAACTTTAAATGATCTTTATATTCTCTAATATGATCTAGAATCACTAGAATCTTATCTTTTATGATCTATACAAATTGTGGTTTGAGAATAACCGACCCTCTGTCCTTAGTTCAAAAAAGGGATCTAAAATCCCAGACATAAAATTATTTGAATAGGGCCATACTGATGTTAGAATGATAATTTCTATTAAAATAAAACTCCACCAAGGGTAAGTCCCTTACCCATGATCCTCCAAAATCCCGGACATGTACATGAAACATTCTTCAAAATCATGAATAATCCACTTTGTCATCCAATTATTCTATTGATGAAAATATTTTCCAATGAATAACTACAATCTAAAATCACATTATAGGCACCTCCACACTCAAGATGTAAAATAGTGGTAATGATTAAATATTATCATCTTTATAACCCCATTAAGCATCATAACCTCCTACAGATAACACATTGATAAAAAATACACTACAATCAAATCCTTAATTGAAAATAAGTGATATTAATTCATATAATGATCCAAGATCACCCAAATAAATAGTATCCACTCTGATATTGAGGTAGAACAATGAAGTAGTCTATCAAGATGTTTACCTACGTCTACTACGGAACATTGGGAGATTGAAGGTACCCACTGGAAACATGATTCTCAACCTTTACCTTATGATAGATGATACACCAAGACAAAAAATCAACAACATATCTATTTATACTAGAATACCAAAACCAAACTATCATGTAATGATACACTATAGAAATACATAGATGTATATCTAATGGAAAACCATAGAACTCATAAATAGCCACCTAACTCATAATAAAATGAATGAAGAACCTTCCTGTAAAAAATACTCAATGTTGATCATACCAAAACCACTACTTAGGGGAATCACTAAAAATAATAAAATCCATAAAAACATTCATCTCGAAATCCCCCCATTTGGTATTCATCCACATAATGAATCACGGATGATTGCAGGGTCATCTGGTAAGACACCCTCTACCATCCACCTCTCCCATAACAAGGTGTATCACTACAAGCTCCTATATCACTCTTAGAACATCTCCAGACTCATGAATAACATCACGGAAGAAAATCATACTTAACTCATAAATAACAATATTACATTTTCATTGTGTATAGAAAATATCAATTCCACATTCCTATAATAATTTCATCTAATATCATCAATTCAAGTTTAAATCATTCCATGAGAATGAATAAGTCAAAATTTTATGATCCCTTAAGACTAAAAATTAATCACTAATAAGATAATGTCAACACAAGTACAAGGGAAATATGATTGTGTAGATGTTGAGACTATGGGTATATTTTTCAGGCTCATGAACCCATAAATTTGAATACATATTGGAAATAAATTCCCTAAATTACATCAAAACAAAACAAAAAACACATTGTAAAAAATTGAAATATACATGGAATATAAATAATTCCAATGGAAAACAAAGAACATGTGAACTAACCAGATTCTCCATTAAATACTAAAAATAATTCAAAAATTTGTTGGTCCATAAAAAATTATGAACCTTCATGGTCAACGATGTCAGAGGTTCCATAATATGAGATAATTTAGTAAAGAACCCTCTATAATAGCATATGAGACCATGAAAACTTCATATATATACTTATATTTAAGGCATACCCAAGAAATAACATCCTAGAGATTTAAAGTATCCAAATCTTCTCAATAGCGAGATTTAATATTTCGTAATAGATATACCTCATGGGTCTAAAAATTAAACCTTTACTACTCCCAAATAGATGATGACACTGATTGACCTCTGGAATCACACATTAATACTCTAAATTCTCTTCCTCAAACATAAAATAGAAAAAGATATAGTTAATGAACACTACTAGGTTCATGTCAATAAACTCATGGGACACAAGGTTCATTATTCCTATGGACATGGGCAATGAATTTGTGATGGTGAAAAACATTACCTTTGAATAATAATATCCATAAAAACATCTAAAGTTAGTATTTAGAATATTTTGATACTTTACCAATATATTATGATATCTTGAATGAAAATAAATCTTTGATAATTATCCATATTCCTTTATTTGATCAAATATTTTGTCAATTCTTAGAAGAGGGTAGTGATTTCCACTATCACTTAATTAATGTATTGATAATCAATACATATACATAGATGAACATATGCCTTCTTCCAAAAAATTATTATATCACTCAATGTTGATACACTAAGATGAATAAATCCTCTGTACAAAGATCAATAATCTAAATTTGTAGCTGTTACTACTCTTAAGGATCCATATTATATAGAGACATTGATATCGAAGAGAGACCAAACTGTTACTTTATCCAGAAATCAATATCACATCAAGGGGTAATATAACAACCTCTTTATGAATGAAATCATGGAACTATTCAACAACCATAAGAAATACCACCAACTAAAACTTTGATAAACTCATCATAATAATCACCATCATAAAAGATAACTATTTGAATCACCTCTGATCCATTAAAGGGTATTACTCACAAAATGAACATCATGATCATTGTTATCTTCAAAGAATATAATTCATATCTGAAAGAAATAAATAAAACCCCAAACAAAATACATCAAGTATATATTGATGATGATGTTATATGATTATATCTCCATACATTAGAGATACACTAAAGCATGATTTTGACATAACATAATCTCACAATCAACAACTTACATCACACATGATAACTCAACGTCTTACTAGAATAGTCAATGCCAAGATCACTAAAATCCTCTCTATCTCAATTCCTAAAAAATAGAACAGGAAAAGTGAAATGAATGTGTTTATAAATCTTGAATCAAACCAAAAACATACCCAAGTATAATTTAAAAAAATAATACCTCACAAAATGTCTGGATTATTTAGAACCACAAAATCTATGGCATGTATCTTACCGTGTCATTCTCCATGACAAATTTGTCCTTGATGACGGACACTTACATAACTAAACTATGTTATCTACTCCTAAGGAATAATTTAATCACAATTATGTACTCTTACTACCATATATCAATTTTTCTAATCATATTATAGAGAAAATTACTACTACTACTACTATAACCATTAAGGTTACTACCATGTTGACTGAATCTGATGCAGGTTACCAACTCTACACTAAATATAGAGGAAGTTCAAACACTCAATCATCTGATGGACTTCAACTATACATGAATGTCAAAAAATATACAATACCATAATAGGGGTTCAATAATTTCGATCCCCAATGAAATGAAATAAAGAGGGATGTAATAGAATCCCTTCTATCTAAAACTTTAACTAACATGATATTTAGAACCTTTGGTTTTAAGTTTTCACTATGGAGAGTCCTAGTGAATCCCCTCCAGTGTTGATCTATCCCAATCCAATATTCTCTCTATAACTAATGACTTCAACAAAACATTATGATACATCAAAAATATAAATGAGGTGACATGGCACTACTTCTTGGGATGTAACACCTCCTTCAAATGCATCACTCCAGCCTCCTCATCAAGTAAAAGGCCTGAAGCATTGTAAAGGTAGTTATTATAAATAATACTAAATTACCAGAACCTAGAACACCCATTTCTGAGAGTAAAAATCTTATATCAATAAGGGGATTTCACCATCAAAGAAATGACTTCATCCTGAAATTAATCATAGAACTTACCCCATGTAGCTATTAACACCTCAAAATCCCCAAGGAATAAAAATAACCCCTTCTGACCCACTCATAACAACATGATAACATACAATGGAACCCCATACTCCTCAAAATTATGTGTTAGACTAAAATAAATCTACACCTCCACTAACAAAAAATCAATATAATGATCTGAAATGGATCCCTCATACTTATACAGGATCTATAATTGAGACAATCAAAGTGTATTCAACCAAGAATCAAATTTGTTTTCATTAACTTTGTAGAAATATACTAGAACATCCTATTGGACATCATCAACACAAAACCAATACAGAATTCGACCTAGATCTATATCATGAGAAAAAAATTAAGTAATATGAAACCTATAATATGAAATATTTACGATTAATTAGTTATGGTTCATCATAATTTTTATTTTTTACCCAATTAAAAAATAAAAACATGTAATTATGTATGATCCGTACCTAGGTATATACCACACAAGAAACATAACATAAACGAGAATGTTTAGTAAAATTTAGGACCTAACATCCGATCAAAGAATCCCTTAAAATCTAATATCCTTTTGAGTCTACCTTTCTTATATCATATACTAAGTTTAACTGATATTGTTTCCCAACTAACCCATTCATTCCACACTAGTGCTAGTACACAAACTCAATCCTAAATTTAAACTAAAATCTCTAACACTACTTTGATAAGATATGTTTTTTTATATTAATTGATATATTTTATCTATATTGAGGTTTATTTATTTATTTAATTAAATTTGTATTTTGATATTGAATTTAAAACTCATTAAAAATTATTTTTCATTCCCTTTTAATATCACTTGAGTTTGTTTTATTATAACAATTTATATGATATAAATTTTTAATTTAAATATAATTGAATGTTTATAATATAATTAGGATACATGTATTCATTTAGAACATGCTATAAAAATATCAATTTTAAAGGGTTAAAAATGGATATGGATTGAATGATTGAATTGATTCAATAGATTGGAACCTATAACACTATTTAGGTTGAAACGTTTTTATTAGTACATTGAAGGGGATACAATTTATTGATATGTTAAAGGATTTGGTTTATATAATTTCATTAAAATATATGGATATATGTTTTTCATCATAACATAGAATGAATGGAGGCTCAACATGGAGTAAATTTTGAAGGAATTATTTAGAAATCACCGTTGATGAATTTATAGTATCTAGTCTACAACCACTCCATTTAATTGATATTTTTACAATTGGGGAGGGATTTTCATGGATTAATGAGGGTGTGGATGAAGAGAGTGGTATAATTAAACTATATAACTATTTTTATGGAGATATGTATATGGAAACGATATATTTAAAGAAGGTTATTCTCTTGTTGTTCTTTGTCTTGTTTGTTTATTTTTGTTCTTGCAATATCACATTATCTTCAAAAATATTATTTGTTCATATCTTTTCAATTTTAAAAAATATAGAAAATAAAATCTCAATTAGGATTTGAATAATTATGGTTTCTATTATTATCTTTTACCATGACCCAAATAAATATTTCTCAACATATAATTCATTTGAAGACACCACACTCTATCTTGATCCCCTTCTACCGGTACCCCTGTAAGGCTTGATCTAAATATGGTAATAACCCCAGAAGACCCCCTCTATTAGGTCATGGGATGGATAGTATCATTTAGGGTGTAAAATACATACATATGAGAGTAATTTACCTCAATATATCCTAGTAAATGATAAAATTCCCACCAATAAACTCTATGATATAAATAAATTTCCATCTATGGTGTATAAAATATCATAAAAGTGGAAACAAATAAAATACCTTGAACCATTCCAAGGAAGTGATCATGAACTCTAAACAACCATAAAAAATATCTTCGATCAACTAATTACAAACTCAAACACGAACACACTTTCAAAAACTAGAAAAAAGATTTATATATATAGGGGTCATCATATAGTTATACTAAGTAGGATCCTCCCGGAAAACCACATATGAAAATGTAAAAGAATCATACTAAAGTCCTAGTGAATAAACAAATAAATTCAATTTCTTAATAAAATTAGGTGAAGTATATCCCAACCTAGCCAATTCTTTCCAACAAAATAATGAATAGAATTAAAAAACATAATAACAATGGAATATATAGAAGAAAGGTACCCTACATCAACTTTCCTAATAAACTAGTCTCCCTTCGCCACAACATATTATTTCCTAGTTCTCCCATCCCCTCTAAAATTCATAATGAACTCCGTACAACACATTATATTCATATTATCATCATATATTCATAGTCATATAGTAAATCCAAGATCAATCGCAACCCTATGTAAATATAAAAAATACCTTAACCAATTACATCTTATGCATTATTTCAGATGCAATACAAGTATATGCTATAACCAAAAACCACCTCCACCCACATATACAAGTATTTAATAACTATAATCCATTACTACCTATATTTTAATACATACCATGCTATTTTGGGGGAGATAGTAATTTATGTGCTATAGTTAGTCATCTGAATCCTCATTAATATGGATGTTGGAAAGATGCCTAAAACCTGCGGCCAATTTGGGCATTTATTTGACAATTGATTCAATTGGAAGAGAATAAAAAATAATACAATATAATTATATTACAACACATAACCATTTTAAGAGAAACTAATCTACCTTATACTTCATATATAACAAATATCCCACCTGACAACCTATCTTCCGTGACTATGACTTAAAATCTAATACTCATATTTAATTAGAAGCATCAAATTTCATCATAAATCATTAAAAGTAGTTACTTTATAAAAAATATTGGTTTTTATTGTTTATATAACCATCAATGCTAATGTGTTTTTATATTAAACATTTTAATTCCATATTTCATAACATGCTCTTCACACATTCACCCCAACCAATCCATGGTTCACATTTAATATATTATAGTTTATTGACACACATTAACATGTGTTCATTTATATCTCATTAAAATTTTATAATTCAGGATATTTTAAGACACAACCAAACCTTTCAAAAGGAAATGAAATTTCTAAAGGAATTAAGCAAACTTCATTAAGAAGAAATATGAATATCATCTAAGTAACCTAGAAAAACAACCAAAAAAGAATCCCAATGTTATCCAACTATATCATCATCATTCCCAAATCCTTTAAACACAATCCATAACATTCCACCATTATTGGCATCGATCCACTTCCACAACCAGGGATGAACAAATCAACCCTCACCAAACAATCCAACTGTACTTAGTCAATTTAAATTCATAGTAAGGGATCTATCATCCTAATGTGTATACATGAAAATAAATAATATTTTTAATATAAACACTCAAGGATAAATGAATTTTATAACTATGAAAGAATAAAATATTTAAGTAAACAAGTCTATAATTGAAAAAACCCGAAACATTAATTCCAACATTCCAAATATTTATTAATATCTAGATTATCTAATTCATTATGCATATGTTCTGTTAAAAAAGATACTAAATTATTCAGTAACTAATTATAGCTCAAATCATTCAAAATAAATTTTTAAATAATTACTTTATCAATATTACCAATTCCAAGTAAAAAATAGAAGGTTTAGTGAAAATTTCAATCCTTATCTTCCTTATATTACCATATTTAAGCCACTTAATCAATTTGAACGTGTCAAATATGAAAGGAAAGAATATAAAATCACATCATCAATATTCAAAACTATCGTGAAAATTATATGATACAATACAATGAAAAAAGAAAAATAATAAGAAAACCACAACAACCTTTCTATATCATTCCATTCATAATTTTTGGATTATTATCTTAATTAGGTCAACCTCAAACATTTAACCATTAAAGGTAAATATTTCCAAAACCAGACTTGTACATGAATACATGAATGTTATGAAATCCCTTATCTCGATATTAATATTAGAAGAACACATCACAAGAATCTAGGAATAAAGTATCAATCCCCAATTAACATGTTGAAAACTACCAAAAAACTGACAACAAAAAAACATAATAAACCATGGTAAAAAAATAAATGAAACTTAGGGAAAACACTATTTTAACCTTTTTGATGAATGAGATTAAGATAAAAAAACTAAATGAGATTCAATGAATACATTGGGTCAATAAAGACAATCCCCATGTGCCAAGAATTTTTAACCCAATGAGAGATGGCCAAAAGGAACTGAAGGGTCTTAATGAGTCATCTAGGGTTTGAAAGAATGATAAAATGTTGAATAATAGGGAACTTATCCCCATATTTATAAAGGAAACACAATGGTATGTCACAAAAACATGTAAACTTAAACTACTAACAATTAACCTTTAGTCAAAACCAAATCTGAAGCCCACTCACGTAAAAATGGTATATCATCTCATATTCTTAGTGATATTTTCAAAAATATCAAAAAGGACTTACCAATTACATGGTGTTTTGTTAACCAAAAAATTTATGCCCCCTCACCATTACTTCCTCCAAGATCTCACCATGTTATTAAGGAATTATCCTTTCCCTTTGCACCCATATTGTATATCTTGAAAATTCATTAACAATACACCACCAAGACCATCAACTCATGAATTTTAACCTCCCCATTCCATAAAAGGGTATTATCTAAGATCTATTCCTAAAAAATGGATACCCCATGGTGTGGTGACATTCATATAGCACAACCGATGATATAGAAAAATAAAGAAATTATCACAAGGGTCACTTCATATAAGAAGTGACATATTGATTTCTTAAATATATATATATGATAAATTTCAATATTCTCGTCACAACACAAACTTCAACATGGGAATTTATCCCCAACATAAGATAGATAAAGAAATTTTGAACACACCATGCCATCTAAAATTTACATACCACTCCAAAGTTACACCATGAAAAAAAACAGGTAACCCTTATGGCCAAGAATCCAAATCAGCTTCCACTGCTATGTGTACCATTACTATTTTGGATCCCGAAGGGAAAAAAATCACCCTACACCTATGTAACACCATGGGAATCCCTCTTAACACCACTAATACTAGTTAAAAGTGAAGCTATGGGTTCTTGGAAAACCCAACCCTTACAAATTTCAACTCAAGGATTAGTTTTAGTGTGATTAAAACCATAGTATTTTTATTAAAAACACATATGTTTTTTAAAACATTATTTTTATTATAAAACCCACTATGTATTATTTTTTAATTTTGTAATTTTTTCAAATAACCTATATTTTATAAAAAATATATATATTTTTTGTCTTTTCAGATGTTGATACTTTACCATCAATTAATTAAATATGAAAATATTTTGATGATATGTTTTTTAGGCTGGGTAGATTTTTTATTCACATATATTTATACGAAACATTAAATAATTAATTGCATTTTCAAATGTAATTTAAATAACATATATAAGAAAATAAGTTGTTTTTTTGTGGATGCAAAACTTTTATAGACATTTTTTTTCTATATGACACTTTTTCATTTATTTATTCACTAAGTTAAAATATAATTTAGTTACAGAGTATGATAATTTAGTTTAGTTATTATCTTTAAACATTTTAATAGTTTTAATTAAAATATTTCTTCTATTTTTTCCTAATTTAATTTTTATGTTATGATATATTATCTTTGAAATTGAAAATTTCATTATGAAATTATCAAAATATTTTATCTTAATTAATGTAATATTTTATATTTTACTATTTCATAGTTTGAGAAACATTTATATTTATTGATTTATTAGTAGTGAGATTCTAACTATACTAGGGATTATTTATCTAAAATATATCTTTCTTATTTCATGAGATACATTCCTACTCATATTTTGAGTATCAAATATTCAAAGATTTTTTATTATTTTAATAATAATTTATGTTATTTTTTTACCAATATAAATTTCACTTTTAAATATTATTAGCTTTTAATTTCAATTAATAAAAAATTTACCACAAATTTATCTCACATAGTAGGTGAGATAATTTTCTTTTACAAATATAACTACTACACACATTTCTCCTTGATACCTATTAACTATAATAACTTTTTCCCAAATATATGAATGATGGTTCATGATAATATCAGTTTGAAATAATTTATGTAATGAATTTACATGAATGTTTATTATTCATGAAAATATTTTATTTATAAATTTGAAAGAGAAAAATTATCTCACCTTATAGATATGATAATTTTTTAACATAAATTTTCATGGTGAATTTTTTCACCAATCTATAGAAATATGTTTTACTTCACTATATGTATTTTTTAAATAATATTGGAAAACATGGTTTCATATTGTTTTCATATTAGTTTTTTCTAAATTAATGTCGTAGTAGAATGTGAAAATGATGTAGTTTTCATATTTGAATAACAATTCTTGAAATAATGAATTATATTTTGAATCATTAAAAAACATAAATATTATAAAATTTATACATGACACAATTATTTTTGAAATTAATATCAAATTTTCAATGATAAAAAATTTATTGATTCTGGTTATAATGATTCTAGGGAGTAATATAAAATGAAATCAATAAAAATGTTCTAGAGGATTTTTTTAATAATAATATTACATAATAATTTATATCACAAGATTGGTAGGATAAATTTAAACTATATATGATAGAATAATTTACTTATACAAAATTAAATATCAAAAATGAAATTTATTTTAGCAATGAAATGTTACAATTTTGAACTTTTATATGAATCAGTATAATGTGATATTACACATCATAACCATTAACTAATATTAATAACACTTGGTTTAAAATTCTTATCAATTATAAAAAATCCACATTTGAAATTAGAAATTAATGGGAAAAAATTATGTAATGACCCAACCCATGTAACCAAATCTAAAGACATGAACTATATCACTATAAGACATTAAACAAATTCCTCAGTAACCAAATAATAAATAAATTTCAAGTGATAATAAAATAATCATTAGGGAATAATTTTCCATCAAAATACAAAAAAACAAAGATATTATATACATGTATATGTAAAATTATTTTTATTAAAATACATTAAAACATATTATTGTAGCAGAATGATTTATGTTTTACAAAACCAATAATAAATTAAAGGCAACATGATGATATAAATTTTATTTTATACCAAAGTAACCAAAATCCTCAATATATATCATTATAATAGACCTAGAGATCACCAATAACAAATAATGATGTCTTTATTTTACTTTAATCATGTCAAAAAAAATCTACATGTCCACCAAGGTGAAAATATAAGGTTTGAGTACAAAATTAATATCATTTACAAAATTTCTCTAATATAAAATTGTGCATGAGAAATCCAAACATGGAAATATAATTCATAGTTCATATAATATTTAAATTAAAATAAATTATTGAAATATTTTTATGAAAACTATTTTTATACCAATACGTAAAGAGTTAAAAATCATTTTAAAATAAGAACCATCCATTAGTTCAAAACCTAAATGTCGACAACCCATAATGTTTTAACTCTATAGTTAAATATAAACATTTTTGAAATAATACATTATTATCCCATCTATATGATCATTCCCATAAGTAGTTTGGTCTGTTTAATATGACCAGATAAATCCCAAAGGATTATTTTGAACAAAACTATAATAAATTAACAATTAAAAGAAACCCATTCATACCAGAAAAAAAACTCTTATTAATTTTTTTTGTAAAATATTATTAGAATAATGAAGGAAATAATTAGGATAATTAATAACATAAAAATTAGTATCTATTAAGAAAAATCATGGATGGTCTAGTTCAATCATATGAATAAAGTCATCACCCACCCATAAACACCCTCTCTAAACCTTCCATAACTCAGGAAAGAATATGAAGTACTGATTATATGACCCTATTCAAAGTATTTTTTCTCAATAAAAAAACTAACCCATGATATTACCAATAAAAATCCATTCAATAAATGGAAATGTAAAGACTTATTTCATAAAAACCCATTTTATGGATGAATTTTATAACCTATACATTTTATAATCATTTCTATGAAAAATATCTTTATAAAACCCCACTTTAAATTTAATTACAAAAATAAATATACCATTACAAAAATAATTTAACGAATCCATCAATAAGAATAATGTAAAGTTATTTTACCAAAACCACTAATTTTTTTAATATCAATATTCATATCCAATTCCTTACTTCCCTCAAAATCACAATTTTCATCAAATAATGATTTGAAACCCATAAATAATTATTCACCTTAAATAACAGATAAATAATTATTATTTAAAAATATTGTAATTGTTTATAAAAAACTATCCTAATATATGAATATATTAGATCCACCAAAATAGATATACATTCCAAGTAATTCTTTGAATCCTTAAACTGATGATATCAACGAGATGAAACAATAATCCCTGTCAACGTGTTTCCTCCATAAATCTTCATTTACAAACCAAATTGAATACAATTCTTTTTAAAGAATTTTATCTTAGCCTATATACATTAGTCATGTATCGTTCCATTTTGACATGAACTTGCATAACTCTATGTTAAAGAGTATAAAAACTCTATTGAGTGGATTCGTTGTTATGTAACATAGAATGACACTCATGAAACTCTCTAGTTTAGAGGTTTAGAATAAGAAGGATTTGAGGTAGAAAATTTGGAAAATTGGCACAAACTATAGGCTAATTTTGCATGGCCCTTGTTTTAATTTAGAATTACACATTCCAAATATCATAAATCTATATTTTAATTCCTTAAACAAAAGGACCTGAAAATTAAGGGTTTTTATGACAAAGGAAATTTTCTAAACTATTTAAATAATTCATATAAAATTTATAGAATATAATATTCTATATACCATAATAATTTGATCAAACTATGACCATTGATCACCATATATAAAAAATTATATCTAAAGGTTATTACCACTAACGTAAATAATATGCATAAAGATAAAATAAAAGAATTTTTTAATAAAATTCCTTATTTATAAACCATTCTATCATTATTTGTCTACAAATCCATCATAACAAGAGAAATATCATTTAAATATGTTGAATTTCACCTTATTACTCATTAAAAATTCATTTTCTCTGTCCAATCTAATTAAATATATATATTATTTCCCATTAAATTTAGTATTAAGTTTATAATAAAATCCACATTGGACAACCATACATCAATATCTCATAAAATATTAATTTATAACAAAATAAAGTCTATGTTTGACATTTGTAATTCCATGGCACACAAAATCAATTCACCCAAATTAATTCCCACAATTTTATCATTCAAATTCCATAATAAAAAAAGGCACCTTGTTGATTCAAAATCAACTGAGTTATTCTCCATAAATTAATTTTCTAACTTCCATTAATAAAAAAAATTATATTATCACCTGACAAAAAAATAAAAACCCCATAATTAAATAATACAATTTAAGCATGGTTCCATGAAAATAATTCATATATAAAAATCCTTAATACATCATCCTCATGAGATTAAACAAAAATGGAATTCGCCATGATATGTCAATAAAATAATACCTCATAATTAAATCATATAATTTAACTATACTATCATATCAATATTTCCATCTTAAAATTCCTTCTATATCACCCTCATATTTAATTAATAAAACATCTTACATTAAACCCATGCCAACTATAATTATAATTTAATAAATAATAAAAATTTATAAAGGATAATTTAATATATCCCATGGTTTTCATACTTCATTAAATGAAATCATGTAATTTTTAACATCCTTTAAATAATTATAAATAATATATATGTCCCATTTATCAGCAACATAAAGAATTTATACCTCCATAATGTTTCTCAATTTACTTAAATATTTATAGCAACTAATATTACATATAATATCCCCAATCCAATGTTTCATCTTGTAAATTACCATGTTTCCATAATAATCAAACTAGAGGAATAAATATTCCTCTTAAAATATTTTTCTCATCGATCCAAAGCGTGCACTAGTATTCCTATAAAATAAATACCAAGTTTAAAATGCATAAATTTCGAATAAATAAAAAGATATGGATCCTTTATATATCCCTCAACCAAGATAGATGAAATAAATTATGAACTACATCAAATCATTGAGATAATTCTAATTGGAATTACACTTCACCAATATATTATATAATATTAAAAGGATTCACATACCTGGTTCTAGAATTCCCTACTTCCAAAGTATTGAGTTCCAAAAAATACTATACACACAAAAAAAAGAAATTATGAACATTGAATTCTAATAGTCATTATAATTTTTCAATATATTAATTTTATAGAATTTCCATTATTTACTTTCATTTCTAAATTAATTTAATTTGAAATTTTTTTTCTAGAACCATGATTAGTTCAAATAGTATTTTTCACTCATATGTACCCAATATAAATGTTATCTACAAGATACTTTATAATAATTATCATCAAATTCAATATATATTGAAGACTAGTGCTACTTATTATAGGAAAATTCCACCTATGGTAAATCATTCTCCAAATATCTAACAATATTGAGCACACATTCTTATAGACCATACTCTAAACACTATATAATCTGTTTAGCCTACCTATCCTTATGTGTATGGTAACGTGTAATAATCATTAATTAAGTACCACAATACTTTTTAAGTCCCTACCATAATTGATATATGAATAAAGGATCTCCCTGAGAGATAACTAAGTGAAGAACTCCATGAAATTTAAGAATATCCTTAATATATATTTTACCATGATCTTTTATACAATTTATCCCATTAATAAGTAAAATTTGTGTTAAATATTTTAAATGATCCAATATAACCTATATAGAATTATGATTCAATAGTTATTTGTGAAAATCCATCAAAATGTATATAAAGACCCAACCAATATAACCCATAGCCAGTGCATTACTTTATTACAATGGAATGATTATAAAAATTAAAAACCCAATGTACTGATAAATTTAACAGTCATGGAGAAATTAGATACATACAAGGATCCCATTTTACATTGGGAAAAGAAAAAAGCATAATATATAACATGAGATAAAAAACTAAATCCATGAAAACTCAGTAAATGATCCCTTCTTCATAACATGTGAAAGGAAAAAAAATGAAAGGGTTGAGATCAAAAGCATAGTAAGGGTTACATATATCATAATCATGAATCAATATTAATCGAATCATAATAAATTTTATGTAATTAATATAGTATGGTGAATAAATGAAAAACAAACACCATCAATAAACTGAGAATGATAATGCATCCATAGATTTTGTCATAGTGAAAGCCTCATGGAAAGTAATAACGTTATAATGAATAAGGATAAGGAATATTATTTGAACATCATGTATTTTGAACATGACCCTTAATACCATCAAGATAGTTTAAATTTGTAGGTAAATACCCGTCTGATTCTATTTTGGAAACAAACTCGAAGGGTTTCTCACCAACTATGCTGTATCAGTAGACCAGTTGATGAAACAAGAGGCAATAGTAGGTTCTACCCATATTTTCATCTCCAAATAATTATTTATACAAGGATTTAATACAATAATAATATGCCTTTCCAATATCCATGTTTAGTAGAGGATATAGATTCATCATAACTTTCAAAATAACCAATGTATAGAAAACGGTATATGACATAAAAATAATCATATCCATGAAAAAAGAAAATGAATATATAATATAATTAAAATTTCAAATGAAAAATTATCTCAAATGGGAAGTAGATACACTACATAAGAACGATTAGGTGCACAATACAAAGTAAATCTCAATGAAATGGAAATTGAGACAATGTCCCTTACCACATTGTAATCAATCGAATTGTATGAACAAAAGTTAATAATAATAATAAAATAAATCATTGAATACCATGAATGTAAAGAGAATCATGATATTATATATCAAATGAAAATACACATACAACACATAAAATAAATAAGTGGCGAACAATGAAAATGTCATGGAAATAAAAGGGAGATGAGAAAACCCTTAACTTAAGCCCAAATGTATTTCACACATGATCTTAATGTGCTGAATAATAAAATAAGATTAAATAATTAAGAATTAAATAAACTTATTCACATGAAATTGATTTATTATATCCTCATTAATTTCATTTATGTCCTTTTATATGGTTTAAGAGATTCAATTTCATCATTTACAAGTGACCGTTTTCTTAGTTTTCATATTTGGTTCGCATGTATAAGATTATGGAAGTTCATGTAAAATAGAAATTGAAATCTATAATTAAAATTATGATTTATTAGTTATCATACATATGGGTAAATTATTATATATATCCTTTTGTCATTTTTGGAGGGGATTAATCATTATATAAAATTTTAATGATAAACACTTGGATTATTTTGATGGTATTTCGATCACCACAAATTCATTTGGTCTTATAATTAAATACCATGTGTAATTTTTTTTAAAGAACATTAAATATGATATATTAAATATATTATGATCTGGTTTAACCATAAAAATGGTATCATGATCAGAAATTATGATGGTAACAGGAATTAAAAACTCTTCATCCTTGAATGTGACAAATTAACTCATCTCAGACGGTGTATTCATTTTTAGTATAAGAGGAGGGGAAAGAGAGAATATGATGAAATATTCCATTATCATAATAATATTATAGTATATTTATTTTACTATAATTATCATAGAATTTTTATTAGGGAAGGTGAGTATAGAGAAACAAAATAATGGTTCTTGTAAAAGAATTTGAAAGAAAAAGGAAGAGAGGTTTGCCTCTTGAGTACTCCTGGAGAATCTTATTTAGGCATTTGTTTTTAGACTTTTGGTTAGACCAAGAGGTATTAGAAGTGGGGGGTGGTATTGGGAATTGTATTCTGCAGAAATTAGTCAAGGATCAAAGATTGATTTGTGTGAGAGGAAGAGGGGCTGATGGGTGGCTTATATAGTGGGGGAGAAGAGGTTTATTGCATTATTTTAATCATTAGATTATTATTCTTCCCATGATAAGGAATAGTAGTGATTCTTGTGATAT